>JAWPHD010002559.1:0-251051 GCA_037043455.1 Cyrtodaria siliqua
TAGCGATTTAAATTATTTTTGCCGCAATATTTTGACGTGTTTAATGAGTCGATGATTTATCAGTGGGAACAGGTTATGGGTGTGAATTATACGTCAGCAGTAGCAGACTCTTGCAGCCGGTTGTTTGCGTTCATAATGGAGAAATTAAAGGAAGGATACCACAGCAAAGAGAGTGATTAGTAAACATGTTTCTCAATTTTGAAAACATATGCTGAAAATCAATGTTAATTAACACAAAAAGTAAATACCGTTTTAATAGGTATAGTTCTGGCTTTTGGGAAGACTATTTAAAGTTTATGATTTACACAACTCACTTCTAGGAAAACTAACTAAAATCCAGCCAGTTTCAATTATTGATTCATTTTATGATCCCGTGCAAAGTTTATATACAGTATATGGCCACTGCTGATATCTCCTCACTGAAAAGGGGTCATAGTTTATATACAGTATATGGCCACTAGTGATACCTCCTCACTGAAAGGGAACATAGTTTATATACAGTATCCCCACCCACCCCCACCCCCCCCCCCCACTTCCCCCCCCCCCCCCCAAAGTTCATGTTCATTTTATCATTTTTTGTTCATGCTCATTACAGGTCTTTATTATGACCCCCTGCATTGTTTCAGGTGCCATCTCGCTCATATCACTAGAGCAGTGGCATGAAAACTATAAAGTTGTTCCAGCGTAAATTGAGTGTCTACAATAGAATTTGCAGCAACTCCGCAGTTCAAGGTGAGAAGGTTCTAGGCCCGTTCTCCATATTTTATCTCGATGTACATGGAGGATGAGCCTGGCATGTTCATTCCTGTTAGGCGCCATATAACCTTTTATGTGTTGGTGGGCCTTAAAACTACAATTCAGTTCAATTCAATTCAATTTATTTTATGAAGTTCAAGCTCGGTTCATTGTCTATTTATAATCGACGGCTTCGCAGATTAAATTAAATGATTGCGTTTTTACGGAACCATCTGACAGAAAACGGTTGTCGGTTGCTTCAGTCTACTATCAGACATAACTGAGCAGTGGATCCGTCTATATATTAAAAGTATATTCAAGTTCGTTTTCCTAACACAATGTGTTCGAGTTAATAGCTTTTTTTATATATTGTCTGGCTTTTTAAAAAAAGACATCTGCATTGGATACAAAAAGAGTATGAAAGGACACATTTGGAAATCGCCGAACACGACAAATATAAAAACATATTGCAGTCTCGGTTTGATTGAGAATGTTCATGAGCAGTAGTGAAAAATGCTAGCTACCTTTCACGCCCTCTAGCTGCGGGTAGAGCAGAACTCAATATTTAAAAGTCAATAGTACAAAAATATGGGCCATCCCGAACGTGGTATAGCATATGACGGTGAACATGGAATCTCCAATGTGGTATCTTCATAACATTACATGGCCAGCGGTGTATGGTCACAGTTTCTAAAAAACAATGCTTTGACCTAAACTAAAAAACAATGGGAGAAATAAACAAAATGGAATTTAGTTGGGAGCAGAGTCTATGAAGCCTGCGTATCACAAGTAACAGTCAAAATACTAAATTAAAAAGTAGACAATATATATCCTAAGGGTGATTAAATAATACTCAGAGCTTTTAAAGGTGGGTTAGTGGAACCACCTGTTCAAAATTGAAGTAAGAAAACAAAGTACTTTAAAATGTAATATCGGGCTCGGCGATCTCCAAAGATCGGAATAAATAAAATTCTGATTGCAAGCACGGGGAGACGTTTTACCGCCGCCACACTGCACAGGCAACGCTACTGTGATATATAAAAAGCAACACCTTTCTCACTTGTTCAAACCTGTTTTAAGTAAAGATAACTGTTTGAAATATGTTCGTGTATGTATACGCAAAGTAGATGCTAAAGGGCTAAAGGAGGCTTCGACCTTTGCATCCAGAGTTTATATTGTACATATACATGTTAAGTTATGACCAAAAGTAGCCTTGTTTACATACGAGTATGTCTTATATGACCTTAAATAGATAAAACATATCATTTCTGATAGTGTACGTATGTTACAAACACGTATTGCAACTATAATGAAACTTTGAAGGTCGCTACAAAAGTCAGAACATTTAGCACTCCTAGAAAGGAATTAACAAAAAATACGCGTTTTAAACAAACAACAATTAACATGGATCCCAACTCGGAAATTTCTGCTATATATTGTATATTATAATATGCTGATGTTAATCGATGGTACATGACTATATTAAGACAACAAATGACACAACACATGTTATTCCTGCAAAGTTTGATTATTTTTGCAATACGTGTTTGGCTTAAAAAAGTATAAAAACTTAGGACGTAATGGTTCAATTTTCCAAAGCGGAACACACTATCATTACACCCCGGTGCAGATAAACCAACGTTTAGGAATTTCGTATTACAAAGTATATTGTGTTTTAAAAGTCTACAACAACACAGTTGTATCCTTTCTCTAACTAACTGCAACCCTTTGTTTACAAAACATCTTGGGATTTCCCTGGAATATAACGCGGAATTAAGCGTATACAGTATATACATTATATAGCGGAAATCCCCTAGTTGCTTTTGTTTTTTTCCTTTAGTACATTTGAAATAAAGGTATGTCTATTTGCAAACATAACGAGTTTGACACTTGGATAACCACTTTAATAATACAACTCTAACTTGCCTGTTAGCAACCTTGTTATCGTTGTTTGCTTCAGTGCATGTTTTGGTTGACTGTGTTCTGTGAATGCTACATTTTCTGCTCGACTTTATAACTACTTTTGTTATTGGGCAGTGCTATTGTCTTTAAAAGTTATAGCTTATTGTTCTTGAAGCGCGTATAAATTACTGGATAAAAACTCTAAATGAATTAAAGTGCATGGAGGGACGGTCCTCCACGACCCTCGTGAAACTAAGAAACAGAGATAAAACAGATCAGGATATTGAAATTTAAAATATAGGGAGAAATATCTGCGAACTAACAAGGGCAGACAACCTTTGGACGAACTTCGGCAGGGCGCCTAGCTATGATGAGAGACACAGAAATCAAACGTTAGCATTCACTTCCTAAAAAGGATAACTGCAACACAGGCTCATAAACTGTATCTCTTCATCATAACCCACTAGCCAGGAGGCACAATTAACACACACACACACACACACACACACACACATACACACACACACACACATACACACACACACACACACACACACATACATACATACATACACTTCTCAAAACTGCTAACGACACCGCTCACGTTTTGGGTTATATATATCGATGGGTTGAATGTTTTTCAATAAAATAAAAAGGAAATACCAATTCAATCATTTTTACATCATTTCATTTTATTTTTTTCATGGGCAATGCTAGAACTAAACCACAATAAGCAATTACAAACGACCCATGTAAACACTAAAGTCACACTTTTATGAACAAGAAATGAAAAGTGTGACTTTAGTGTTTACATGGGTCGTATTTAATTGCTTATTGTGGTTTAGTTCTAGCATTGCCCATGAAAAAAATAAAATGAAATGATGTAAAAATGATTGAATTGGTATTTCCTTTTTATTTTATTGAAAAACATTCAACCCATCGATATATATAACCCAAAACGTAGCGGTGTAGTTAGCAGTTTTGAGAAGTGTACATACATACAATTAAATATAATATTCCAATACAGTATGAAATGAGAAATTTGGAAATCGACGAGAATTAATAAAAATAAATATTGCCGTCTTGGTTTGAGTGAAACTGTTCATGAACGGTAGCGTAAAATGGGTGCTACCATTCACGCTTACACGAAAACGCATACAAGACCGATCATACATGCAAACATGATTTGATTTCTTTTTTTTTAAATAAAGTTAAAGAGAATCGATTAGCATCAGATAATTTTAAATATGTTTAAAGTACAAGAAATTAACAGTTTCTTATATTCAAAAACAGGACCACTTTTATTTTTTCACATAACAGTCAATGTATTTTTACTTGTAGATCCCTCATAGCCCGACAGGTGCAGACCTTCAATTTTTTGTGCTTGTATCTGTTTCATTATAGATTTATACATAAAACACATAAGGAATGGTAAGTCTTTGTAGAAGTCTTGACAACTTGTGCTGACACGCACGTTTTCTGTAGATGGTCAGTGTTATTTCAGGTGAATGATGGCTTTGATTTACTTATAATTATAACCTTCCTTATTGGTGAAGTCTTTAATTTGATACATTAATTCACGGCGAATCGTTTCTGATTTTATCACTCGCTTTGCTGGGAAGAAGTGGAAGAAGTGGTAATAACGATAATGCTGTAACAACTATTGGACAGACGAGCGATGGTGATTGACGACATACTAAATAGTGTGAAAAAAATATTCGAAACAAATGTGCTTAATATGGAAATAAAAGCAATTATTTCAATACAAACGACGTATTTTATCTGTCACTTTTGTTTTATAATTAATTAAATGTTTCGTCAAAAGAGTTACATGTACCAAAGGAAAATTACAAAACAATTTAGATATGTGCAAACTACTAATAAAATGGAGTACATTTTAATTCCTTGGGAATACATATACGTTTTTAAATAGATATTTAGCTAACTGAAATAATCCTCATAACCATGAAGAAACTACGAAACAATCTTCAAATTCAACAGTTATTTTATTCGGATTCTTCGGTTTTCAACTTACATCATACCATCTTGAAATTAAGATATGGGTTGCTCTAGTTCTGTGTGTACACCTGCAGTGAACGGGAATATAGTTGTACCTGCTACTCTATCATTACAGCCCGGGGAAGATAAAGCAAACCCTTCTTTCTTCTCGAACTACACGAAACAAATAATAAAACGAACATGGAAACAGATGAGTGTCGATATGACAGAAAACGGATTGAAAATTGTTATGCGAATATTCAAAATGTGTCCGCCTATAACGGAATTGTTTATGGTAAACGGCCTTACATCTGACGACATTGTTCTTCATCCGGTAATGCGCGGCCATGGCAACAGATTCATGCACGCAATTGGCGCAGCGGTGGACAATATTGACAATCTTAACGACGCGTTAGCGTCGCTTTTGTTCAATCTAGGCAAAGAACACAAGCGTTTTAAAGGAGTGTTGCCGCAATATTTTGACGTGTTTAACGAATCGATGAATTCCCAGTGGAGGGAGACTTTGGGTGTTAATTATACACCAGAGGTAGCGGACGCCTGGTGTCGTTTCTTTGTGTTCATGATGGAGAAATTAAAGGAAGGATACTATAGCACCGACTTTGAATAATGCAAAAACGTTTAAAGACATTCATAATCATACAATGTATGTATTCACAGAATAGTCACTTTGTTTTTTATCTGGTCTGCTTCTGTTCAGGCAGTGGCGGCGTCAACACTAAGGTCCCTTTTTCGCGAACTGTGTGCACTAGACCTTTCAAACTTGAGTTAGTATATATGAATATTGCGTAGTACATCGCTATGTGACTAACTGCTGTTGTGACCTTCATCCTCCATGCAAAGAGCAGATAACTTAATATATGTTACATTCAACCTTTGTGTTTAGGTCACTTTCTCAGGAACTGGATGCACTTCTCATTTCGATCTTTGGTTATAGTTGTAGCTTGGGTAGTACATAGAAACGTGACTTAGGAAATGCGAATATGACCTTTACCATCCAGACAGATAGCAGGTACATTTGTGTCATTCAGCTTCCAGACAGATAACTTCATAATTCGTGCGTTTACGTCACTTTCTCACCAACTGTATGTACTAGATGTTTCAAATTTAGTTTTATTTTAAACGTTGGAAAACAGTATATTTTGACATAGTTGTGTCTTGGATAGTGCATGTATTTGAAAACATGGGTTTCATGTATGACCTTGACCTACATTTTGGGCGAAGCAAAACATTAATATTTGTCTATACAATTTCATTTTTGTTTTTAAAACGAATGAACGTGAATGTAGGTCCGCACTGCACCACAAACAAGGAGAAAATTAAAATTTACAATGAAAAGGACAATACACAACAAAATGAGTGGTGAAGACAGCGTTACCGACTTGGAACGGTCAGTAGGCAATAATAGGCATACTGGGTAGCTTAAATGGATTTTATGTGTACACAAGCCATTATCTTGTCTTCATCGCTCAAATTGTTACAGATTTTATTTTTATGGCATGTTTTATCTTTTATTTACATTGTATTGTCACATTGGTCGTTAAAAAAAGACAATAGAAGGGCTGTGTATTGTCCTGTGCATTGACTAGTTAATGTATTCATTTGATTTAGTTTTGTATACAGTGCGGACCTACAGTACCATAGAGTTTTGTTGCTGTGTTGTTACATATGACTATTATTCCCATTTTCTATTAATTGCTAAACAAATCAAATATGATGCTTGTGAAAAAATAATACGCGAATAAAGGGCTAATCGCTAGTGGGCGTTTTAATTGGCCTAATCTACCCAGACCGATATCTGCAAGTAAGACATGATACGGTCTGGTTGGCCGGGACTAAGTCTTAACCTAGTGTCATCCCAGTTAAACGAGACAGTGTAAATACGCAAGTCACCGTTAGACTAAACCCTCTAACATAGTGTCATCCCAGTTAAACGGGACAGTGTAAATACGCAAGTCACAGTCAGTCTAAGCCCTCTAACATAGTGTCATCCCAGTTAAACGGGACAGTGTAAATACGCAAGTCACAGTCAGTCTAAGCCCTCTAACATAGTGTCATCCCAGTTAAACGGGACAGTGTAAATACGCAAGTCACAGTCAGTCTAAGCCCTCTAACATAGTGTCATCCCAGTTAAACGGGACAGTGTAAATACGCAAGTCACAGTCAGTCTAAGCCCTCTAACATAGTGTCATCCCAGTTAAAACGGGACAGTGTAAATACGCAAGTCACAGTCAGTCTAAGCCCTCTAACATAGTGTCATCCCAGTTAAACGGGACAGTGTAAATACGCAAGTCACAGTCAGTCTAAGCCCTCTAACATAGTGTCATCCCAGTTAAACGGGACAGTTTAAATACGCAAGTCACAGTCAGTCTAAGCCCTCTAACATAGTGTCATCCCAGTTAAACGGGACAGTGTAAATACGCAAGTCACAGTCAGTCTAAGCCCTCTAACATAGTGTCATCCCAGTTAAACGGGACAGTTTAAATACGCAAGTCACAGTCAGTCTAAGCCCTCTAACATAGTGTCATCCCAGTTAAACGGGACAGTGTAAATACGCAAGTCACAGTTAGGCTAAACCCTCTAACAAACTTGTTAGCATCAATTGGCAATGAGCAAAAATCAAAGATCGTAATGTATATACGAATATACAATGACAAAAGCATAAAATGCCACAAAGGAAGTACTCAATGACTTCGTGAAAGCCAGATCAACAAGAGAATACACCTTTAAAGATGCGAAACTGTAAGAATCTGTACGCATAGTATACATTTGTTAACAACGCAACATCATTTACATAAATTAACACCACATATTAAATAATAAATATAATGATTTTTTTTCAAATTATTTTACAGAAACTTGTTACTCATACAGTAAGCTCTATCCTAACTATTGGCAGAGGATTGCAAACATTGTCCATTCAGCACACAGTATGCCTTCTTACAAAACATACCCGTGTTCACAGGTTACCACGTCAAGATGCATCCGTATATCATAGAATATGCGGTCAAAGTTGTTTGAATAAACTCGTCAAGTTTGTTTTGTTTGAATGGTGTTTACGTCATTTTAGCACATGTTAGGCCATATATAACGGTCGATGTTGTGTGGCAGAGGAAGACCAATATTTTCTGGACAGAACCAGTACTGTATACCTCCCGCCATCCTTAAGAATCGACACTTTCTCACTTGACAAAACTCGTCAAGTAACCTACTTGCAATATTTAACAAAAAAATCAACAACAAAAAAGCCATCTTGTATTTTATGGAAACCAATATACGTAAGAACTTAAATCGCCATATTCTAACTTCATTCTCTTGACAGCATCATTGATGGGTTTTTATTGATGTAAACAACGTCCTGTAATTACCTTGTAATTGCACTCATTTTAGCGTAACAGCAGTTAATGAGTTTTCAACATTGATTTGTAATGTGTGATACACTAGTAATTCTATGGGATATACTAACTAGTAATTCTATGGGATAACCTAGTAATTCTATGGTATATACTAGTAATTCTATGGGATATACTGGTAATGCTATGGTATATACTAGTAATTATATAAGAGATATACTAGTAATTCTATGGGATAACCTAGTAATTCTATGGTATATACTAGTAATACTATGGGATATACTAGTAATTCTATGGTATATACTAGTAATTATAAGAGATATACTAGTAATTCTATGGGATGTCTAGTAATTATAAGAGATACACTAGTAATGATAAGAGATATACTAGTAATTCTATGGGATATACTAGTAATTCTGTGGGATATACTAGTAATTCTATGGGAAATACTAGTAATTCTGTGGGATATACTAGTAATTCTATGGGATGTCTAGTAATTATAAGAGATACACTAGTAATACTAAGAGATATACTAGTAATTCTAGGGGAAATACTAGTAATTTTGTGGGATATACTAGTAATTCTATGGGAAATACTTGTAATTCTATGAGATATACTAGTAATGTTATGGAATATAGTAGTAATTATATGTGATGTACTAGTAATTATAAGAGATATACTAGTAATTCTATGGGATGTACTAGTAATTATATGGGATATACTAGTAATTCAATGGGATATACTAGTAATATTTTGGGATATACTAGTAATATACTAGTGATTCTATGGGATATACTAGTAATTCTATGGGATATACTAGTAATTATATGGGATATATTAGTAATTATATGGGATATACTAGTAATTCTATGGTATATACTAGTAATTATGAGAGATATTATACTAGTAATTCTATGGGATATACAAATAATTATAAGAGATATACTAGTAATTCTGTGGTATATACTAGTAATTATATGGGACATACTAGTAATTATATGGGATTTACTAGTAATGCTATGGGATGTACTAGTAATTATAAGAGATAGACTAGTAATTCTATGGGATATACTAGTAATTATAAAAGAAATACTAGTAATTATATGGGATGTACTAGTCATTATAAGAGATATACTAGTAACAATAAGAGATATACTAGTAATTCTACGGGATTTACTAATAATTCTATGGGATATACTAATAATTCTATGAGATATACTAGTAAATTTATGGAATATACTAGTAATTCTATGGGATATACTAGTAATTCTATGGAATATATTAGTAATTTTATGGTATATACTAGTAATTATAAGAGATATTATACTAGTAATTCTATGGGATGTGCTAGTAATTATAAGAGATATTATACTAGTTATTCTATGGGATGTACTAGTAATTATAAGATATATACTAGTAACTATGTGGGATATACTAGTAATTATATGGGACATACTAGTAATTATATGGGATTTACTAGTAATTCTATGGGATGTACTGTAATTGTATGGAATATATGTATGGGATATACTAGGAAATATATGGGATATACTAATAATTCACAATTGCAGTTTACAAAGAGTACAGATAGCCGCGAGTTATTTTGCCAGATATGTAACGCCCGAAGGAATTCGGAAAACCGTGTTAATTAAGCTATATCTTGCATTTCTGTAAATACATTTGATATATTGTTAGCCTAACATCTACGTTAAACCCCAACCGGGTAGTACTGCAAGTGGGAATAATTTCCGATTATTGTCCGAGTGCTTGTTTTAGACAAAGGTTTTTATGCAGTAGCTTGAGCATTTTAAATAATATGTACATGAGTTATTTTCATTAGAACTGGTATTTTTAGTAGTAAATAAAAATACGTTAGTTTTGAAAATTGGTTAAGAAATAAATATTTTACAGCCTAAATTAGTTTTTGATGAGGCTTTTCCCATGTAAATTTTCTTGTTGATGGGGCAGTAGAAAATTAGGAAATCTCAAATAACTTCAGTTAACTTTCATATTTTGCTATCAAACGTTCAGTGTGTCTTCATTTACGAATCTCAAACAATTTAAAAACATTTTTGGATACAAAAAAAAAAAGATCCATGCAACAGAATTTTACATTGAAAATGTCCCGTCAAAAGCAGCTTTTGCGCATGAAAATTTTATTTCTCAACCGATTTTTAAAGTAAGATAAGCTTATATACCACTAAAAAAGTCTGTTTCACTGCTATACAACTTATTTAGGAACTAGATGCATTTTTCAGAAAAGTCTAAAAAAAAAATTGGATGAAACAAGCACTCCAAACAAAGGACATTTTACCCGGTAGGTTTGTTGTCGTGATTTTCCCCTCAGAGCTCTCTATAACCTACTGGCATAAATGTAACCGAGTTCTTCATGTGTTGGTTGATTCAGATGTATTGGCATCACATCATCACAGGCTCTTTTTGTCTCTGTTACATCAAACCAACACATTACACGATTCACTCCTTAATAGTTAAGATAACAAAGAAAGATAAAAAATATCGGACAGGGAAGTTGAACGGGGACTCATCACGTTCGTTCTACAATTATTCGCTAGAATCTCTTTCATGTGTCAGAATGAATTGATACTTTCTTTTAAATAAGATGTGTCTAATGACAAAGTGTGACATACCGGTTAATCATACGCATCACCTTGTGATAGTTTAATTGCAGTAAATCAACCGGATGTGCTCGCGCCTGGTGTAGGCGAAAGTAGTTCTCTATTTACGAGTGTTTTTCTTTTACTTTAAAAACATTTTAGAACTGGTATTTTAAAATGAGGCTCATCATGCGTTTGACAGTTTTAGATATAAATTGCAAAAGCGAGGTAGAAAGGGTATGCAACTGCAAAAGGAGTCAAAGCATAATCTCCACGCAGAGTTATCGTTCCTTGCACTCACATATATCTCTGATAACTACATCTCTGCTAACTACTAAATTACAAGATTTTGATAAAACATGTTAAATTGGAAAGTTTTTCACCGCTTCCACCGGATGGAAAATACGCGATGAGTTAATGGGACAGTCGTATTTTACCGTAAAATAACATCCAGTTGCCTCTCTTCTTTGTGTATGAAAGATTGCGCCGGTCGTGTTAGAATTAAATGTAAACACATCATTTAAAGCATTGCCATTAGAGGACTACTTTTCAAAAAGCTCATGCGCAAACATTTTACTTTAAACAATATTATTTCCATAATAGATGGGATACGCAATATGTTATGCAATAATTAAAAACAAGCTCGCGTTTTATTGGGATGACAAATGGGTAAGAGTGTGGTTTGGTCTTGAACCTGGTTTAAAACCCAGCGGTCTTTTTTGCCACTGAGAATATACAAATGTATATATCACCGATAATGACACGGAAAGGCAAGACGGAAGACAAACAAGAGCTGTCGGAGAACAGCGCAGCTCGACTATTCGATTTTTCAGAGAATAATAAATTTAACTTGTAGTATAAACCATCAGAAAACAAGGCTACAACAATGTGGAGTGGGGTTGGGAGCACAACATAACTATGTGTAAGAACTGACCAAAACTACACAGAAATATGTAAAAAAATAAATAAAATAAAAAAATTCCGAGTTTTGAGTGGGGTGCGGGATGGGGGTGGGAGTGAGGCGGGGGTGGATGGGGGTGGTGAGGGCAACATATATGTGTAAGAAGCTATGTAAGAATTCACCAAAACAACACAAAAATATGTAAAAAAAAATAAAAAAATTGAGTTTAAGTGGGGATGTGGTAGAGGCAGGGGGTGGGGGTGGGGAGGGCAACATATATGTGTAAGAATTGACCAAAACAACACAGAAATATGGTAAAACAAAAAAAAAACATTAGATTGGTGGGGTGTGGGGAGGGGGGCAAGATACCTATATGTAAGAATTGACCAAAACAACACAGAAATATGTAAAAAAAACAAAAACAAAAAAAGTGGGGCAACATGTTTAAGAATTGACAAAAACAAAGTTTCAAGTGGAGGTGGTGGTGGGGGGAAGCGGGGATGAGAGGCGAGAGTGGGTTGGCGGGGGGTGGGGGGACATGTGTAAGAAATATGTAAAAATAAAAATATTTTCAAGTGGGGGTGGGGTGGGGGGAAGCGGCGGTGAGAGGCGGGAGTGGGTTGTTGTGGGGGAGGGGAGGGGGAGAGGGCAACATATATGTGTAAGAAATATGTAAAAAAATAATATAGAGATTTTCAAGTGGGGGGGGGGGGGGAGCGGGGGTGAGAGGCGGGAGTGGGTTGTGGGGGGAGGGGAGGGGACAACATATATGTGTACGAATTGACTAAAACAACAAAGAAATATGTAAAAAAAAAAAATCAAGTGTCGGGGTTGGGGGATTTGAGGCGGGGGTGGGGGGGGGGGTGCGGGGAGGGGGCAACATATATGTGTAAGAATTGACAAAAGCAACACAGAAATATGTAAAAAAAATCGTTTCAAGTACGGGTGGGGTGGTGGGGAGCGGGGGTGAGAGGCGGGAGTGGGTTGTGGGTGTGGGGGGGGGGGGTGCGGAGGGGCAACATATATGTGTAAGAATTGACTAAAACAACAAAGAAATATGTAAAAAAAAACAAAAAACTTTCAACTGGGGGGGGGGGGGGGGGGGTGGGGAGGGGGAGGGGGTGCAAAATATATGTGTAAGAATTGACTAAAACAACAAAGAAATATTTTTAAAAAAAAAATTCAAGCGTTGGCGTGGGGCGAGAGGCTGGTGTGGGGGGCGTGGGTGCGGGGGAGGGGCGGGGAGGGGGCAACATATATGTGTAAGAATTGACAAAAGCAACACAGAAATATGTAAAATTAACAAAAAAGTTTCAAGTAGGGGTGAGGTGGTGGGGAGCGGGGTTGAGAGGCGGGAGTTCGTTGTGGGGGTGATGGGGGTGGGGGGGGGCGGGCAACATATATGTGTAAGAATGGACTAAAACAACAAAGAAATATGTAGAAAAAAGAAAAAAAAAGCTGTGGAGGGGAGTGGGGGTGGGGGGGGAGGAGGGAGTCCATGCCCCAATATGGGTGAAGTAATAAGATGCATAATACTATAACAAATCCCAAACCAAAATTATAGATATATACATGCTTACATGCCAACCTAGATCTGCCTTTATTACACATTTTATGGGCCATCACAATTTGGGTTCCATGGGAGCCCAGAATTTGCAGAAGACAAAATTACTTATCCAACCCTTTACAACATACTATAAGGAAACTAATTCCAAAATTTAGTTCAGCTAGGACAAGAAATGTAAGAGATATAGACCTGTAATCAGAGCTTACACGCAAAATTTGATGTGGAACAGACATATTTTAAGGGCTATCAGCCAAGGGGTTACAGGAACCAAAATTACTTAAGCAGCCCTTACGATAATGCTATAAGGAAGCTAATGGCCAAAGTTAGTTGTGCTAGGGTAAGAAGTGTAAGAGATATAGACTTGTAAACACAGCTTACACGCAAAATTTGATGTGAAATGGGACATATTTTATGGGCTATCAGAATTTGGGTTCCATGGGAGCCCATGGGTTACAGGAACCAAAATTGCTTATGCAGCCCTTAAGATAATGCTATAAGGAAGCCCATGAACAAATTTGGTTGTGCTAGGATAAGAAATGTAACAGATATAGACTTGTAAACACAGCTTACACGCAAACCTTGATGTGGGACGCCGACGCCGGGGTGATTACATAAGCTCTCTTATTCTTCGAATAGTCGAGCTAAAAATGAATGTTGCCGTCGTTTTCAGGATTTAGTCAGGCGTATTTACAATTTAAGGCCAATAAATATAATAACCACGCATCCAAACATTATTATTATTATTATTATTATTATTATTATTATTAATACTTTCTATATATATACATCGATAAGGACGACTGAAGAAAATAATTGAACTTTACCTTCCTTTCTTTTCAGGTTTTAGTCAGTCGTATTTAAAATTGTTGGGTAATTGTGTTTTAATAACAAAAACATGTATTTGAATTTCTTCGTTTAGAGTACCCTAAAAGAGATTCACAAATGTTATTGTTCAACACTTGTGCTTGTTTTCTTTTTGTGTTTAGTCATGTTTGGAGTTCAAAAGTGTCATTTAGTGTTTGCCCTACTTTTTCCTCCAATCAGACGGTGAAGAATTTTAAAAAAATGGCCAACTTATTCATGTAAATTTCTAACGATCACCAATTTTAACCATTTAATCATTAAGTAATCGCTTACTAAATGGCACGCGCTTGTTTTGTCGCGAACGTGTTAAGACGCGTGGTTTCGTAGAAGCGCGGGGGAAAAGTAGGGCAAACACTAAGTCAGTTAAAGGCTAAGAAGTGAAATTTTAACAATTAAGAAACCCCGGTCAGTCGCTGCGCTCCTTCCCTTAGGGTTTCTTAATTGTTAAAATTTCACTTCATAGCCTCTAACTAATACATGTATCAACATTTATTAGAAATAAGGTTAAAAAGGAAACATTCAGAAAAAAGTATAGGTGTTCATCTTTGTGTATGTTATCAGATATCAGATCAGTGTAGACTGACTCTTAAAATAACAACAATAGCAACGGTTAGAGAATACGCTCACAAGGCAATAAAAATCACTTTAATAGACACACTCGCTTTACAAAAACAAGATGACAGTTTATTAATGTGCTGGTGCAACAGCGCAATAATTATATTGTTGGGAGTTTGCAGAGGTAACGAAAGCAAAGTGACGTAAAATAGTTGATGTATGCGTGATCTCGAAATTTACAAAAGTAAGTCGAACAAGAAATGTAGCATTCAAAGACCACAGTCAACCAAAACCACTTATAGAAACAAACAACAATTATAATCAAAGTACCGAAGGTACTGAGAGCATGGTGAACTATGATTTGTGCATCCATTTAATGGAAGGTTTCTTTCCAATCACGCATGACATGGATGGACTGAAAATGTGTCAGCTCTTCTTAATAACGATACATCATTGCATGTAATAATACATCAATGCATTGTTTAATGTATCTGGAACTAAGGCGATTAAAACAAGATATGGTAAGGTATATGCAGGAATAAAGAAGGGAACAAAAGGACTGATTGGTTATAATGAAAATTAATCTTCGAAACGCTTCATCATCTTCACAGGTGTTAAAGTGTATCAAAAACCATCACCAGTTATCACCTATCAAAGTTTGAGTCATTAGAAATGAATATACGAGGGTCATTCAATAAGTTCTGTCACTAACGCGTTTTTACAATTATGTGCTCGTTGTGAGTGTTAATGTTTGGTACCAAATGAACGAAAGTTATGGAACATTTAATATACATCACTTATACATACTGAGGCATTTTCGTCCTGCGTTTTTTTTTCAGGTATGTTAACCGTTACTTTTTTAAATGCCTGTTTCTCTTTAAGTACTTGTCGAAGACCTTTGAAATTTCTCATACATAACCAGTTATATCTGTGCATTACAAGATTCAGAATTTAAGCATGGTATATGAAAAGGCATTGTCTTAGAAATTAACATTTTAAGCTAACATGTAAAATTAATTTAATGATAAATGGACATTAAATGGAAGGGCAGTCTTCTGAAATAGCGTTTTTGGATGATCAATATTTTCACTAAACATTGGGCAAAATTTTACAATAATGTGTTGAATATGAAATTTAAACACTGAAGGACTAGGATTTGTAAAAAAATATGAAAACATATTAATACTATGAGAATAATTACGACATTTAAAAGATATTATAAACTTTCCGTAAACAAAATGAAAAAAATCAGTGTTATTTCCGCTAAAATTAAGGGATATGCATTCACTCATATCTGGTTTACAGCAAGACTTTTCCGAATTCTCGACAATCATGTTCATGGATTATAGGCGAATAACAACAGATGGCGTACAAGAAAATTTAAAAGCATAGAATTATTCAAATAATGTTTACAACGTTTTGTAACAAGGACATTTTCAGAGATGCCAGTATCCAAAAGGTGTGGTAGGGGGAGGTAATTCAGGGGTATAAATAACCTGACATTTTTCATTTTTGTTCTGGAATTTAAGAGAGCGAACCCAGTAGTACTATAAATACACTACTTTATCTCAGTGTAATATCCAGTTCAAAGGATATATGCCTAGTGACAGAACTTTTTGAAGCACCCTCGTAGCGTCAAAAAGGTCAAGACAGCTAATTTTGCCAATTCAAGGGGAGGTAATTCATAGACCCTTTGACCAACATAGCTGAATTAAAAATGGAAACAACCTTGCATTGATATCGACCTACTATGCAAGTATGATTAAAATCAAATGAACACGAGTGTAGTCAGTAGTCAGAGTGTATCTGAAAGACAGCCATATCCCCCGCTGCACAAAGATTTATAATATACAAATTTAAACATGGAATGTCACTGTAAAATGACAAATTCTCCCTGAAGCTTCCGTGTTCTAAAAAGTGTGACCTTCAACTAAAAGAACATATGTTTTACATACAACTTTTAGTAGAGACATACAGACTACACATATGTAAAACATAACTTATAAATATTTGTGCTCATTTGGTTTTAAGCTCACAACTCGGAGTATCCCTGGTCTCGGGATACCGTTGTTATCTAATCTCACAACTCGGAATACCACTGGTCTCGGGATACCGTTGTAGTTCATTCTCACAACTCGGAGTACCACTGTTCTCGGGATACCGTTGTGATTTAATCTCACAACTCGGAGTGAACATGATGTTCATACACAATTATTTCGTTGTTATATTTTTCAACCATGTATGTGAACGCTACTGAGAATTTCACGATTCATATTACTAATTGTAATTTTTACGTGGATTTATTTTTAAGTCGGCAAGTCGTTTGTTGATAATAATCACCAAAGTCACGATAAATTTCGTTTACTACCTTAGGCCTAAACAAAAAGTCTTTTGTTTCCTGTCACCCAACCGAATCTCCGTTTTTACCCTCGACACAACAACTTTTACCTCTTCATTTTTGTGTTTAACAGAATATAATTCAATCAGTTTTGCATGGAATTTGAAAATTGTAATAAAAGGTAACATATTTGTGTTTAGATCTACTCTTGTTGTGTAATGTATATCTCTCAATGCTACAGTCATACGTTGGAGTCCCGCTTGTTACGCGTTTGCACATTGAATAATGTTTGACAGCTACTCACTAACGCGCGGCAGGATTGTGGTTCTACGAGTTTGTTTCAAAACAGATGAGGTCTACCTCTACCTCTACCAATTTGACGCATAGATAAAAGTCGTAAAAATCTTTAAAAAAATCCCCCCACTCTCCACACACACACACACAATTTGTTTTCCGACTTAAGTCTAAAAGGGAGAAGTACATCAGACCTTTTATGGGGGTCTATAGGTGTCCGATTTAAAATTGACAAATATTAATATTTTATTCTACATGACCAAAACATAATGAGCCTATAAAATCTTTTATTTGCAAAGAAATTCATTCTGCACAGTAATACGTGCTATCCTAGGTGACGCACCAGGGTTAATTTTAGCATATTACGTGCGAGTCCACCCTAGCTATATGGTGTTCTGAAACTTTAGACATTAACAAAATGGTTCTAGCTTCACATTTTGATTGATAGTGTTTTATATCGTGAACTGAATTTTATAATTTAAGCTGTTTCTAGAAAAATTCTGATGTACCCCTTTGAAGACCATTGGGCATAAATTAAACAAACTATTTTGCATAAAAAAAATATAATTAGAATAAAAATAATTAGGTTCTGCTCAGATTCGAACCCATCCCGCTCGCTTTATAATCCATAATTTTATCGGACTGCCGCTCTCCCGACTGAGCTAATAATCCTTTACAAATTTTGATGGCCTATAAGGTATTTATTATAAAACCGGAGTGTCCGACCTGACCCGGTCTAAGTTTGCATTCGGTCTCGCCGACACGATCGACACACGTATTCAGGATTATTTTACGACCGAAACAGTTATTTTAACTTCATAGCAAGGGAGGTAAATACTTCAGAATATTACACAGCGTACTTCAAAATAAGCTGAAATCTTATTCCGGAGAATAGGCAGCAACAGCTTTTTTACAAAGGATAGTAGCTTATGCGATAACCATTACTGACCATACCTATTAAATATTATATGAAGACTATAAAGGCCATGTATATTTCTTAAATATATAAATCTAAGAAAGATGAAAGATATGCATGTGATGGTGTTGCAACAAGAGAAATAAATTATAAAATTAACTGGTTACAAATCTCAATCACTATCCTAGGAGAACAATACAGCATATGAATATATTTTACGCAAGATCACGTGATGATCATGTGATGATTATGATTGATCTATTTATAGAACGCACAGCTAAACGATGAAACAATAGATGAAATAGCTATATAAATAATATATAACTTAAACAATGTATCTAGAAAATTATTTGAAATTTCTAAATGACATTACCTTATTTGTATCCGTACTAGAAAAGAAGAAACACCTGTTAAAATATGGGTCTTCTTTTTCAGGCAATGCGTCGATTCATCAGTGAGGCTGTAGTTAGGATTCGTGAAAAAACACGGTAACTATAGCTTGGTGAACAAGTTCACCATGCTAAAAATGATTAAACAAAAAATAAAAACGACAACTACAAACACAAAAAGGTTAAAAATACGGCTACCGCCTTGGAATGGTCTTCGGCAAAAAAAGGCCGCTAGGGGTGGGGTTTAAACCAGGTTCTAGGGTGAACCAAACCTAATTCTTACCATATTGTCATCCCAATAAAATGGGACAGTGTAATGAAAGATATTCCCTCTAGGTGTTATTCTCTGAAAAGCAATGCAGCATCAACAGGCAATATAACACATAAATGATCATGTATATATGAATATAAAACAAAAGCCTAGAAAGCCACAAAGGAAGTACACAAAGACTTGGTAGAAGCCAGAGCAACAAGAGAAAAAAACATTAAGGGTACTTAAGACAAGATTTAAGATAAGCATCAGACGGTACCGTCCTTTGAGGATTTAGGTAGACGTCATTATAGGGTCATTATAGGGTCCACAATCCGTCAAAGATCGTAGTGGTGATTCTGTTGTGAAAAGTATAATCTCCAGAAAAATCGCACAAATATAACTGGATAATTAAATTAAAGGTAACAACATATTAATAAAACAACAAAAACCTGAAACCTTATACAATATAAAAGTGTCATATATTAAGAGTATGAGAGTGGACCGTTGGAAACGGCCGAACACGATAAATACAAAATATTGCAGTCTCGGTTTGATTGAGACTGTTCATGAACGGTAGTGAAATATGCTTGCTACCGTTCACGCCCACTAGCCCCGGGTTGAGCAGAACTCAATATTCATAAAATCAATAGCCCAGAATTTTAACCATCCCGAAGATGGCATGCATTTGTCACAGTTCATAATATCTAACTGGTACAACGATGTAGTATGTTTGATCTATTAGCTATATCGGTAGAGCATCGGAATAATATCCTGAGGGTTCGGGATCGACCCCCTGTCCGGCTGCACCTTTTTCTATTGATATTACGTTAGTATAAAACTGTGTTTCAGGTTAAGGTAACCATATTGTCATTACGTGGTACGAGTATTAACTTTCATACCCCATCCAACCCCTTCTCCAAGAAGCGAAAACGGGTTTGGCTGGGGTATGAATTACAACCTTAATTTCGTCTTAAAACGTTTAAACAGGTTATCGCATTTTTTCATTAAAATATATGTTTTTAAAAGTGTTTTATTGTCGAAATATCCTTTATAAAATTCTGCTAATATAAGCTTCCCATAGCTTAATGAAATTAAGGCGGGACACGTAATGAACCCTGTGTTGGTGGTGCTGCACAATTTGCTTCTATGTAGCGTTGTAATGAGGTGTGTTCTGTGAATGCTACATTTCATGTTTGTTTTTATATCTACTTTTATGTAAATAATACAAGTATTATTATATTACACGGATACTGGGACCATACCCGCTGGACATGGAATACTGAGTTAAATAGCATGTCCACCGCAATATTAGCCATCTTCGGGATGGTTAAAATTCTGTACTATTGGTTTTATGAATATTGAGTTCTGCTCGGCCCGGGGCTAGGGGGCGTGATCGGTAACAATAAATGAACTATTTAAGTATGGTATAGATACACTTTCAGTTTATAGTTCAATATGTAAATGCCAATTCTTAGCCGAATTGTTCACTTTTTGATTACAGTTCCAAACTTAGTGCAATAAGCATATTTCACTACCGTCTCAATCAAACCGATACTGCAATATTTCGTATTTATCGTGTTCGTCCATTTCCAAAGGTCCACTCTCATACTCGTTTTTAAACATCAAAAATACATGTAAGTACATGTGTCGAAATCTATTATCTTAGTATTATTTGATAATTTAAACAGTACATGTAAATCTCAATGAAATTAATAATTGGAATATTTATTGTATACTTGAATCCCATATATTGCCAGGGGCCCGGCAGCATTCCGCAAACTTTATTTACACTGTCCTGTTTTAATAGGATGACAGTAGGGTAAGTGTGAGGTTTGGTGCACCCTATAACCGGTTTAAACCCCCAGTGGCCTTTGTTGCCACTGACCGTTCCAAGGCGGTAGCCCTATTGTCAACCATTTTGTGTTTGTGATGTCGTTTGCATTTTTTATTACTTTTGCCTTCTCGTTTGTCTGTTTGCGTGTTTGTTTTTGTGTTTCGTGGTTGTCCTTGAATGCTGCTTTCCCTGTCCGATATCTTTATCTTTCTTTGGGTATGTATGATGTCAGCATATTTATTCTGAATATTTATTAAACTTTTAAAAATATAAAGCGTATATTGTATTTTGTACAACCGACCAAGGTAGGTAACGGCAGTTATTTGATTATCTCTCTCGGATATCAATGCAATTCATGAATATCATCTATTAATAGCCACGAAAATCGTAATATTCAAATCCACCCGTTAAATATAGCATTTATTACATTTAAAAGTTTGTGTTGTGTTCGTTTCTTTATGATGACTTGTGCTTAAATTGCAGTCAAATTACCACTGTCAGATGACGTTAATAGTGCCGATTTTATAAAACAAGATCGTTACTATATGAAATAAGAGCTTTATAAAAAATGTGTAATCAAGTATCTCTTTCTATAAGAAATCCGAATATGTATCATATACGCCACACATCTGGCATTAAACAAAGCTAACAAAGTGTAACATTTTAACGAGGAATAGAAAACAAGTAGATATGTATGTATGCATATTTACTCGTAAATATTACATCAATAGTTTATAAATTTAGGAAAGTGAAATAGAAAGACGTGTATTATTCTCATTAAAGTATTATCAGAACAAAAGTAGATATAAAAACCGAACAGAAAATGCATATTCAAGAACCACAGTCAACCAAAAACACGCCCTCTTTTCTACTAAATCATAATTGTATATGTATATTTAAGTAGAACACATATCACATTCTGCCAAACTCACAGTAGATACTATACCATTGATCATAGGTAAGTAACCTATCCCACAATAAACATGCAAAATGACACTGACAAACAGTTCACAAACACATAGTACTGACGTTTTCCAATTATTTTAACATGCATTTTAGCATTGCATTACGTGGTTCGAGTATTAACTTTCATAACCCATCCAACCCCTTCTCCAAGAAGCGAAAACGGGGTTGGTTGGGGTATAAAATAAAAAAAACTTTAATTTTGGCTTAAAAAGTTTGCATATTGTAGAATTATTATTTTAATAGGTCATTTTAAAAAGGTTATCAAATGTTTTCAGTAAAAAAGGTTTTTAAACGTGTTTTATTGTCAAAATATCCATTATAAAATCCTGCTAGTCTAAGCTTTCCCATCGCTTAATGGAATTAAGGACGGACCGCGTAATGGGAAAATGCATATCACTGATAGCTTTAAACAACTTGCCACTAATGTGTTTAGAAAGTGTTGCCTTGGCTCGGTCTATCCTAACCTTATCTTTGATTTATTATTACTATTAGTTTATGTACTTTATTACACCTTTGTTTAAAAATACACTTCCAGATAAAGGGTTTTCTAGGCAATATTAATGTAATTGACATTTTAGCTGTTATTCAGTTGTTATTCCCGTGTGCATGCGGTTTGTTAGGGAAGCATATCATATGTATACAACAGTATATTATGTGCCTTTTTAGACTCGGTCACCCGGCCCGCTTCTGATTTCTTCGTTACGCTACGCTACGCTACACGGATCCAAAACCAGCGGCCTGGGGAAAATAGGACGTTTAAAATCGCCATCACGTTCTGGGCGATTTTGGCGAGAGTTTTAGAGATTCAACGAGACTTTCGAAAAACATCTTTTTAAGTTAATTTAAAAATAATGTCTTATTTTTTAACTTATGAGAAGCAGCAAGTGACGTTAAAAAGTTTAACTGATGCATAAACAATTGACGTTGTACGTTTATTTACAACATGACGTTACGCAAACGTCGACTTTATTATGCGTGTGGTGAAAAAACGCACGAATAAATTGTGCTAATCGCTAGTGGGCGCTTTAATTGGTCTAATCTGCCCAGATCGATATCTGCAAGTAAGACATATGCATGATACGGTCTAGCTGGCCGAGACTAATGTTTTTTTTATTGATTTAACATCAGGAACAATTCGGTTTGACTTGTAAAACGATTATGTTCGGTCACGTACAACTTTGATGCTTTAGCTGTAGATACGACGAAGATACTTTGAAACAGTTTGGAAAAACGGTATCCTTTTCTTTCGAAATTCCTGATTAATGTGTAAAAGTAGTCAGGAAATCCGTCGAATTTCTTTAATTAATTAATAAGTGTATAGCTCATAGCTCCGTAAAAAAATAAAGGCTGTGATATTCATAGTCGCAGAATGTTTTATCAAGAACGAATTTGACCCCCGAGTTTGACCAAAACGAATCCTACTCCAATGTGTTATTGGTTAATTGAACCGGTCACAAAAACTGCAAAAAGGGACGTTTCCAAAGGTCCATTATCATACTCTTTTTTTGATCATTCAACTCCAAATTCGATTCGAATCTACTGGCATACGTGACACTACTTTGTTCAAGGAAATTGCCAGGTAAGAGCTTAATTCACCTCGACTATTGATAATCTCAGCAACTTGATATCAGACGATTATTAATTGCACAATCTCGTAATGTGAGATTAGAACAGACACATGCCCATTGCAGCTTCCTTTGTTTACCGTTTTAGCGTAAATTGGCTTAACATTTCATTTCCGCCAACTGTTTAACTTGTTAATGTAAAATATTGCATGTTGTGTTTATAGAGCTCCAAGGTGAAAATGTAAACAATTAACTGCACTTGACAACGCAGTGGAATTCTTAAAAAGCACGCAGGACAAACATCCGTGATAAAATCATTGTACTATGAACTCAATAAAACACTATCAACAACAAAACATCGCAATAAAAAACTGATTTTCCTAAATTAGATTGAGGTTATTTTACAGAATAAGTGGCCACAATAATTAAACTTCGTTCCAATATCTCATTCCTAACTGAAGTCATTGGCAGGAAATTATTTTCGATTTTAAGTAACGGCGACCTTGTACTAAAATGTAATACCAAGATTTCTGGTCTTGGAACATACCTGCACAGCAAGTTTTGTTCCAATATCTCATTCCTAACTGAAGTTATTGTCCCGTAACCATGTTGCATCTTTTTCGCGCATACTTGTCTAAGAGCGACTATGTACACACATGTCATACGTTTTCAATTTGTTTCAATGTTTTTTTATTATTATTATGAACCTAATTAACTGTTTAGATAGTGAAGACAGTTGTTGATACACTAAAATCAGGTATAGTTTCAGTATTTGATACAGACCAATTACAGATGTGTTATCTGTTTCATGCTTAGCGTATATATGTATTTCTGAAACGTAAGAATTAACTTTAAACATGAAACCTTACTGACTTGATGACTGTATACTATTGTTGTACTTAATATAAAATTCATTTAAACAAAAAAGGTGTATGTAGAACTTGACAGTTAAAGACAAAGTCTATTTTTTTTGCTCCAAAACAGATACATTTTGAAATATTATAATTGCTTTTTTCTTAAAAGAAGTACGTTGACATATGCTTTTTATTTCATTTCATTTTCTTGAAGTACACGATTTTTGCTAACAATACAGAAGTTTTGACTTTCTCTCTCGAAATTTTCGACTTTTGTTTTCTTCTTGTTGTTGTTTTTTTGCATAATTTAGGTTGTACTGAAATTATAGGAAATTTGGCAAAAATGGAATATGGGTCATATATTTATCTTAAGATATCTCTTGCTGATGACCTATTATTTTTAAAACTGAAATATGTTTAGGATACACAGTTCTAGGCTTTTATCAAATTGAAAAAAAAAATCTATTCATAGAAAAACATATTTATAAAAAGTAGAAAATGTCTTTTTGTTGTTAATATTTGTCTCAACTCTCATTAACACCATCAGGTAATTCAAAATAAACATGATTTTTAGACGAGAAAAAGTTATTTTGAAAGAACGAGAATACACAAGATACTGGTACATATGTACAGTGTGCTTAGAAACAACGAAAAAACTACAGAGGATGACGACGTAGACCTACAATGCTGTTTAGTATGTCCTCATTCTCTAGGGCCCGGTTCAATATGTTGCCACTTATTGTATCTGTATTCTGTTCTCAACTTGAAGGGTAATTGATGTCCTTGATACTCCTATGAAATATATTAGCCTGCCTTATAAATTATTTCAGTATATTAGTATTTTAGTGAATGTACCTTTTTCTAAGCTTCTCCGCGTTAAAAGGGAGATAACACACTTGTCATGCGAGTAATATCTTCTCAAAATACTAGAACTGGTTTATTAAACAACTTACAATCATTTTGGTCATAAGTTTAAATTTAAAACCACTCCTGCTAAACATTCCAAATAAGCAATGACCTATTAAATAACTGTAGAAAATATGTATATGTATCGGAAAATGAAATCAAACTTCCATCTATTCTTTCTGTGTAAAATATAGGAAATAATTAAATGTTTAACCAACGATAGAAATTATCGTCAGTTGTTTAATAAAACAAGCCACATGCTTGTACCGCTGTGTTACCTGTGTAGTTTACGGCAGTTCTGATGTAAATAAAACAGAGTGCTTTATAAATAAATGCTGACAATGGGATCACTTGGAAGCAACAAACACAAACAAGAGAGAAAAGAAGCAGACTCGGTTGTATTGAGTCTGTTCATGAATGGTAATATAATGTGCAACACCTCTCACGCCCACGAGCAACGGCTTAGGTGGTATTCTACTTTAAAGCCTCAAAGATTGGGCGTGATGATCCCAAAGTACCAGTAGGTAATAACACTACTGACTTATAATCAGGCGCCTTTTACAGCCGCCAAACAGCACTAAACAAACGCTAGTGTGAATGTCAATAAAAGACTGAAAAGAGTATCTATCCCTTGGAAGCAATAAACAAAAACAAGAGAGAAAAGAAGCAGACTCGGTTTTACTGAGTCTGTTCATGAGAGGTTATACATGTGCAACACCTCTTAACACTCATCCTATACGACATCAGTGAGAACGTTTATTCATTTAAGCGAGCCGTAACAAAATGAATGTCAAAACCCTTTTCCCCCATACTTTTCGCATGCGACATTATGAGGTTAAAAACAAACGAGAGAATTGGTACTGAAACTCATTTATTTGCGAACGGAAAAAACTAAAAGTCTACGCATGAGCACTTTAAAAACCGGGAAATCCGTTCATTTGTCCATTTCCTGTAAACACCAAACAAACGAACGATTAACCCTCACAAAGGCACGTTTTAAAAGTCTGTACATTGTTTTGCAAGGATAACTGTGTTGTGGTTGTTCAATTGATTTTAAAGTAAAAATGGTTTATCTTAGAATATTGTTACAGTATAGGTTATGGACATTTAATATACGAATGGGTTAACACTGCTTAAACGTTCGTCTACTTATGTTTTTGCTGTGGTTGTTGCTATATACATGGCAATAGAGTATGAGTGAGGTTGGTCCATCCTAGAACCTGGTTTAAACACCGAGCGGCCTTTTTTGCCACTCGTTCCAAGGCGGTAGCCCTATTGTCAACCCTTTTATGTTTGTGATGTCATATCGTGCCTTGCATTCATATTTGTAATTCTTGTTTGTTTCTGTGCGTATTTTGACTGACTGTGGTCCTTGAATGCTGCATTTCCTGTTCGACTTTTATATCTATGTTCTATCCGTCTGGAGTTTCGTTGTGGTAATGATTATACGAATGTGTAGTCTATCCATGTAATCATGGTAACTAATTGTTATACCGTTCGTATTAACTCTTTAACACTAATTAATAACACCAACCTGACAGAGTAACCAAGACAACAAGCCCCTAAGTTTTGACATGTTCGGCAAATTACACCGGAATATCCATGGTGGACATTTTGGTTGGAGAACCTTTTTATGTTCATCTATCATATCTTATATGTTTAATATAATTAGTTGCAGGACGTTCTGAAATCGCTTATATTAACTTACCTTAATACGTTAAGAATAGTCAAGCAAATTAACTACATATACAACCGGAACAATCAATTTGATTGATATTAGATGGCGGAGTTAATGAGAATTTAGGTAAATATGTTAGAGTGAACAAGTATATTGTAATAGAATTCAATCTGGAATGTAACAGAAGTAGGTATAAAGTCGAACAGAGGAAATGTAGCATGTATAGAACACAGTCAGCCAATAATACGCATACAACACTAGCAACAATTACGAGGAGAATTAGAAGCAAATTATGATAAACTGCCATTTTAAACGACATTTCCAGGTAGTCCATGTTGTTGTTCAGTTGTTTAAACTGTTTTGTTAATTTCATAGTGAATTACTATCATTGTCAAACTTGTTAGAAAATGTATCAAAAAGGTTATGGCCATATCATATTAAAACGCACTGCGTGTTAAGTGTTCGATCCATTTATAGTTCGCCACTCTGCTGTCCTCTTTGATTGTGCAATGACAGGACAGATTGCGGATACTATGATGAAACCTGAAAAGGAAGGTCACACTTAATGTTTGTCTTGAATCGTGTGGTGTCGTGTCCTTATTAGCTGATGTTCTTGTTGCTCTGGCTTCATTTAGAACTGAGTTGTGAACTTTCTAGGCATTTTATACATGCGCATCCTTGTGTCATATTCGTACTGTCTATTAATGCTGCTTAATATGTGATAGGATATAGTCTTGGGGTGGATTTCCTTATTTCCACAGTCCCGTTTAATTGGGATGACATAGGGTAAGAGTGAGGTATTGTGTACCGTAGAATCCGGTTTAAACCAACTTTTATCACTGACCGTTCCAATACCATACCCTTAACAGCCATTTTATGTTTTAGTGTCCCTTTCTGTTTATTTATATCCATGTTAGTTTGGTTTGGATGTGTTTTGAATGCGTGTGTTTGGTTGGTAGCGTTTGGAAATGCGACATTTTCTGTTCCATTTCTGTTTTTGGTACTTTAGTAACACCACGTGATTGTGCCCGCCATTATTTTAAAGATGGTTGTGTCTAGGTAATAGTTTCGATGTGTATGTGCATGTTGCTAAAGTAAACGCATAGCTCCGTGTGTAATAAAACGCAATAGAATATACTAACCATTTCAATAATTGAAATAAATGTGTTGGGGTAAACTGTAATGAAGATATATTGATTCCAATCACGCATCACGAGCTTTTGCAATTATGAACCTCTTAGCAAGAAGTCTTTCAGACTGTATCTATCTATGTTCAGAGCATCTTAGTTAATTGTCACGTGTGATAACGTGTATATATATATATTTTACGTGCGATAACGTGTATATACAGAGCTCACAACGTCGGATGTACTTCTAGTCATGATAGCAAGTTCATATCATCTTATGTTTGAAGTCTTTATTTTCATGTTTTATATTTTTTCCACACCAATTATACAGAAACTGTACTGGCTACCTATTTGTATGTGTTGACCTTGACATATCAATTTTCAAGGTCACTAAATATATAATATATGTCAAATCTGTCAAAAAATGGTCATACAGTGTCAACGGGCAAGGTGTATGACATATTGCTAAATTTGGATTTAACTTCTAAGCATCTGGCAGGTTTGTATTTTTACAATTTCTTCACTTCAAAAGGTAGAAAGAAATATATAGTCCAATTTTATATTCTATAACTTTATTTCTACATGCTACCAAACTATAATGGTGAATTAATATGTACAATAGTTTACTAATAATGATAGTGTCTCTCTCACATAACTACTGATCTCTTGTTTGTATCTAGCAAGTCCAGGGAAAAAAGCCCACGAACAAAGAAAACCCTCCCTTTTTATAAGGTCCCTTCCAAATAAGGGGTTAGCATGGTCGTAAATATTAGCATGCTAACTCGTCAATCTTATAGAATCTACAAATAAGGAATGCTAACACATAAATCATGTAGCATTAGCATTAGCCTGGTTCATAGAGCATCTCCCAAATAAGGGATGCTAACCCATAAATTATGATCATTAGCATTAGCCTGAGTTAGCCCTGTAGAAAGATACACATCTAGATTTATGGTGCTAACCGAAGACAGACATAATGTCCTCAGTAACCAGGCTTGAATACTGGTACCTGTACAAAATTACAACAGTATTATCAGTTCGGCAGTTATTCGAGAATTTCATGACAGAACACAATGTGATTGAGTGATTTTACGTACCGGTAGACTTATATTGCGTACCGAGTACCAGTATAACTGGGCTTAAATGAAATATTAGGTTGACTAGAAAAATATGTTGAAAACCAAATACCGTAGAGGTGCTGTTAGACTACGTAAAGGAGATGTACGTTCATGTATAGTGTATATTTTAATATATATAATGATAATGATGTAAATTGAAAAAAGAACGTTTAAATTAAAAAGTGTTTAAAACGAGTATCGTTCCAAGGTGAAAACCCTATTGTCAACCCTTTTGTGTTTGGGATGTCGTTTGCATTTTTATTACTTTTGCCTTCTAGTTTGTCTGTTTGCGTGTTTGTTTTTGTGTTTTGTGGTTGACTGTCGTCATTAAATGCTAATTTCCCTGTCCGATTTTTATATCTTTCTTTGTATTATTTCGCCTTAAAAATCCGTTTTTGTTTCTTAAACATAAATTAAACATAACAGTAAAGCTCTAGGATAACATGCTATAGAGTCATTACACTTGACATGTCTGTTACGAGAGATACTGCTTTAAAGCACTAATGTAGCCCGAAAAATGTAGATCAAATGTATTGATTTCAAGTAGTGTTTCCCACTATAAGTAAGTACAATGCTAAGAGGTGTAAGTACAATGATAAGAGGTGCAGTTGTTGCAATTAGTTATCTTTGCTTCTGTGCGTGTTTTTGGTTGACTGTGGTTCTTGAATTTACATTTCCCGATCGACTTTTATATCTACTTTTACATGGTCATTTCTTACTTAAAATGTTTTGCTGAAACCGAAACAGATTAAGTGCTATGTTTTTGGATGGTGTAAACTATATTAAAGCTAGTCCAAAGTCGATGTCGCACAATTGCAGAAAAACCCCATGCTTTACCCTCCCACGTTCCTAGTAGTTGCAATGGAGCTTAAAATCAACTTATCAGATCGCAGATTGTATTCGTATTTTTTTTATTTTCGACAAGGCTAAACAAATTGAAGATCTGTATTAGGACAAATGCTACAGCTTTCGTTAGGTTATTTTGCTAAATGAATAGATACATATTTAGATGGTGTCTTTTCTATTTTTGCATAGTGTATAAACGGAGAATACTTTTTTTATTTAAATTAAACCATTTGTTTCGCGTATATCATACACTTGTATCATACACTTGTGCCGTTGGGTAACCTGGTCAGGTTGAATAGCCCATTGACCGTGAAAAAACACCAGAGTTTCCTCTTCATCTTTTTTAATATTTTAATAATTGCTTTAGATAGGAATGTTATGATTCAGTATTGCAATACACACCGAGTATACGAAAATCAATATAGCAATAGGTAAAATAGTAGTGTTTTAAGTCCAAACAAGCAGTTAAACTTTAAACAGCATTGACACACAAATCCGACCTATAGATGGAAAGAAAACAACATAATGTTCCTACCTACCTAGCCATCTGAAAAAAATAAGATCGGGTGTGGGCTAACCAAGATATTTTTAAGTGTGGCCTTAGTGTGTGTTTTTTGCCGCATGACGTACGCACGTGCGTATATGCGTACACAGTATCTACACCTCGGACCTATTCCTTACCCAACGAGTGTGAAAATATATATAGATTTCATTCACAATTCATTATTGCTTGTTTTGAAACTATCATAATATTGTAAAAATACGTGAGTCTAAGTATTGCTATGGGTACAAATGTAACCCGGGTTCGAATCGCCGTTCTGGGGTTGTATTTGTCATCCCCCGAGTAACCCGGTTTCCTCCCATTCATTTAAATTGTTAATGACAATAAAGTAAAGTATGCGGAAATAAGCACCACAAAATATACATCACATGCGCGCACAAACGAACGACAACAATTGACGCAAGAAAATTACGTCTTTTTGTGAAAGGGGGTGTACTTTGTTAAACGCCAATAGCCAGAAAATGACCTGGACTCGAAATATTTCTCTTGCTATCAATCGATTTGGCTGAAATTATTAAATAACATAAAAAAAATCGATATATTTTTTCGGACATATTTTTTCAGTATTTTGCATCATATTTTCTTTAAAAAAACGGAAATTTCAAAAACACCAATTTTCAGTATAGTTTTCGAATAAGTTTAGAGCTGAACAAATTCTTTATATCAGACAATCGCTGTAACAATATATAATATTTCTCAAAATTTCGTAGAACTAGCACCAGTATAAAGAAAACTATGCAAACTAACTAGCACCAGTATAAAGAAAACTATGCAAACTAACTAGCACCAGTATAAAGAAAACTATGCAAACTAACTAGCACCAGTATAAAGAAAACTATGCAAACTAACTAGCACCAGTATAAAGAAAACTATGCAAACTAACTAGCACCAGTATAAAGAAAACTATGCAAACTTTCAGAAAAGATGGGTGACTGAAAAATGGCGTCAAAAGTGACGAACCATGCATTCTTTACGAGTCATATCTTAAACGCCTTAATGATTGTCAAACAAATGCATTCAGTTCCACATTCAGGAAAGTTTAAATTTTAATTTGGTATAAATTTCATACGGAGTTTCAAAAATAATTCATAAGTGTGATTCCACCTCAACGTCATTTTCGATATTTCACATGTGAAATATAAACAATGCGGAAAATATAAGGTTTGATTTTAATCATGAAATCTACTATTTCACTGGAAAATATATAATAAGTTATGAGACTAAGGCCTGAATCAACACAAATATTGCATTGAATTGATGCTCTCAAAGACTTTCCAGTTGTTACTTATAGATAATAGTTCAAATTATGTTTCATGTTTTTACTTGACCTTATGAATGTTCTTCTGAGCTTCATGCGTATCAGAAGGACTGAAAACCGGTTTCACTGAAAGTACTCACAAAAACCTTAAATTATATATGATGACACAGTTAAACGATGTCCCGTGTTTTGCCCTAGGGCACTCAGAGCCATTGAAACCAGCTAAATTTAGGTTCTATCCTTTACGTTCAAAGAACAAGTCATGATGACACATAAATAACCAATGAATATCCTACCAATAGGATTATTTTTGTCCAAAGTTTGTAAAAAGTAGGCAGCAGAATTTGGAAGATATTGAAATAGATTTAGTAAATAAAAAGTACAAACGAGTAATACTAATGTCTGAGTTTATTTCCTACAGAAAACACTAAACAGAGTATGAACGGAGAAATTTGGAAATCGTCGAACCCGATAAATATAAATATTGCAGTCTTGGTTTGATTGAGGAAAATGCTTGCTACCGTTCACGCCCTCAAGCCCCGGTTTGATCAGAACTCAATATTTAAAACGTCAATAGTGCAAAAGGTTTAGCCATACCGACGATGGTACGCATATGACGGTGAACATGGAAACTTTAATGTGGTATTTTCATACCATTAATTTATTTAATAATATTTTATTGCTTGATGTTATTTACATAAATACATGTGATATAAAAATTACAATAATAAATAACATTTACAAATGGATTGGACCACGAGTTAGCACAACATCAGTTACGGTCCTTTCCAAATAGGCAGAGTTCAAAATGGTTATATCAATATCTAGTTAAACAAAGCAAAGAAATAATTTTTTAACAATAGTAATCGAAAGGAAAAAAAACGAAAAAAAAGAACTACAACATCACACACATACCAAACAAAATATTATTCATCAATAACCAGTCCAAACATGATAAGCCTCCCGTGTCCCATACCTTACCGCCATACCGCTGAGCCCACCCATCTTCCCGTAAAAGCTCACAAAGAACATATCAAAAAATACGACAGTAGAGGAAAGAAATCAATTCTAGTAATGTTGAAAAGGTTTCGTCTGTGTTATGAATTGTTGAACCTCAAAGAAAATGGTTTGATTTTGTTTGTCGTTTAAGTTTTAAGTTTTATTCGCAAATAATTGAGTTCGCTGATTTGTAAAAAGTTCACACCTGAAAAAAAAGTTCGACATCTTCATATCCTTTTCCACAGACACAACGAGGTGTATCCCGTAAATGATTGTTATAAAGATCTGCATTTAAATTACTACATTTTTTTCTATTACGTGCATGAATAACTGCTAGATACCTGCCACCATACAAGAAGAACATAGGTACAACGAGGGGTTTGAAAAGCGTCTTAAGTTTGGTTTTAAACATTGAAAGTGTTGTGGAGTCGCCAATTGTCATGTCTAACTCGTTCCAAAGTTTATTTTCGATCTAGAAAAAATCTCTGTACGACGTGACAGGGTGACGAAGTCATTATTGTTTCGTAGGTTATAGAGATTTATTTCATTAACGAAAGAAGGAAATAATTCGTTTAAATATAGTGGTAAGTCGCCATGTTTTTCTTTATAAACCAAAATTAATTTTTGGATAGTTCTGCGATTGGCAAGGGATACCCACCTGATTTCGTTCAGTATATTGTCAATAGAAACAAAACGTGTGAGACCAGTAACTACTCTTGCTGCATCATATTGTATTCTTTCTAAAGTATCTTTTTCATAGTTAGTACAATTGTCCCGTACTATTGATGCATATTCTAAAATAGGCCGTAAATATGAAATGTATATTTGGTTGAGAATTAAATTTAATCATTCTCATTGAACCTAAGACTTTGTTTGAAGAACTTACAATATTTGATATATGCTCATGCCAAGATCCATCGCGACTGAGTGTGACTCCAAGATGTTTATGGTGTTCAACAAAATTTGACAGAGTAGCATCAAAATATAAGTTGGGTTGAATGGCATTTGAAAGAGAGAATAAAATGGCTTTAGTTTTTGACGGATTAAATGTAACAAGCCATTGTTTTGACCAATCCAGGGTTTTCTGCAGGTCATTATTTAAAGTGCTTTCCAAATAACTAGGGTCCGCTGTGGATATAGCTAAAGCACTAAATACCATTTACCACTACTACCATTGCATGACCAGCGGATTATGGTGTCAGTTTCTAACAGTTTCTGCCTTAAACGAGAAGAGAATGACTAAAACATACAGAACGCTATTCACATTATCATTATGCATGATTCACATCGTCTAACTGATATAAACATATACTGTAGGAAAAAAGAAACGCATCTCGGGAATTTTCGCTATATATTTTTTTAATTCTGCAGACTTAATTCCACGTAATATTCCAGATAAATCTCAAGAAGTCTTGTAAAAAAAAAAAAAAAAATCAGTTAGAGAAAGGGACAAAACAGTGCTGCTGTAGACTTTTTAATCACAGTACACTTTGTAAAACAAAATGCATAATTGTTGAAGCTCCGCTTTGATAATTTCAGCCATTTCTATACAGTATAAAATGTAAACAGATTGCAAAATTTTAAATCCTAAGTCTGCTACTTTGCTTGAGCCAAGTGCATTTTCTATCAGTAATGAAACTATGCACCCTAGAACCGGTTTAAACCACCAGTGGCCTACTTTGCCACTGACCGTTCCAAGGCGGTAGCCCTATTGTCAACCCTTTTGTGTTTGTGATGTCGTTTGTATTTATTATTACTTTTGCCTTCTTGTTTGTCTGTTTGCGTGTTTGTTTCTGTGTTTGGTGGTTGACTGTCCTCCTTGAATGCTACTTTCCCTGTCCGATCTTTTTATATTTCTTTGAAGGGATAACATCTGGTGTGTTATGTGTTGTTTTAGTCTTTTTTCCGAAAGGGAATGTTAAATCATTCGATTAACAACAGCACTACTTTACGTACTATGACTTTAATGAACCACATTCTCAAAAAAAACAGGTTATTTGAGCGGAATTTAATTAGTAATTCTTTCTTTTTTTTCAAAATTGCTAGTTGTCACATATTATATATGTTTACCCGCAAAAGTCTTTAACGATGCAGCAATGATTCCTTCATGTAAATGAAGTATGAAATATATATTGGTGGAATTAACTTTGGACTGTAATAATTGTGTAATACTAATTAAAGAATGAAAGTGTTTCTTACATACTATTTTTAAACAGTCTGGAAATCACTCGATGCTTTCTTGTCTCACCTCTCTATCTATTTCTTCCCTTAAGCTGATTGACGAGGAAGGAGACAAAAGTTTCATTCGAACAGATCCTGTGTACAACACTGCTTCCATAATTCAAAGCTATACGCAGCATGTTCTCCGACCTTATATTGTAAAGGAGTCTGATCACGTCAGACATTTTCTAAAAATTCCTTATCTTAATAAGGGCATTGATTTTTTTGATATACCAAGTATTTCTCGAGATAATCGTGTTGTTGATTCTATTCCTAAATATTTCAAAAATTCCGAAAATTAGAAATATGATTTTCAACTACAACAAAATAGTGTCTGACCTTGATATAGTAAATAAAACTCCTAAGGAATGCGAGTGTAGAACATCTAAAGTTTGCTATGTTCCGGCTGGTCATGTCGTTACTGGTAATTTTGATATTATAGATTAACGTATTCGACATTTATTTTCTAAAGGTCCGAAGTATAGGTTGCCTTCTGTGATTGATTTTAATGAAAGACGTGGTCAAATCGCCCAATCCAGTGTGGTTTTTAGTATTAAATGGTGTCGTAGAGAACAAGCTGACCCTAACTCCCGTTCTATTTGGAAAAATACTATTTTTAACATCATAAATACCCGTATTAACTTCTATACGGCTAACCCCTTCCTACTTTCCCCTAGACCTAGATTTTCATTTCGTAATTTGAAATCGGGAATCCAGGAATTTCATAGTAAGTTTGTTTTAGTTCTTGCGGATAAAGCAGCTAATAATATAATTATTTTTTGACGCCTCCATTATGTCAATGTGTTCTATACTCCAGTGCAATCTACTGAAGATAATGTTGTTTCGACGCATAACACTCAGTGCAATATTTTCAAGGCTGGAATAGACGAAAAGCAAAACAGACTTCCAACGATGTAGTGGATTTCCAAATTACACAAACAACCATATAAAGCCCGTTTTATTTCTTGATATAATTTCTAATAAACGTCAAGCTTCATCTACGAACTTATGATTTTGCTACATATTATACAACTTTACCACCACACCTTATCAAAGACAAGCTTATTGCTCTCATTCAAAAACAATTTTGCTAGGGAAAATAATACATTTTGTATATTAAAGTGTTTTTACTAACGGCAGTTTGGACAATTACACTATGTGGACTTGACATGAAGTTTGTGAAGCACATATTTTTCTATTAGATAATATTTTCGTCAGATATTGAACTACCGTTTATAGACACATTGTTGGTATCACTATGGGTACGAACTCCCCTCCCCTTGTCGCAGATTTGTTTTTATATTGCTATGGAAAATATTTCATGTTGTGTCTTTCACCAGATACCCAGGCAGATGTTATTGAGGTCTTTAATGACACCTCTCGGTATCTGGATGACATATTAAACGTTTCTACTATGGTTAATAATATAAACCCTAAAGAACTCCAACTTAACAAAGCTAATAGTTCTGATACTAAAGATTTACATCTCTACATTGAAAATGGTGAAATAATTAGCAAAATATATGACAAGAGATATGATTTTAATTTTGATATTGTTAATTATCCCCATTTAGATGGGGATGTTCCCCGAGCAACTTCTTATGGGGTCTATGTGTCTCAACTTATTCGTTTTTCTAACGCTTGTCCTCGAGTTGAGGAATTTAATATTTGTATAACTAAAAAGCTACTCCATCAGGGTTACCGTTACCATAAACTTCGTAAAACCTTTGCAAAATTGTATCATCGTAACCCTGATCTCCTTTCCAAATAAAAAAACAAGGACTATCACAGCCTGACTTCTATGGTGACGTGATTTACAAGGTTCGTAAGATCCTTGGCCATGATCACTTTCATACTATCTTTGTTAAACTTGTTAAAAGGTTTATCAAAAGAGGTTATGACCCTATCATTTTGCAACGCACTGCTTGGTGGTGGACCCATTTACAGTTCGCCACTATGCTTTCCCTCTTTGATTGTGCGATGACCGGATAAGCTGTGGACCATATGATGACGTCTACCTAAAGTCCAAAAGGACGGTGATGTTTGTCCGCAAGCTTGTCTTGTCGTGCCCTCAATGATTTATTCTCGTGTTGCTCTGGCTTCTGCCAAATCAATGAGTACCTTCTTTGTGGCTTTTTATGCTATTGTTTTTTGTATTTATATATACACGAATTACTTTGTGTTTTACTTATACTGAATATTAATGTTGCCTTGTTGGTTAGAGAATAGTTCATGCCTTTATTCTTTGTTAACATTGCCATTCATGTTTGTCGTTTTGCGTGTTTTTGGGTTGTTAAAGCTGCATTTCCTGTTCTACTTTTATACTTATTTATGTTTAAAACAATACATATCGTGGAGGCAATATAGACCTATAGAACTTTAGCAAATTATATTTAACAATTAGTGTATTGTGAGGACAGCCATGTGCACTTTTATGACAGACAAGAGTTGTTATATAGACCTAAGTGAATATCATGACGGTCATGTCCATATACGTTTTCTGGTCTTCGAAAAATATTGGCACGATGACGTCACATAGCGCAAAGAAATAACCATTTATAATATAATATTTGAGACTGATTTTGATATAATCAATTTCATAATGCATGTTTACTCGAAATATAGGGATGAAGTCGGACATTTTTTTGTTTAACGTTTGGCATCGTCTTTATGTATTTAAGTCTTAATAGCACTTTTGTAAATGACTAAACACAGAATTTCTAAATAAGCTCTCTTGTCACAAAATCCAAAGACATCCAGTAATTAATGAATCCCAAGAATAGCGACTATCAATGTACTAGAAAAACGCTTTACATTATTATTATTCTAGAAAAAGTTCACATGTTCTTCTTGAACTAATTTTAGAACTTGTTTTCTCTAATAAGTGTGACCTAGATTGACCAATAAGCGAAAACGGGATTGGCTGGGGTATGAAATAAAACCTTAATTTCAGCTTTAAAAGATTGACATTGTAAAATTAAAACATTTAATAGGTAATTTGAAACAGGTTATCGCATTGTTTTCAGTAAAAACTGTTTTTAAACGTGTTTTATTGTCGCAATATCTGTTATAAAATCCTGCTATTATAAGCTTTCTCATCGCTTAATGAAATTAAAGCGGGACCACGTAATGGTTAAAAGGAATCAAACGAATAAATCTTTTATTCGGCAGGAGATTGAATCTACGAACACTCTACCACTAGGCCACGACGCCGTCAACCCAAAATACATAACGTGGTCCGAGTATTAATTTTCATAACCCATCCAACCTCTTCTCAATGAAGTGAAAATTGGGTTGGCTGGGGTATGAAATGGAACCTTAAGTTGGGCTGAAAAAAAATCCATATTGTAAAATGAAAATATTTAACACGTAATTTTAAATAATTTAACGCATTTTTTTCAGTAATAAATGTTTTTAAATGTGTTTTTTGTCGAAATATCCGTTATAATATCCTGCTAATATAAGCTTTCCCATCGCTTAATGAAGTTAAGGCGGGACCATGTAACAAGGGTAACAAATAGCAAAGTATGCGACCCCACAAACATTAGGGTAGACATTAGAGGTACTGGCTTGGTCAGTGGCAAACATGGCTTGGTCAGTAGCAAATATATCTCGGTGTCTGTTGTTTTAAAGGGGTTGATGCACTATTTTCAAACACAATTTATTTAAAAGGACTTTGAAAAAACTTGAAAAAAGCTGAAATAATTATCAAAATGACATGAAGAATAAAGGAGATATGAACTATTGAAATTTTGCAAAGAACATAAATTGAGGCAGCCATCATGGAACGATGAGGTCATTGCGCCTTTTTACCATCTATGGCATATTGACAAAATACATTTTAAAGGAAAGAAACCACTGCAAATTGATTAAAAAATAAATATACAGATGTAAAATGTATACATTAGATGCTTATTTTTCATTTGCAGTGCTTTTCTTTGCTTTAAAAGACATTTTGTCAATATGCCATATATGGTAAAAAGGTGCGATGCCATCATCATAAAAATAGTGCATCAACCCCTATAAGCTAAGTGCACGACAAGACCATATTAAAGACAAGTATTAAACGCTATCATCAGTTTAGGTATTATGATTTAGGTTGACGTCATCATCTGATCATAGGGTTCACAATCTGTCGGGTCATCGGACAATGAAAGAGAAAATCATATTTGGGAACTGTGTAAATGACTTGAAGTGCTTTGCAAAACCTATAGGGTCATGACCTCGTTTTATAAATGGCATGAATCATGGCCAAGGTAAAAGTCGATAGCCTGTCTCGTTACATTGCAACATACAATAATTCTAAATAGTTGGACCAATATTACAGCATAGTTATTTTGCCTATTAAATTAAATATGGCTGTTTTTTGGAGGAGACTCTGGCAATTAATTGGATTGACAATAGCGTAATAGTGAAGTAAGGTGCATCACAGAAACCGGGTTAAGGATATAATTATATACACATACTGTGTACTTGTTGTTAAACATGTGTGTGTTTTGAAGGCTGATATCTGCGAAAGCTGTTGATTTCACAATTCGCAGCTATTCAAACACACTTATTCTTAAAACTACTGTTCATCGATAAATTGTTCGTATCTCAAAGGGTACGAATTGTGCACCTGTCGCAGTTGGGTTTGAATTGATATGATCGAGATTGCATGTTGAATCTTTTTCCAAATACTAATACCAAGGCATTGACACCCCCCTGTCCTTTCTATAACTTCAACTCGACAAAGCTAATATCTCTGATAATGTTGCTTCTTTACTCGACTTGGATCTCTCGATTAAACATGGAGAAATAATAAGCAAGAGAAATGCGTATAATATCGTTATCTTCATCTAGACGGGGACGTTTCCTTAACAATTTCGAGTAAAAATTCATACTCGTATGTTTTCCAACGGATTCGTTTTTCTAGAGCGTTTGTTCGAGATAAGGACTATATATCATTCGTAAACGTGGTATAATTGAAAGCCTGTTCCATCAGAATTACTGTTGTCTCGTTTTTTAAAGGATATAGCATGGCAGGAAATATCTTATTTATACTGTCATGTTTAATTGGGATAACACCAGGGTAACAGTAACTGTTATGTTTAGAGCACCCTAGTATCTGGCTTTTACCCCAGTGGCTTTTTTCCAATTATCAATCCAAGTCGGATAACCATGTTGTCATCCCTTTCATGAGTTTGGTGTTCCATACTTTTTAATGGGTGTTGTGTCGCATATGTTATTTCTTAATATTTAGTTTTCCATGTAATTGTTGTTTGTTTCTGGTTGACTATACCTACATTTCATGTTCGCCTTTGGTATCTACTGATATTTATATATAATATGTAATCAGAATATGTGCTTTGAAATTGTTTTAACGAAGAAATTAGTTGAATAAATATTAGTACAGCTGTGAAAAGTTTTCTATTTACAATAGAAAATATGCGTTAATGTTACATATGTACCGATATTTAACATATTGGCAGGAAATACATTGAAAAGATAGTTATAAGCTTTTCTGGTGTTAAGACAAACACTAAAAAGAGCATTTAATCATCTTTGTGATCTTACAGGATTGTTTTTTATTTCCCAAACGAAATGGTTAAGTTTTGTGATATATGTTTTAAAAGCTTTACTATTTTATCTAATGAATGCTACTATATATGTTTAGATTTATGTTGTTCTTGGAGAGCCATAGACGTCTAGACTTTTCATTGCTGGTTAATGATGGATACAATTGTCATATTGTGATTATGTAGACACAGTATTATATAAAGAAATAGTAAATAGTCTGCCATACCTCATATTGAGAGCCATTATTTAAATATCGATCAGTTAATTGAGATGAGAAAATGTTACACAAAAAGTAGTGCTTTATATTACGTGTAAAGGTAAGAATTTTGGCAAATAAAACCGAGCCCGCTACTTTTCTCTCTTGTTTGTTTTTGCTGCTGCTTCCAAGAGATCCCTTTTTTAGTATGTACTTGAATGATGAAAGCGTACACATTTTAGATTTTTAGAAGTGAATACAATGATTCGCTATTTTGTACGTCTGCATAATGAAAATAAAATGAAATCCGATAAAAGCAATTTATGTTAAACAATTAAACAAATAGCTGCGTGAAGTTGACTCAACATACGACATACGACATTCATTTTTTTTAAATGTCGTTCAGTAAAACATACAATATTCGACAAACAACATTCGACATTCAACATACGACATTCAAAAACATCCTTCAAAGTGAATGTCGTCTCATGCGACATACAACATTTGACATACAACATTTGACATACATCATTCTACATACGCCATTCGACATACAACATTCAACATTCGACAAACATGAGTTTTATAGTGAATGTCGTTCATGCAACAAAGAACATTCGACATACACAATTCGACATACAAGCATATTCGACAAACAAGTATATTCGACATACAACATTCGAATGTATGTTGTCGAATGTTGTATGTCTCGAGAACGACATTCACTTAAAACTGATTTTGTCGAATGTTGTATGTCGAATTTTGTATGTCGAATGTTGTATGATGCGTGAACAACATTCACTTTAAAAAGTGATGTTTGTCGTATGTTGTATGTCGAATATACTTGTATGTCGAATATTCTTGTATGTCGAATGTTCTTTGTTACGTGAACGACATTCACTATAAAACTGATGGTTGTCGAATGTTGAATGTTGTATGTCGAATGTCGTATTTCGAATGTATTTTGTATGTAGAATGTTGTATGTCGCGGAAAACGTCATTCACCTTAAATGTTGTTGTTTTTAATGTCGGATGTCGAATGTTGTATGTCGCGTGCAACGTCATTCACTTTGAAGGATGTTTTTGAATGTCGTATGTCTAATGTTGTATGTCTTACTGAACGACATTTAACAAAATGAATGTCGTATGTCGTATGTTGAGCCAACTTCACGCAACTGAAACAAATTAGCATTTGACGTGACATCTACGCTAGAATTTGCAGCAACTCTGCAGTTCAGGGTGAGAAGGTTCTAGGCCCGTTTTCCATATTTTATCTCGATGTACATGGAGGATGAGCCTGGCATGTTCAAACCTGTTAGGCGCCATATAACCTTTCATGTGAAACCCCAATTCAATTCAATTCTACGCATTATAACAAAAATATCCTTTTAACACAGTTCATTCAAAGACGTAAATTTAGAATAAAGGTACAAATATAGTTCATTGGTTATATGTTTTATTACCGTTTATAACCTTGTTCAACTGACATATTTTGGAATGTAATTATCTACTCCCCATTAGAAAAAATACAACATTTGTATAGAGAAGACATAATTTATTATGAATTGTATAAACCAATAAATCATTGTATCATTAAAAAAAACATAAGAGAGGAATATCCGTCCTATCAGTCATGTTTCGTACAACGAAACTGACTTTGAAAGTTAAATGTCTGCACACAGTTGTTTGTCAACATGACATGTTGACACTCCAGTTGGTGTAATGTTCGACACCCTAAATGCCGTTTTCACAAATACGAATTTAAAACAAAAAAATATCAAAAGAATATAACCTGCAACAGCGTTAACTACCTCCGTCTCTTGGAGTCCCAGCTTCTGAGACGCAGGAGTTGCCAGTTAATAGAGTCTTAAACGGCATGCTTTAAATTAAATATTACTTATTGATTTTAAAAATGCCTTAATACTCTTTGCAGTAATATCCTTCTCTTAGATTCTCCATTATGAAGATGAAGATGTGACTCCACGCTTCCGCTACGTCTGGTGTATATATATCCCCCATAGCATGTTCCCATTGATAGAGCATCGCCTCGTAAAATACGTCAAAATATTGCGGCAAAAATCCTTTAAACTGTTTGTGTTGTCTTCCTAGATTAAACAAGAGCTTCGATAGCGTTTTGTTTAGATCGTGAATATTGTCTACCGCATCGCCAATTGCTTGCATAAATATGTTGGCGTGACTTCGTACCATTGGATGAAGAACGATGTCATTGTCGTTAATACCGTCTACATGGAATAGTTGTTTTACTCGTGGGCATATCTTGAATATTCGCATAAATATTTTCAATCCGTTGTCAGTCATATCGACTTTCACTAGTGACCATGATCGGTGTATTGTTTGTATCATGTCACTCGAGAACACCCACTGATTTGTCTTATATATAGCATTGTGTACATGGATTTTGTCTTGCATCAATTGTTTCTCGTTGAATTTCTCCCTACCAACATTGGAATTAGCGCATCCCATATCGCGATGTTATTATATTTATAAGCAACTAACTACCATAAATGTGTCACTATATTTACATTGCATTTTTGTAATCAGTTGCTGACTTTCCTTTTCTTATCTGCTCTGTATCTTGCGCTGTTGTCTTTTATCCCAGCATAAGGCGAAGTCTGGGAATTTCAAATAAAAAATGATGGATCCGAACGTTCACTTAACTATTTCTGAAGAGTGTTTCGTAGAAAAAACGTCACTATTCAGAGATATAAATAGTATGTGTAATTATGTCTCTTAACTAGCAAACGTATGCCGGTGCAGTATATCTCTGTATATAAATGTCCACATTCCAAAGAAATGTCAAAGGAACGATCAGTTCAGCCAAACGTAAGCAATCAATTTAACACAAAGGAATTAACAATAATTTCCTTTAGTATTCAAGATGTTTCTCATATTAAGACGAGATTGCAGTTGTCCTTTGTCAATTCAATAATTGCTTAAACACAGTTCATACTTCTACATTGAAACTGCCAAAATGTTGAATAAAATTTCCGAAATTCTATAACAAAAATCTTCGAAAGTTAGCAGATATAGTATACAATCACTACCGTTCGTTGTCTGAAGTAGTTTGACATAATCCTCCTTGCATCGTCGTTGTCTAGGAACGATTCGAAATGTTTTACAAGTACACACCGTCGTGTTTTTATCTTAAAATTCTGGTTGAAAATCGATATCGGTATACCTTCACCCTGCGTAATCGGTATACCTTCACCTTGCATTCGGTTGTGAAATAATACAACCGTTAGCACAAAGCAATGATCAGCTTAAATGAGCACTGACTAAACAATCAGATATCGGAAAAGTGCCTATACCCAGACTAGCACGTAATATTGATATCAACAGTAACTACTTTAAACCGCTATACTAATCATGTAACTTTATCACGTCTTGAATTATCGATGAAAAAAATGAAACATTTTGTTAAAATGGATCTGTTGTACCTAGCGTATGTTTGATAAAATATATTTGGTTTTCTGAGAAATAATGTATGGTCTGTAACTGGTTATTGTTTATTTATGCAAATTTACTAGCTTTGTTATTTGAACCAAAACCTCAATTTACTTTTGGTATTATAACGCCAAGATAAGCCTTGTTTGTTTTTCATTATTTTTTTAAATTAGAAACTCTAAAAAAGACTCTAAATTGCAGATTAATGTCCAATGCTCATAACATTTACTGGGTCAGGCCATCACACCAAAGCAAATATTTTCTAGTGAGAAGGCGATATTGTTTACTTCTGATAAGTAACTGACAAAAACCGTTTTGGTCAAACTTTGTTTTGTTTGTATGGTATTTTACGTCATTTTCAACATATTTAAGATTATATATGACGGTCGATTGTTTTGTAGTGGAGGCAGACCATGTAACACTACAGCCTTGCCACTGTACTTAAGCTAACAGTTACAAATGTAACACAATTGTAATTCAAGTACACCCCTGTTACTCCCTCTTATAACTAATCATGCAATGCGAGATTCCTAGTACTGGCAGATAGTTGTTGGTTAACCATCTCAACACCTGTTATTGTTTACCTGTTCTAAACATAGTTTCTCTGGAAGTCTGGGAGTTAAGAGGTATTGCCATATTAGGGGAGACCATTCGCCGAAAGGTATTGTGGGTAAATTATGCATACACTGAGGTAATCACCGTAGTTACACAGGTCGATGTCCATATGTGAGGCATGACTAACTGCCGAAAAGCAGTATGGGTAATCTTCAAATATAATACTGAGCGCACGGAAAGTCTAGTAGAGAGTCCGGGGCCGGTGGTTAAAGAGTGAAGAGTCAGTCGATCTTGTAAGATGGATCCCCGCAGTCTAAGACAGGGTGTGGGATAAGTTAAACTATACTATGGAAGCCAGTATAGTAGGGAAGTCATCGTTACATACTAATTGGAAGATTTGGACATTTGAAAGTTTCTAAATACTATTATACTTTGTAAACCTAAGACATTTAATAATAAGGACTATTTAAGTAATTAACAAATGGACGTACTAAAAACCACTATACTAAACGGATGTGTATATATATATAACAGTATGTTCATAGCGTATTATTCGGACTGTTTTATATGTACAAATAAAATATGGAAATCACAACGCGAAGTCCGGACCTTGTTATTAAATGTACCAAGCATAGCATACGATCCCGTAGTGCTACAGGCACCCCCTTTCCTGGGTAGAACCAGTACTGTACACCTCCCTCCATCCGTAAGAATCGAAACTTTCTCACTTAAAAGTCAAGCTCCGAGTCGGATTCGAACCCGCAGCATTGAGAATCGCAGATTTACATCACAACGTCATTAACGTCATTAACCATTCGGCCACTGAGATGCTAGGTCAATCTAAGCATGTTAGTAATTCTTTATAAAATGCGCACATTGAAGCATTTTAATATGTTGTTGTGTTGAACGGTCAGTGGCAAAAATAAATGCAGCTTGGAGATTATTAAAACTATAAGCTGCACAAAAGCTCACTCTTATCCTGCAGTCTATCCAATAAAACTGTGCAGAGTAAATAAAAAAAACACTCCAGGGTAGCCAAAAAAATCATTATGCATAAATAGACGATATAAGTATACGCGGAGATGATCATGTATATATGAATAATTATAAAAGGCATATCCTAAAAGAGTATAAGAATGGACCTTTGGAAAAGGCCGAGTACGATAAATACGAAATATTGCAGTCTCGGTTTGACTGTTCATGAACGGTAGTGACATATGCTTGCTACCGTTCACTCCCCCGAGCCCCGGGTTGAGCAAACCTCAATATTCATAAAATCAATAGTACAGAGTTTTAACCATCTTATGGCGGTTGACATGCTAATTTTACTGTCATAAATCCATGTCCAGCGGCGTATGGTCCCAGTATCTTATAAAATTCTAAGACGGTATCATTAATGTAAGTGTCCCGTGTGGTTCCGGGCCCCGTTTGGTTCCGGGGCAGCAAAGAATAGGACCACTGCAGATCCCGTTTGACGGGTAGGCAGAGGGGTAAAACCCCTCCCCACCCCCAAATTCATGTTCATTTTATCATTTTTTGTTCATGGTCATTAAAGGTCTTCATCATGACCTCTGCATTGTTTCAGGCGCCATCTCGCTCAAATCACTAGAGCAGTGGCAGAAAAACAATAAACGTGGCTCCAGCGTAAATGGAGTGTCTACAATATAATTTGCAGCAACTCTGCAGTTCTGCAGGTGAGAAGGTTCTAGGCCAATTCTCCATAATTTATCTCGATGTACATGGAGGATGAGCCTGGCATGTTCATTCCTGTTAGGCGCCATATAACCTTTCATGTGTTGGTGCGCCTTAAAACACAATTCAATTCAAATAATGTCTGTAATAACTTGGCAGAAGCCATAGCGACAATAGAGTAAGCCGTAAAGGGTAAGATAAAACTCGTGGTTATTAAATTGGATATATACTGTTCTGTTCTGCTATTGTATTATCCAGTCCCATTAAGACTCACTATATTAGTTTCTAATCCTTGGTTTTATCCAGCTTAGTTACACTACGTTGAATATATGTTTCATATTTTTGTGTGTTTTTGTGTTGTTGTTTTTCTCATGATTTTAGTTTGCACATGTTTTATCACGTACCATATTTATTTATTGTAAACAACATTTACCTTCAACTATTAACCCTTTCACTGCCATCGTCGAAGACATTGCTTTTCACGACCAGTGTAATCCCCGATCAACCTGTACATCATGTGCAGGCTGATTAGGGTTGACACTGTTCGCCACGCAGTAAGAAATGTTTTCCATAACACGTATATAACATATTACCGTAAGGTTTGAATTTAAATGTGACGACATTTGAAATGTGGCGGCGAAAGAGTTAAATTACGTGTAACTCATGTATAAGGCGTGTTTCTCGCCTAATGCACAGTCAATCTTGCTGCTTCAGACACGTCAGTTTAATGTCAATGCTAATTGTTACGTACTTGCCTCAATCGAAATATAACGTGTTGAAGTGATGTTATGGGTGTGGCTAACAATACGGTATGAAACAGTCTGATGCCCTCTCAGATAATGTGGAGCAATCACATTGTCTTTAATACCAGGAGCGTACTTGCCATACGCGAGTACGCAGCTGCGTCCACATCATTTTGCTAAATAACAAAACAAACAAAAACGAGAAAAACGAGAGATAAAATTGCTGCTGTCTTCCGTTCTCCTCTTATTGACTTTAAGCACAAGTTACGTCATACTTGTTCATCGCAATGTGCACATGACCAATTCCTTGCCCAGTACCTGATCCCCAGTATGCTGCATCAGATGACAGCACAACAGGAGGACATTGACTTTGACGCCTTCTGTACTGACTTCAGCGGTGACCATGAGAGCTTTCGATGGAAGGTCAGATGGTCCCTAGAATATGATAAGCCTTCTGACCTGAAGAGCACTATAGCCGTGACAAACAAGGCCCTCAACCTCGACATCCATGCCTGCCTGCTTGTACTTATAACCATGTCATTATCCACGGCCAGTGCGGAAAGGTCATTCAGTGTCATTAGTGAAAACTTATCTGAGGTCTACCTTGACATCTGAACGCCTTTCCGGACTAGCATACTACATAGTTACAGGCAAGAGTACATTGTCCTTGAGAATGCAATTAAAATAAATTCCGGTAAGAAAGCCCGGAAACGACACTTTTTATTTAGAATCGAGGATGCTCAGTTAAGTACAAATTGTGACTGTTTGAAGACCGTCTTGTAACGTTTATGATGTCAACAGGAATGCAGTGAATTAATCCAGGAACAACACAACACTTTTTATTTTGCGTGGCAACGTTAATGCCACTTCAAACGAACATTTCATGTCGTTATTCACGAGATTGATATTTTTGTAACTTTTTGGATGACTTTGTTCAATAATAAAACGACTTACGTTGACTGTCTAACTTCAACAAAATGTTATAAGGCCCGTGGGACTTATGACATGGCGTTCCGTCCATCTGCCAATCCGTCAGTCCGTCCGTCCGTCCGTTAACATTTGGCTAGAGGTCGCATTTTTCAAGGAATTGTTTTCAAACTTACAAAGAAGTCATATATACATAAAACCTCGGACGAGTTCGATGGTGAGTTAAATCGGAGCAGTAAAACCTGAATCCGCTTCAAAATCGTCTGGGTACGCCCCTGAATATGTAATTCATTTAAGAATGTTTACACATAAGTCTTTTACAGTGTCTATCCAATACATGCAATGCAAACGAAGAAAGCAGGGTAGCCGGCAAATTATATTTGTGCTTATGTTTGGTTAGTGCTATGGAATGAGATGTAATTAATAGAAAACAGTGTAGCAAATATCCTGATATGATTAATATTATATATAAAAAATAGTTTTTTAAACTGTATGTATATGAAAACTGTGCAATATGTACTATTTATGTAACAGATGTTCGTATGCAGTGTGTAATGTGTTTTAAATTATGATTTCTTAAAAATGCATGTTTATAATACGGCGTGTTATTCCAGTGAATTTAACGGAGTGGGTATTTCCCTCGATTTATTGGCATTTGACTTCATACAGATGTTGTTTTTTGTTTTTGTTTTTTGTAAAATGTGAAACACATAATAGTCACATAGAAACATATATGTATGAAAATAATTAGCAAAATTAAGGCATATATATAAAAATGAATGTCTTTATATAAAACTCCATCATTAAAATGTTATGTGGGAACAGTATATTAAAGGTGCGAATCCATCCGACGGGGCACTAGCGTGTAATGTGTATCGCCTATAGAAACCAGAGGATGGTCTAACTATAGAAAGTTATGTATAGCACGTATGTTATACTCTAGCTACGTGTATTAGTCTTGATGTATAAGACCGAATGGTAGTCCTGAATTATCAGATTGCTGGTTGTAACGTTGTTATATACCATTTACCACAACACTGCACCTAGGCAACTTCTCGCATTTGTAAGAGCGTCGTTGGTTACTTGTCTCCGACCTGTTTGAAGAAGGTTCATGGTTCTATCCGGGATCTATCTAAGCGGATAGGGACCTGAATACTACCGGTGAATTGACTTGCATCAACATTTTCTTACATCAATCTGCGAGAGGCCAGGGCTACTTTGCATGTACCTGGACATTGGCGAGTATCACATAGCACGTTTCCCGGAAGTGTTATAAAGGCATGACAATCATATAGATTTCAAATTAAACTTGTATTTCAATTATGCAAATAAGGACCAAATCGTTGTGCGTGTACATATTGAACAGTTAATCATATTGGCTACATGGTATATATCAAAGGTGTATGTTCAGACAGACCTTAATATGAATCATATTTATAACTTGTATCTAACGGTGCATGGAAGTAACATTCAGTTTGGTTAAGGGTGTCATAGTAATAGTAATTGTGAAGCGAACACGTGATCACCGCGTAAAATAGCTGAAGGCATGCATTATCAAACGACGTCATGATTTCTCTTGCATGATGGCGCCATTTACTGTAGTAGTTAAAGGTAAAGAATTAATATTAATATAATCTCATATTCGTGACTTTGTATGTTTTACTTTAGTGATAGGCCTATCGTTAGAAAAAAGAAGAGCCTCGTAATCTATCATTTTATCAGTCTCGTTTATTTAAGGAACGTCGGTGGTTCTACCCAGGTGCCCGCCCGTGCACGAAAATTGCCCGGAGGGGCACCTGGGGTCTTCCTCCACCAATTGAAGCTGGAAAGTCGCCATATGACCTTGGCTGTTGGTGCGACTATAAAATCCAATTCAATAACAATTCAATTAAGTAAATAACACACAGCCACTCATGTATTATCACTATAAATTCCAATTCTGTCAAAGTATCCAATGTTTAGCCAAACAATCAAGCTAGATTGGATCAATCGAATTGATTTTGCTTGAGGACAGAAATAATGCAAAAAGTAATGACTGAATAATTCAATTTATTTTCGAATTCCCTTAAGAATTGGACCGCGCATTGTACTCCAGGTATATGTGTTTCATATTTGCGTGTAAACAGTTTTTGTTGAGTTTAACTTCCACTTAACCCTTTGTTTGGTGATGTTTTGTAAGACATCAAAGAACGGACGGTTATTACTTCAGTGATATTGCTTTTTAGTTTTGGTTTTAACATGCTTTTGATTAAATAGGTATTCATTTAATGGTTGACCCATTAAGTTAATGTGTGCGGAAAAAAAAAGACAATGGACTATGATCATCATGTGCTGTAAATATAAACCTTTCAATCTCTCATTACGAAAATTGTGTTTAAATCTCTCATTACGAAATTTTGCTAGCAGTAACCAGTAACAACCAGTGTTTAGATCAGTCAGTTAGGGCTGTCTCTAATTTTTGAAACAGGTGGCTTCTATGATTTGACAGGTGTCAACCACTAGCGTTCGAGCAGTGCTACCACCATAAATTTCTTTTTTTAAACATGGGGTCTGATTACATGCAGTTCCTCGTTTTCGTGCTAATTAAGGTCAGGATGTTTAGCTATTTCATGATACTTTCAAATGATGAAATGATTCCATAACATTTGATACTGACTTTTGAAAAAGATAAAAAAAGGTTTTAATTTTTTACAGCTGGCTCAAAGTTTTTTTGGCGAACTTAGCCGGCTGCCGGCTATTAGAGACAGCCCTGAGTCTGTAGGTGCGGTCATTAGAGATAACCTGAGTCTTTAGGTGCGGTAATTAGAGACAGCCCTGAGTCTTTAGGTGCGGTAATTTCAAGTACGTCAGGATTACTATAAACTGTCTGTTATAAATAAGGAGAATAGAGAATTCAAGATAATACTAAAGAGTAATACCACGTAAATTGTACAGCATTGTACTACACGCAAATAAAGCATTCATTTACCACACAATGTAAAGACGAACTTAATTGTTTTTCTACGTAGTGTCTGTCTTGTAAATAGTATGTCCTGAAACTAGAACATCCTTTTTACCTTGAATTAAGTGATGGATTGGTGAACAAACTACCATAAACGAAAACTCGTTTTAAAACACATCATAACGAGTTATTTTACCAATGATGAAAATTCAAAAATGAGCACGTTAACTAAATCAATTACATTTTAACACGTAAACATTACCAAGTAAGAGCATTTTATCAAAGCAGTCACGTATACCATCAGAATAATAAACCACAAACTACGCCAACTCATGCTGCCATCCTGTATAAGATACATGTACTGGAACCCTTCCATTTCACATTGACAAAATGTTAGATGGTTTGTTCTTTAGAAAATCGTATACTAAACAAAACGGCAGTAAATATGGCATGTCCACCGCCATATGCATGCCATCTCCGGGATGGTTAAAATTCTGTACTATTGATTTTATGAATATTGAGTTCTGCTCATCCCGGGGCTAGGGGGCGTGAACGGTAGCAAGCATAATTCACTACCGTTCATGAACAGTCTCAATCAAACCGAGACTGCAATATTTCGTATTTATCGTATTCGGCCGTTTCCAAAGGTCCACTATCATCTTTTATATACTTGGTACAAATGTTTTAATGATATACTAAAAGAAACACGGGAATTTCCGCTATATAATGTATACACTGAACACTTAATTCCGCGTAATATTCCAAAGAAAGACATTTTGTAATATACAGAACCTCACATTCGTGCCAATTTAATATTGAATTTATTAAATTCGTTGGAAACAATTGATATGATTCTCGGCACAGCCTTGCATCATATAATTGTATCCAACTCGTATTTTAAACTTTATATTAAACAGGCACTCTTGTAAGATCCTCTGTGTTTTTCATCTCGAAGTGATTATACTTTATATATTACGCTTACTGAAGAAAACATCAGGATTTATCAGTGGAAGATAACAGTTAAGAAAATGAGTCGTAGTTTATTAAAATCGGCAAAGTATTTTAAAAGGTATGGAGTTAAAAGTAGCAATTTCACCTTACAGAGGCGACGACGTCAAACATATCTTTTTTTCTGTATTTTCTTTAAGTATACGGCTTAAATAAAAAATAATAAAAAAATTAAAAAAAAAGATTTTATTGAATCTCGAAGTGATATTTTCTCTCATTCATAAAAAATAAAAGAAATAGTGGATTATAGCAATGAAATAAAAGCGGCATATAAAGTTTTCACACTTCTCGATGAAATAAAATCTGTTATTCTCTCCAAAACAACAAATATCCTCTATATATAAAAGTCAACAGCAGCATTCAAGGACCACAGCCAAACAAAAACAACAAACACACGGACACAAACAACAATTACAAGGATAAATACAAGGCAAGGTATGTGACATCACACATATAAACGGGTTGTCAATATAGCTACCGCCTTGGAACGGTCAGTGGTCAAAACGATCGCTGGGAGTTTAAACAGTGAAGTAATAAAAACATTAGTTCATTGGCTTAAACCAGGCCTAAATACATGAAATGTTTCAGCACAAGAATCAGACTCAGACTCAAAATCTCATTTGTTTGCAAACCCTATCAACACAAACGTATGGGTAAGAATTGTGATTTTCAGACAGTTTCTGTTAAATTACCTTTAAAAAGACTCGTTTCTGTAAGTAAATATAGTAATTTGCTTGTAAAATTGTTTTCAGATTTTGAGTTGAGTCCGATTCTTGTGCTCAAAAGTTTGATGAATATTAGGCAGGTTGTAGTGTGCACAAGACTTCACTCTTATCCTAGTGTCATTCCAGTCAAATGATACGGTGTAAATAAAGAAATCTCCGTCATGCTTTATACTAGGCAGCATTAATAAGCGATATAAGTATACCACTGAGCTGATCACGTTTATATGAATATTAAAAAAACGTAGAAAGCCACATAGCAACTATTATATGACTTGATAGAAGCCAGTGCAACGAGAGAATATACCATTAATGTCACGACCAGAGACGATTGGAGACTCACTTCTCTATGACAAAAACAAATTAGAATTTCGCTCCAAAACAACAAACATTCTCTACTTATTTAGGCCGCCTCTGGAATGGCTAGTGATATATAACAGATATGTGGTTGACTGGTTGAATGGTACTTTACATTTTCAGCTTTCTTAAGGCACAGACCTAATAACTATTATTAAAGGGACACATGGCAATCTTGAGATTTATTCAAACATTAAAATTTGATCCTCAATTTAATTATCCTGCGTCATTTTGACTTTAAAACTGCTTGCATATAGTTAAATAAAAAATTGAGATTTCAACTTTCTTTCTTTATTTTACCAAATTTTTAAATATATTATTGGTGCAATATTATAAAAAGTTAGTAATATGCAAAAATAATTTGCTTTTACTATTCTAACAATTAATATTAATGATTGAAATGCAAGTTAAGAGGAAAACTAACGGGACGCCGTGAGTTTTTAAAAAAATCAAGATTGCCGTGTGTCCCTTTAATATGTCTGTGCTTCAGGCTTTTATATGAAGGGATTTTATTCCTGGTGAAGGCAGACCACCCACTATTCCTGGGTAGAACCAGTACTGGTATACCTTCCGCTATCCGTAAGAATCGACACTTTCTCACTTACATGTCGAGCTTCCAGTGATAACCGTGACCAACCTTTAAAATTATTAAAGTAATTTAAGGAACTCTTCTGCGACAAGGACGACAAGGACGTCTATGCAGATGGTGACGTGATTTACAAACTTCGTCAGAGCCTTCGTCATGATCACGTTCATACAATGCGTATTAAACTTGATAAACGTTTATCAAAACAGGTTACGACCCTATCATTTTGAAACGCACTACATGTTTAATAAAACAGGTTATGACCCTATCATTTTGAAACGCACTACATGTTTATCAAAACAGGTTATGACCCTATCATTTTGAAACGCACTACATGTTTATCAAAACAGGTTATGACCCTATCATTTTGAAACGCACTACATGCTTATCAAAACAGGTTATGACCCTATCATTTTGAAACGCAAGTACACATGTAGTGGTTGACCCATTTACAGTTCGCCACTATGATTTCCTCTTTGATTGTACGATGACCGAACAGATTGTGGACCCCATGATGACGTCTACCTTATCCTGAGAGGACGGTAGAGTTTGATGTTTGTCTCCAAAATTGAGTACTTGCTTTCTATTCAAATATTAATATATACATGATCACCTTTGTGTTATACTTATGTTGCCTATTAATGCTGCCTAGTTTATTAGAGGATAATTGGTTAAATGGTACTTTACATCATGTTCAGCACACTTAAGGCTGTATATGTTGGTCATTATTTTTCCTGTTGGAGGCAAATCACCTACTTTTTTCTGGGTAGAACCAGTACTGGTGTACCTCCCGCCACCCGTAAAATCGACTATTTCTCACTTCTACGACTGTTCGGCCCGGTGTCAGATTAGTGCGACTGGGTGTGGTATCATGGCATATGTCTACGGTGTGGTATTTCAGTGTTGAAATACCATAAAGTCAAACATTGAGCTCGATGCTACAAGTAGATACCGTTGTTTGACTGACACATTGTTAAAAGCGACGTTCAACCCCAACATACATAACCAAGTAATGTTTATTTCATGCAAATGATCATCGTAATGTGGAACCATACAGAAATAACAAATTGCACATATAAATGAATTTATGTTGTCCAAATTGTCCAGTTTTAAAGTAAATATGATGTAATGAAATAACGGTTGGTGTTCTACGTAATAAATGTCGGAGTTAACCCGTCCAAACAGTCTTTGAAGCTATTAAAAGGAGCTACATTTGTTTATTATGTTGTTGATACCGTTTTTAATTGCATGGTAAAATGGCTTTATTATGTAGGAAAGGACTGCGTCAGTCCTAGTTTACAAGACGACTTCCGGCTATAGTTATCTTTAGAAAGAAAAGGCGTAAATATTATTCCAGTCAATATGGCTGAACAAATAATTGTCACGTATGCGTGAACAGACTGGTTATTCAGAGAGCAAAATATCCGGCTATGACCACTTACATTAATTAGTGCTATACGCACGTAAATAAAGAAATAAAACATTTAAAGAAGCTAACCCTCCAAACAAGAAATCGATAGAACCGATGGATGCTCCCCGAATAAAGGTACACATGTGAAATACAACCGGACGGAAAATGTAGGATGAGTTAAATTTACAAGCTTTATATTTATTTAAAAAATTGCAAAGTCCCGTAACTCCGCCCAATTTTGTTTTTAACCAAAACATCCTGAAAATATGCGCTACTAGAAATAATACTGATACATCCTATAAAGTATTCATGGATACCAGATGTAAAACCTAAGAGGAGTTGAGCGGACAAGCTTCAGAATTGAAAAACTTCGATGTTCCGTAACTCCGCCAAAAATCCTTCAACCATAACGTCCTGATGTACTAGGCCTACTAGGCAAAATACTGATACTTCCTGTGAAGTTCCGTGAAAATCAGTTGGAAAATATAGGAGGAGTTGAGTGGACAAGCTTTGGAATCGAAAAGGTTCAAAGTCTTGTAACATAGATAATTCAACCGGAACGTCCTGAAAATATGCACTACTAGGCATCATACTGATACGTTCTATAAAGTTTCATGAAAATCGGATGAAAAACGTAGGAGGAGTTAATTGGACAAGGTTCAGATTCGAAAAACTTCAAAGTCCCGTAACTCCGCCAAATATCATTCAACCGGAACCTGCTGAAAATATGCGCTACTAGACATCATACTAATACTTTCGGTAAAGCTTCATGAAAATCGGATGAAAAACGTAGGAGGAGTTAAGCGGACAAGAAAATACATACATACATACATGCGAAAATTTCGGGGAGCATAATAACGGATAAAGTGCACTACAAAACATTTTATTAAAACTGTAGCCAGATGTTCAGGTTATATAATAATGTATATGTGCCGAATTATTCGACGTCTTTTCTGCTTTAATACTCGTAAAATGAATTATGATTCGGTATCTATTAATTCGACGCTCTAGTTTTGAGATTTGGCCTGGCTGGTTAAAAAGGTTTATGTCTATAGCATTTAGATTCTCAAAACAGGAAAATTATATATACATGTATATACCTCGTCGTCAGCAGGTTTAGAAATTGTGTACATATGTTGTAAAAGTTGGCTGTTGTTGGCTGTATAGCTACGTTAAATATTGGTGCGTAAAATAATTTGCTGGAACAATTTACTTCTTCTACGTTTTCACTGTTTTGATACGTTTATGGATAGTGAAACTATAAATACGTCAACACAATAATGGGATGCTTCATACCAGCTCAGTTCGACAATTGTTTGGCAATAATCTGACATGAATAGTAAGAACATGGTGAAAACTAAAACTAGGCAAAAAAAGGGAGGAAGTATACCCATGGGCAAAGTATGCATTAAACGTTTGAAAATATAAAAGTCAAACATAGCCGTCAGACTTTGACCGCGTTCTTGTCAACCATTTTATGTTTGTGGTGTCCATGCCTTTTATTATCCCTGTAATTGTTAGTTGGGGTCTATGTGTGTTTGTGGTGACTGTAGTCATTGGATGCTGCATTTACTTGTTCTTGTTCAACCTGTATATCCACCTTTGCAGCCTGTGCTGCGGATACAAAATTTGAAAACTATATCTGTCAAATTCATATCAACAAGTAATGTTGTAGTCACGATATTACGCTACATTTTATATTTAAGGAAATATGTTGTATCGATATGTATGTCATAGGTATGACCAGTAATTATGAACATATGTACAAAAAATACTGAAGATGGGATCCCTTGGAAGCAGCAAACACAAACAAGAGATAAAAGTAGCAGACTCGGTTTTATTGAGTAATGAGAGGTAATGTAAAGTGCAACACCATTCACGCCTCATATCTCCGGCTTAAGCAATATTCTACTTTAAAGCCTCTCAGATTGGGCGTAATAACACTACTGATTTGTAGTCGGGTAGACCTTTTACAGCCGCAAGAGATAAAAGTAGCAGACTCGGGTTTATTGAGTCGGTTCAAGAGAGGTAACACCTCTCACGCCTCATATCACCGGCTTAAGAGATATTCTACTTTAAAGCCGCACAGATTGGGCTTGATGATCCCAAAGGACCAGTAAGTAATAACACTACTGATTTGTAGTCGGGGAGACTTTTTACACACAGCACTAAACAAACGTTAGTGTGAATGTCAATAAATACTGAAAAAGGGATCCCTAGGAAGCAGCAAACACAAACAAGAGATAAAAGTAGCAGACTCGGTTTTATTGAGTCGGGTCATGAGAGGTTATGTAAAGTGCAACACCTCTCACGCCTCCTAACACCCGCTTAAGCGATATTTTACTTTAAAGCCGCATAGATTGGGCTTGATGATCCCAAAGGACCAGTAAGTAATAACACTACTGATTTATAGTCGGGGTAACTTTACAACACATTGTTTATAGGTTTTTAGATCATTCGAGATAGTTACTCCCAAGTCCTTTTCTCCGACACGCTCTTTAAGTACATTTGTATAGTATTGCAAATGAATAAAACATCTGAAGGCAAGCCGATGTATCAAGCAATCACGAAGCACAATGGTGTATGAGGTATAACAACTATCGAATGATAATATTTACAGTAAATTGTATTCATAAAATTAATACAACATAATAATAACAGTGAATTCATTAAATATAACCGCCTTGATTAATGAATGGATACGTATTTGATGTATATATTAAGTTAATTACTTCTTTATTAATAAAACAATAATTCAAAGTCAGTAATCAGGATACAGAATACAGACATCAAATCAAGAAACATTATGCTGTGCGTCTGTGTGTCCTGTATTATTGTATTTAAGTGGGGGTACATTAGGTATTTTTAAAAGACTATAAAATTATAAAGATGTTCCAAGTCATGATAAAAAATGTCATATAAATCACAATATGGTGTTGAGACTTTGCTGTTCAGGTCTTAAAACCTTAATTCGCCATATAATTGTTGCTGCCTTAAATAACCTTTTTCATTTTATGTCGCTTACTGTAGTCAGGCTATCATTATGTGGTCCGAGTAGTAACGTTCATACCCTATGCAACCCCTTCTCCATTGCCAAGGGAAAACGGGGTTGGCTGGAGTATGAAATAAAACCTCAATTTCGGCTTAAAAAGTTTGCATATTGTAAAATTAAAACATTTAATAGGTAATTTTAAACAGGTAATCACATTTTGCAGTAAAAATGTTTTTAAACGTATTTTATTGTCGAAATACCCGTTATACAATCCTTCTAATATAAGCTGTCCCATCGCTTAATGGAATAAGGTGGGACCACGTAATGATGTAAGTTCTTCTGTGCATATAGCAACGTTAGTATTTAATCTTGCTGATTAAAGCAACTATAAATATTCAATTTTTAAATTTCTCTGTTTTCGAAAGTGGATTGAAAATTAAAATAATACAATGTACAATAATAATTATGTCTAAATGTTTGTACTTATTATTAAGCGTCTATAGTTTAATAATTATGTGATTTCTCTGTATTTAATTGTATGCCACAAAACTTAAACAATATGGACGTATATTTAGTAAACGAGTATAAACTTAAAACTTAACCAGTACAAAAACTTTGGAAAAGTAACACATAAAGCGGGCAGGCACAAACCGCCACTATGCCCCTCCCGCGACTACCCCATCCCGCCCGCCCCACCCCCCCACCCCACCCCAGCACACAACTCCCGTTTTTACAAAATTATTAAGTATTTAGACAAGGACTTCCGTTCTACCTGCCATAAATGCATTATTAGCTTCTATCAAACTAATACTTCACAGTTTTTGTAAAATACAAACACAAACTTAGCTAGCTTCTTTGTTTTTGTACGTTTAACGGAAAACTAGTTGTAACACCATAACTGAACTGAACTGGAATTGATAGTCGCACAAACAGCTAAGGTCATATGGCGACATTCAAATTCCATTGGTGGAGGAAGACCCCAGGTGCCTCTCCGGGCAATGTTCGTGCATGGGTGGGCACCTGGGTAGAACCACCGACGTTCCCCAATCCAGCTGGATAGCTTCTTCTCATAAAGATTTCTAGGCCACTGAGGGATCGAACCCACAGCGGTGAGGGCCAAGTGCTTTCAAGTCAGAGACTCTAACCACTCGGCCACGAACACCATAATATATCACAGATACTGCGACAATGAACGTCAGAGAGAATATTTCAACCAATAACTAAACACTTTATATTCCGATGTTTTTAATCGAAGTATGACTCTAATACATATACTGGGTACCACTGTGTATACCAGAACCACTGGGTGTGCAACACTATGTATTTTTTTATTAGCGAATCACCACTTCTACAGATAAATAAAAAAATGATCAGTTGTATTTCCATATTATGTTAATGAATATATGTTTTGTAGTTAATATTTACGCACATTTTAATTAGTTCGTTAAACGTATTGCAGTTTGACAAAAGTAGGCTTTGTAAACGTATAATGGGCACACTAATATTAATATTCGTTCTTAATAACCGCACTGTTATTGTACTGGTGGCACTACACACTCTTCCAGCTGCATCCTCATATTACAGATATTTATGGTTTCTTGAAAGCAAAACTGAGTCTTGTAGTTGACGTCTAATTGATTGAATTGATACAACACTATACAATCCTTAATAAAGCAACATCATTACTTCAGGTGAACACAAACGCAACGAGTTGCTTAATATGTACACAGACATTCAAGTAAAACCGTTCCTAGATGCGTTCGCTTGGTGTCGTTTATACAATAAGCACTCTTAAAAATAATATAACCGATGTCCATGCAAACATCTCATTGCATTCCAATAGTAAATAGAATGTGTTCAGAAATGGATCACTTCGCATCACTGGTAGCTTCATTCCATTACTGGTAACTTCATTTCATCACTGATAACTTCATTCCATCACTGGTAACTTCATTCCATCACTGGTAACTTTATTCGCACAAATTAGTAAAAGACTGTCTACAAATACAAACTCCTTCGTTATGTTGCATCCTGACCTTATGAAAATATTACATTTTGATACGCAATTGTTCTAAATCCAGTTTCTACAAAGTGTGTAATCAAGTCTTCATATTCCAATCTGCTATCCATTGAAAGTGTCTTACCTCGTAAATAAAGCAAAACAGTTTGTATTTGAGGTAGTGAAGAGCAACTTGTATTTGAGGTAGTGAAGAGCACGTGTCTTGAAATTAACATGCATCAACAGGCAGTTCACAAAGTGTTTGAATTGTTTGTACTTTTGTCACTTTCACATCCACAACACGGTTTACTTTTTATATAGCATAACAAACACCCCACTATAGAACACAATATAACATCGTTCATCGGATGGGGACGTAAACCGGGCGGTCCTGTATATCAGAGTCGATCCTCCAACCACGTTAAAGACTATAATCGTTAGTAAGAGAAGGTTCTAGGATACATATGTATATTTCCCCCACATTCTCTGGGCCGGCTCTAAATAACATATATGGTGTTGATGAGTCATTAAACAACATTCAATTCACACAACTCATTTAGTTGCACGTCAGTACCATTATTCACTAACAGGTAGTTCATTTACCCATATTTGTAATGAAAAACAAAGTTTCATCTAATGAAACTAAAGTGTCACAAACATGTTTATCAGAGATTTCAATTTACAATTTCGAACAATGAACTTCAATGTACGCATCACCAAACGAACACGGCGTGTTGTTTTCAAATACGCATTAGATTCTGAAAAGGAAAAGTATTTAGAATTAATTGCATATATGCAAAATATCTGTATATCAGGTAAATATTGCGAAATATACGAGTGCATGAATTGTGCGGTTTGTTGTGTTGTTGTTGTTGTTGTTGTTATCGTTTTAGAAATAAACAAGGAAATTGTATGATTATTTATTTACCGTGTCAGCTTCTATATTTATTTAAACTATAACTTTCAACATTTCATGAAATGTTAACAACTTTATTTTAGATTTGTTTTGTTTTAGTTATAGTACTTCTAAAGAATGTTAGAAAACAATCAACCGATCAGCTACGAAGTAACGACACATCAATTATATGTTGAATAAACCCCGGTATGTACATATCAACCTGCAAGAAATTAAGTTAAACTATACGGCATTCATAGTTGATAAGTTCACAGCGACAGTTCAATACTTGTCAAGCAATACTTACATATACAGTCCTTTTCCTTTGACTTTTCTTCAACGTTAATACCATATGTCGTGAAGATCATGTTACTTTCAGCTATGGCCGCCTGTCTGACGTGATCGGCATTACAGTTTTGACCAAGCTGCTGTGTGTACTCTGGGCCACACTGGTTTATGTATTCATTTAAATATCTGCAAATAAATAATGAATTATTTAACACAAATAATTTGAAACAATTATTTAAGATAGATTACAAATGAAACAAGATGTGAATAATTTATATTTACTGAAATAAGCTGGCTTCAACAATATATATTGTAAAAACCAATGTGTAGTTAATCAAATTGGAACATTTCACATAAATACAATGTTCATAGTCTAAACTAAGTTTACATTGCAACTGCATTGTACAATGAAACCCGGGAACATAATTATGTTCACAAAGACAATTATTGAATTAAAAACGTCTTGCATAGAAAATAACCAAGTTCTTAGAATAGTTTATCTACACTATGCTGTGACCGCGAAATACCGCCACATGCCACGCGGCGTGTGTATGCCAAACACCGCGTGGCACCGCCACACATGGAGGAAGCGGAACACAGCTTAGATACCTCAAAAGACATATGACAAACTAAGTTCAACCAATGAAGTGATTATGTCATAAACAAAAGCTACAAAAGCTCAACAAAAACTCCAAAGAGGGAATAAACGCTGCATTGAGCTAACACACTCAACTGGGTACCAATAAAAAAATCAGCCATTTGTAACACCATAGGCCAGCTTAAGAGTTAAATGGGTAAATTTTACTATTTGAATAAAACATTCCTTGTCGCAACCCATTCACAAACAAGGCGCTGCCTTTGTCAGAAATGTACGTCATCTCAATATATTTTTGTGTTGCCTTCCTGTATGTCTGGATATCTAATATAACCCCCACCAATTCGCAGAACTTCTGTAGCAGCTTTGCTATTTAATTTAACTCTCACCCGAACTAAAATCCCAATGTTTCTGTTTTCTAAACCAATTAAAATCGATACGCATATGAAAACATATATCAAACCGAAGCTCGATAGCAGAAAATTACTAAAAACAAATAACTCATAGAAAATCAATTTGAAAATATAGAATATAGGTCTATTTTTTATCTTTGCGTATAAAGCAAAAGGATTTATTATAAACATCGTCATAACTGTTTTGAATAATCACGTGACCTAACCGTTCGCCCTATTTTCTTTGAAGTTGACAAGAGTCAGTAATTGCCATTTGTCTTGGAGTTGGAGTGTTCATTTGGTATATACATATTTTTATATCATATGTATTGTTGCGTGATATGTACTCGTATACTTGCTGTTTGCATGGTTACAAGCACGTATTTCGTGGAATATGCTAGGTGGAATGTTATCATTATGTGCAACGTTTATTTCCAATAGATCTTTAACCGGATATCATACTCTCCAAACGCCACAAGCTTACGTGACAATTATAGTCGTGTAGGCTAAAACTGCGCATCTACTAATCCTACGTACCCGCGTGTTCATCACAAATCCACCTCACAAACATTTTCTTTTTTCTTTTTTGTTTTAATGGTTTTAGTTATACAGATGTTGGAAAAAAACACCACATCTTTTTATAAAAAAAATAAAAATACATACATTTACAAACATAAATGTAACATATGTGGTTTTCATTATAATGTTGACAAGTCAGATGATTAAAAATGTAAAATTTATTTGCAAAAATAATACAGATCCACAAAATGACCAATTGGTATAAACAGCTTCTTAATTAGAATTCAATTAAGATGAAAGGAAAATAAATCGTGACAGAACGTTGTTTATGAGAGCTGCATTGGCAGAACATGTTCAATGTTCAAAAACATACTTAATAGTAATTACTTATTAGGTGGTTATTACTTAATATACTAACTAGTGTTATTAAGTGACAAAACTGACATTAACATTTCAGTTAATTTTGTCTGAACCATTACAGTTTACTTGACAGTCGTATGTCTTTACAAACCTAAAAGAAAAATATGTTAATTTTGTCTTTACAAACCTAAAAGAAAAATATGTTTATTTTGTAAAATATGTTTATTTTGTGCAAGAATATTTTTATGACAAATGTTAAGATCTTAGTTGCGCAGAACAATCTTCCTGCACTGTATATGATGTGTGATAATAGCAAACATGTTCATTACAACCTCTATTATAACAGTGCATGACAAGCTGCCATTGACATAATATTACACTTCCGCCAACTGGTTTATTATAGGTTTATAGAGTACATGTTATTGTAATTCGCTACACTTTGGCACGCGCAGAGGATACTGTTACTTCAGCAAACAATTACCAACACATGATTAGCTCCTACACAATGTCGTGGAGACATGTCAAGCCAATGGACTATGAAATCAACAAGATGTCGTCCACAATAACAAAAGTACACAAGTAAGGCAGTTGGGCGGATGCTTGTATAAAAAACATGGAACATAACACCTAAGAAAATGAATTGATTTAAAAATATGTTTCTTCAACTTTCAGCTGGAAATAATATATTTTTATCCCGGATTTCGTGTGGTTTCCAAAATGTAGGCCACTGTTTACTCAGGCTTAGCAGTAAAATAGTGGATTTTTGCAATGAAATATAAGCGGCATATACATTTTTCACACTTCTCGATGAAATACAATCTGTTATTCTCTCCAAAACAACAAATATCCTCTATATATAAAAGTCAACAGGAAATGCAGCTTCAAGGACCACAGCCAAACAAAAACAACAAACACACGGAAACAAACAACAATTACAAGGATAAATACAAGGCAAGGTATATGACATCACAAATATAAACGGGTTGACAATATAGCTACGGCCTTGGAACGGTCAGTGGTCAAAACGATCGCTGGGAGTTTAAACAGTGAAGTATTAAAACCATTAGTTCACTGGCTTAAACCAGGCCTAAATTCATGAAATTTTTGAGCACAAGAATCAGACTCAGACTCAAAATCTCATTTTTTTGCAAACCATACCAAGGACATCCGTTTTCCTGGTGGAGGCAGACCACCTACTTGTTTCTGGGTAGAACCAGTACTCGTATACCTCCCGCGACCCGTAAAATCGACTCTTTCTCACCTCTACGACTGTTCGGCTCAGTGTCAGTTTAGTGTGACTGGGTGTGGTATCATGGCATATGTCTACGGTGTGGTATGTCAGTGTGGCAACATCATAAAGTCCAACATTGAGCTCGCTGCTACAAGCAGATACCGTTGTTGTTTGACGGACACATTGTTAAAAGCGACGTGCAACCCCAACATACATAGCTAAGTAATGTACGTTTCATGCAAATAATCATCGTCATGTGGAACCATAGAGAAATAACAAATTGCACATATAAATGAATTTATGTTGTCCAAATTGTCCAGTTTTAAAGTAAATAAGATGTAATGAAATAACGGTTAGTGTTCTAGGTCGGAGTTAATCCGTCCAAACAGTCTTTGAAGCTATTAAATGGAGCTACATGTGTTTATTACGTTGTTTTGTTGTCGTTACCGTTTTTAATTGCATGGTAAAATGGCTTCATTATATAGGAAAGGACTGCGTCAATCCACGTATGCCAGACGACATCCGGCTATAGTTATTTTTAGAAAGAAAAGGCGTAAATATTATTCCAGTCAATATGGCTGAAACAAACTATTTTCACGTATGCGTAAACAGGGAGCACAATATCCGGCTATGACCACTTAAATTAATTAGTGCTATACGCACGTAAATAAAGAAATAACACATTTAAAGAAACTAACCCTCCAAACAAGAAATCGATAGAACCGATGGATGCTCCCCGAATAAAGGTAAAATATAATCGGATGAAAAATATAGGATGAGTTAAACTTACAAGCTTTATATTTATTTTAAAAATTGCAAAGTCCCGTATCTCAGCCCAATTTTGTTTTTAACCAAAACATCCTGAAAATATGCGCTACAAGAAATAATACTGATACATCCTATAAAGTATTCATGGATATCAGATGTAAAACCTAAGAGGAGTTGAGCGGACAAGATTCCGAATTGAAAAACTTCAATGTTCCGAAACTCCGTCAAAAATCCTTCAACCGTAACGTCCTGATATACTAGGCCTCCTAGGCAAAATACTGCTACTTCCTGTGAAGAGGTATGAGAGGTAATGTAAAGTGCAACACCTCTCACGCCTCCTAACACCGGCTTAAGCGATATTTTACTTTAAAGCCACATAGATTGGGCTTGATGATCCCAAAGGACCAGTAAGTAATAACACTACTGATTTATAATCGGGGTAACTTTACAACACATTGTTTATAGGTTTTTAGATCATTCGAGATAGTTACTCCTAAGTCCTTTTCTCCGACACGCTCTTTAATTACATTTGTATAGTATTGTAAATGAATAAAACATCTGAAGGCAAGCCTATGTATCAAGCAATCACGAAGCACACTGGTGTATGAGGTATAACAACTATCGAATGATAATATTTACAGTAAATTTTATTCATAAAATTAATACAACATAATAATAACAGTGAATTCATTAAAAATAACCGCCTTGATTAATGAATGGATACGTATTTGATGTATATATTAAGTTAATTACTTCTTTATTAATAAAACAATAATTCAAAGTCAGTAATCAGGATACAGAATACAGACATCAAATCAAGAAACATTATGCTGTGCGTCTGTATGTCCTGTATTATTGTATTTAAGGGGGGATACATTAGGTATTTTTAAAAGAATATGAAATTATAAAGATGTTCCAAGTCATGATAACAAATGTCATATAAATCACAATATGGTGTTGAGACTTTGCTGTTCTGGTCTAAAACCTTAATTCGCCATATAATTGTTGCTGCCTTAAATAACCTTTTTCATTTTATGTCGCTTATTGTAGTCAGGCTATCATTATGTGGTCCGAGTAGTAACTTCCATACCCTAGGCAACCCCTTCTCCATTGCCAAGGGAAAACGGGGTTGGCTGGAGTATCAAATAAAACCTTAATTTCGGCTTAAAAAGTTTGCATATTGTAAAATTAAAACATTTAATATGTAATTTTAAACAGGTAATCATATTTTGCATTAAAAATGTTTTTAAACGTACTTTATTGTCGAAATACCCGTTATACAATCCTTCTAATATAAGCTGTCCCATCGCTTAATGGAATAAGGTGGGACCACGTAATGATGTAAGTTCTTCTGTGCATATAGCAACGTTAGTATTTAATCTAGCTGATTAAAGCAACTATAAATAATCAATTTTTAAATTTCTATGTTTTCGAAAGTGGATTTAAAATTAAAGTAATACAATGTACAATAATAATTATGTCGAAATGTTTGTACTTATTATTAAGCGTGTATGGTTTAATAATTATGTGATTTCTCTGTATTTAATTGAATGCCACAAAACTTAAACAATATGGACGTATATTTAGTAAACGAGTATAAACTTAAAACTTAACCAGTACTAAAACTTTGGAAAAGTAACACATACTGCGGGAAGGAATACCCGCCACTACGCCCCTCCCGCGACAACCCCAACCCGCCCGCCCCACTCCCCCACCCCACTCCAGCACACAACTCCCGTTTTTACAATATTATTAAGTATTTAGACAAGGACGTCCGTTCTACCTGTCATAAATGCATTATTAGCTTCTATCAAACTAATACTTCACAGTTATTGTAAAATAAAAACACAAACTTAGCTAGCTTCTTTCTTTTTGTAAGTTTAACCCAAAACTAGTTGTAACACCATAACTGAACTGAATTGGAATTGATAGTCGCACCAACAGCTAAGGTCATATGGCGACATTCAAATTCCATTGGTGGAGGAAGACCCTAGGTGCCTCTCCGGGCAATTTTCGTGCATGGGCGGGCACCTGGGTAGAACCACCGACGTTCCCCAATCCAGCTGGATAGCTTCTTCTCATAAAGATTTCTAGGCCACTGAGGGATCGAACCCACAGCGGTGAGGGCCAAGTACTTTCAAGTCAGAGACTCTAACCCCTCGGCCATGAACACCATAATATTACACAGATACTGCGACAATGAATGTCAGAGAGAATATTTCAACCAATAACTAAACACTTTATATTCCGATGTTTTTAATCGAAGTATGACTCTAATACATATACTGGGTACCACTGGGTATACCAGCACCACTGGGTGTGCAACACTATATTTTTTTTTATTAGCGAATCACCACTTCTACAGTTAAATACAAAATGATCAGTTGTATTTTCATATTATATTAATGAATATATGTTTTGTAGTTAATATTTACACACAGTTTAATTAGTTCGCTAAACGTTCGTATACTGATATTGCAGTATGACAAAAGTAGGCTTTGTAAACGTATAATGGGCACAATAATATTAATATTCGTTCTCAATAAGCGCACTGTTATTGTTCTGTGGCACTACACACTCTTCCAGCTGCATCCTCATATTACAGCGAATTCTTTTTGGAAAGTATTTATAAAAACACTATGAAATGTACTAACTTCATATTCAGATGTTTTGTTTCTTGAAAGCAAAATTGAGTCGTGTAGTTGACATATAATTCATTGAATTGATACAACACTATACAATCGTTAATAAAGCAACATCATTACTTCAGGTGAACACAAACGCAACGAGTTGCTTAATATGTACACAGACATTCAAGTAAAACCGTTCCTAGATGCGTTCGCTTGGTGCCGTTTATTCAAAAAGCACACTTAAAAAAAACATAACCGATGTCCATGCAAACATCTCATTGCATTCCAATAGTTAATAGAATGTGTTCAGAAATGAATAACTTCGCATCACTGGTAACTTCATTCCATCACTGGTAACTTCATTCGCACAAATTAGTAAAAGACTGTCTACGAATACAAACACCTTCGTTATGTTGCATCCTAACCTTATGAAAACATTCCATTTTGATACGCAGTTGTTCTAAATCCAGTTTCTACAAAGTGTGTAATCAAGTCTTCATATTCCAATCTTCTATCCATTGACAGTGTCTTACTTCGTAAATAAATCAAAACATTTTGACTAATCAACTTGTATTTCCGGTAGTGAGGAGCGGAGCACGTGTCTTGAAAATAACCATGCATCAACAGGCAGTTCACAAAGTGTTTGAATTGTTTGTACTTTTGTCATTTTCACATCCACAACACGGTTTCATTTTTTTATAGCCTAACCCCACTCTAGAACACAATAACATCGTTCGTCGGATAGGGACGTAAACCGGGCGGTCCTGTCCTCCAGCCACGTTAAAGACTATATTCGTTAATAAGAGAAAGTTCTAGGATACATATATGTTTTTTTCCCCACTCTCTCTGGGTCGGCTCTAAATAACATATATGGTGTTGATGAGTCATTAAACGACATTCAATTCACACAACTCATTAAGTTGCACGTCAATACCATTATGCACTAACAGATAGTTCATTTAAGTTTCATCTAATGAAACTAAAGTGACACAAACATGTTTATCAGAGATTTCAATTTACAATTTCGAACAATGAACTTCAATGTACGCATCACCAAATGAACACGGCGTGTTTTTTCAAATACGCTGTAGATTCTGAAAAGGAAAATTATTTAGAATTAATTGCATATATGCCAAATATATGTATATCAGGTAAATTTTGCGAAATATACGAGTGCACGAATTGTGCGGTTTGTCGTGTTGTTGTTGTTGTTGTTGTTATCGTTTTAGAAATAAACGCGGGAATTGTATGATTATTATTTACCGAGTCAGCTTCTATATTCATTTCAACTATAACTTTCAACATTTCATGATATGTTAACGACTTTATTTTCGATTTTTTTTTTGTTTAAGTTATAGTACTTCTAAAGAATGTTAGAAAACCATCAACCGATCAGCTACGAAGTAACGACACGTCAGTTATATGTTGAATAAACCCGTAATGTACGAATCAAACTGCAATAAATTGATAAGTTCACTGCGACAGTTCAACTTTGTCAAGCAATACTTACATATACAATCCTTTTCCTTTGACTTTTCTTCAACGTTAATACCATATGTCGTGAAGATCATGTTACTTTCAGCTATGGCCGCCTGTCTGACGTGATCGGCATTACAGTTTTGACCAAGCTGCTGTGTGTACTCTGGGCCACACTGGTTTATGTATTCATTTAAATATCTGCAAAAAAATAATGAATTATTTAACAGAAATAAATACTATAATAATTTTAAAACAATTATTTAAGATGGACTACAAATGAAACAATCTGTGAATAGTTTATATTTACTGAAATAAGCTGGCCATGGCTTCAACAATATATATTGTAAAAACAAATATGTACTTAATCAAGTTGGAACATTTCACATAGATACAATGTTCATTGTCCAAACTAAGTTTAAATTATAACTGTACTGTACAATTAAACCCCGGGAACAGATGTTCACAAAGACAAGTCTTAAATTAAAAACGTCTTGCATAGACAATAACCAAGTTCTTAGAATAGTTTAACTACGCTATGCTGTGACCGCGAAATACCGCCACATGCCACGCGATGCGTGTATGCCGCACACCACACACCGCGTGGCACTGCCACACATGCGGAACACAGCTTAGATACCTTCAAATGCGTATGACAAACTTACTTCAACCAATGAAGTGATTGTGTCATGTCATAAACAGAAGCTGCAAAAGCTCAACAAAAACCTCCAAAGAGGGAGTAAACTCTGCATTGAGCTAACACACTCAACTGGGTACCTATAAAAAATGTTCAGCCGTTTTCAACACCATAGGCCAGCTTTAGAGTTAAATGGGTAAATTTTATTATTTGAATTGACAAAACATTCCTTGTCGCAACCCATTCACAAACAAGGCGCTGCCTTTGTCAGATAAATGTAAGTCATCTCAATATATTTTTGTGTTGCCTTCCTGTATGTCTGGATACCTAATATAATCCCCACCAATTCGCAGTACTTCTGTAGCAGCCTAACTCTTACCCGATCTAAAATACCAATGTTTCTGTTTTCTAAACCAATTAAAATGAATTCATTCAGTTTTATTTTTCATTGTACATTGATTGTGGTCAACTGAGAGAGTAGTCATGTTAAATGTAGCAAAACGTGGACCTGAAGTATTTATACATGTTCTAAACTGATTAAAACACTGCAAAGCCGAGAGTCAAGAAACAAATGGAACAACCTTAAGAGTTGTCAATCACATTATAAAGTGAGAACATCTTGAAACAATTCCACCTTCGTTATTTGTTACACTCAATCAAGAAGAGTTTGCTGAAATACTACATCCATTTAAACTATCTCCACGCAGAGGACCTATTTGTCATAGAGTTGGAGCGTTTAATATGTATAAACATGTGTTTATATAACATGTATTGTTACGTGATATGTACTCGTATACTTGCTGTTTGCGTGGTTACATGCACGTATTTTGTGGAATATGCTAGGTGGAATGTTATCCTTATGTGCAACGTTTATTTCTAATAGATCTTTAACCGGATATTATACTCTCCAAACGCCACAAGCGTACGTGACAATTATAGTCGTGTAGGCTAAAACTGCGCATCTACTAATCCTACGATCACAAATCTACCTCACAAACATTTTCGTTTTGTTTCTTTTAATGGTTTTAGTTATATAGATGTTGGAAAAAAAACATCTTTTTATAAAAAAAGAAGTACATAAATTTATAAAACATAAATATAAAATATGTGATTTTCATTACAATGTTGACCAGTCAGATGATTAAAAATGTAAAATTTATTTGCACAAAAATAATAGAGATACCTCAAAATGACCAATTGGTATAAACAGCTTCTTAAATTAAGATGAAAGGAAAAAAAATAAATCGTGACAGAACGTTGTTTATGAGAGCTGCATTAGCAGAACATGTTCAATGTTCAGAAACATACTTGATAGTAATTACTTATTAGGTGGTTATTACTTAATATACTTACTAGTGTTATTAAATAACAAAACTGACATTAACATTTCAATTAATTTTGTCTGAACCATTACAGTTTACTTGACAGTCGTATGTCTTTACAAACCTAAAAGAAAAATATGTTTATTTTGTCCAAGAATATTTTTATGACAACTGTTAAGATCTTAGCTGCGCAGAACAATTTTCCTGCACTGTATATGATGTGAGATAATAGCAAACATGTTCATTACAACTTCTATTATAACAGTGCATAACAAGCTGCCACTGACATCCTATTACACTTAAGTCAACTGGTTTATTATAGGTTTATAGAGTACATGTAATTGTAATTCGATACACTTTGGCACACGCCGAGGATACTGTTACTTCAGCAAACAATTACCAACACATGATTAGCTCCTACACAATGTCGCGGAAAACAAGCCAATGGACTATGAAATCAACAAGATGTCGTCCACAATAACAAAAGTACACAAGTAAGGCAGTTGGGCGGTTGCTTGTATAAAAGAAATCGAACATAACAACTAAGAAAATGAATTTATTTAAAAATATGTTTCTTCAACTTTCAATTGGAAATAATATATTGTTATCCCGGATTTCGTGTGATTTCCAAAATGTGGGCCATTCTTTACTCAGGCTTAGCAATGAAATAGTGGATTTTAGCAATGAAATAAAAGCGGCATATAAATTTTTCACACTTCTCGATGAAATACAATCTGTTATTCTCTCCAAAACAACAAATATCCTCTATATATAAAAGTCAACAGGAAATGCAGCTTCAAGGACCACAGCCAAACAAAAACAACAAACACACGGACACAAACAACAATTACAAGGATAAATACAAGGCAAGGTATATGACATCACAAATATAAACGGGTTGACAATATAGCTACCGCCTTGGAACGGTCAGTGGTCAAAACGATCGCTGGGAGTTTAAACAGTGAAGTAATAAAACCATTAGTTCACTGGCTTAAACCAGGCCTATATTCATGAAATGTTTCAGCACAAGAATAAGACTCAGACTCAAAATCTGATTTTTTTGCAAACCATATCAACACAAACGTATGGGTAAGAATTGTGATTTTCAGACATTTTCTGTTAAATTACATTTCAAATGACTCGTTTTTGTAAGTAAATATAGTACTTTGCTTGTAAAATTGTTTTTATTTGAAATTAAAATACTTGAGATTATCAGTTGAGTCCGATTATTGTGCTCAAAAGTTTGATGACTATTGGGATAGGTTGTAGTGTGAACAATACTTCACACTTATCCTATTGTCATTCCAGTAAAATGATAGTGTAAATAAAGAAATCTCCGTTGTGCTTTATGCTAGGCAACATTAATAAGCGATATAAGTATACCACTGAAATGATCACGTTTATATGAATATTAAAGCCACATAGCTCCTATTATTAGCCAACTATTATAAGCCAGTGCAACGAGAGACTATACCATTAATGCCACGACCAGAGAAGATTGGAGACTCACTTCTCTATGACAAAATAAAACAAAACCCACATAGCAACTATTATAAGCCAACTATTTTAAGCCAGTGCAACGAGATCATTAATGTCACGACCAGAGAAGATTAGAGACTCACTTCTCTATGACAAAATAAAATTAGAATTTCGCTCCAAAACAACAAACATTCTCTACTTATTTAGATCGCCTCTGGAATGGTTAGGTGATATATAACAGATATGTGGTTGACTGGTTGAATGGTACTTTACATTTTCAGCTTTCTTAAGGCACAGACCTAATAACTATTATTAATATGTCTGTGCTTAAGGCTTTTATATGAAGGGATTTTATTCCTGGTGAAGGCAGACCACCCACTATTCCTGGGTAGAACCAGTACTGGTATACCTTCCGCTATCCGTAAGAATCGACACTTTCTCACTTACATGTCGAGCTTCCAGTGAAATTCGAACCGATAATGCACAGACTGAAGAACACTGCTACATGGTTATTTAAGACCCTTCCATATTAACACAATAAATGCCGCCTGAGAGCGTACATCATATATTTGTGCTATGGCTCTGACCATAGATGTCTTGCCTCGGTACATTATTCTGACTCGACATAAGTATCCATTTTCTTTTACACTGAACATAAATTTACGTTTTTATCAATTAATAATTAAAATTTAACTTGAATAATTCATCTTGTGTTTAATTAAATTATTGTTTGCAAAATTCTATCTGATCTTTATTAAATGCGGTTCCTGAGATTTGGCAGTATACTGCCTTTAAAAAAATTCACGACAATCTTTACCAGTTAAAAAGCGACTGCATCAGGGCTACCATTACCATAAACTTCAAAAACCTTTGCAAAATGATATTATCATAACCGTGATCAACTTTTAAAAATATTAAAGTAATTTAAGGAACTCTTCTGCGACAAGGACTTCTATGCAGATGGTGACGTGATTTACAAACTTCGTAAGAGACTTCGTCATGATCACTTTCATACAATGCGTATTAAACTTGTTAAAACGTTTATCAAAACAGGTTATGACCCTATCATTTTGAAACGCACTACATGTTTATCAAAACAGGTTATGACCCTATCATTTTGAAACGCACTAGGTGTACTAGGCCTACTAGGCAAAATACTAATACTTCATGTATCATCAGATGAAAAATATAGGAGGAGTTGAGTGGACAAGCTTTAGAATCAAACAATTTCAAAGTCTCGTAACTATGCCATAGATCATTCAACCGGAACGTCCTGAAACTGTGCACTACAAGGCATCATACTGATCCGTTCTATAAAGTTTCATGAAAATCGGATGAAAAACGTAGGAGGAGTTAATTGGACAAGGTTTTCATTCGAAAAACTTCAAAGTCCCGTAACTCCGCTAAATATCATTCAACCGGAACCTCCCGATAATATGCGCTACTAGACATCATACTTATACTTTCGGTAAAGTTTCATGAAAATCGGAAGAAAAACGTAGGAGGAGTTAAGCGGACAAGAAAACGGGACATACGGACATACATACATACATACATACGAAAATTTCGGGGAGCATAATAACGGAAAAAGTGCACTACAAAACCGTTTATCAAAACTGTAGCCAGGTGTTCAGGTTATATAATAATGTATATGTGCCGATTAAAAGTATAGGTTTATTCAACGTTTTTTTTGCTTCAATAATCGTAAAATAAATTATGATTCGGTAACTATTAATTCGACCCTCTAGTTTTGAGATTTGGCCTGGCTGGTTACAAAGGTTTATGTCTATAGCAATTGGATTCTCAAAACAGGTAAATTATATATGTATATACCTCGTCGTCAGTAGGTTTAGAAATTGTGTACATATGTTGTAAAAGTTGGCTGTTGTTGGCTGTATAGCTACGTTAAATATTGATGAACAATATTTGACGTTCTGACATAGCGTCATTTGGTGCGTAAAATAATTTGCTGGCACAATTTACTTCTTTTGCGTTTTCACTGTTTTGATATGTGTATGGATAGTGAAACTATAAATACGTCAACAGAGAGTCAACAAAATGAGTAAATACAGTAATGGGATGCTTTGTACCATCTCAGTTCGACAATTGTTTGGACAATAATCTGACATGAATATGAAAACTAGGGGGGAAAAAGGGAGGAAGTAAACCCATGGGCAAAGTATGCATTAAACGTGTGAAAGTATGCACGCATAAAATCAATAAACTATAAATGACAAACATAGCCGTCAGACTTTGACCGCTTTCTTGTCAACCATTTTATGTTTGTGATGTCCATGTCTTTTAATATCCCTGTAATTGTTATATGGTGTCTATACGTGTTTGTGGTTGACTGTGGTCAATGTATGCTGCTTTTACTGTTCCTTGTTCGACTTGTATATTTACTTTTGCAGAGGATACAAAATTTGAAAACTATATCTGTCAAATTCATATCAACAAGTAATGTTGTAGTCACGATATTACGCAACATTTTATATTTAAGAAAACATATTGTATCGATATAGGTATGACCAATCATTATGAACATATGTACATACATACTGAATACATTCCTTGGAAGCAGCAAACACGAGCAAGAGATAAAATAGCAGACTCGGTTTTATTGAGTATGTTCATGAGAGGTAATGTAAAGTACAACACCTCTCACGCCTCATATCACCGGCTTAAGCGATAATCTACTTTAAAGCTTGATGATCCCAAAGGACCAGTAAGTAATAACACTACTGATGTGTAGTCGGGGTAACTTTACAACACATTGTTTATAGGTTTTTAGAAGTCCTTTTCTCGGACACGCTCTTTAGCAGTCCATTTGTATAGGATTGTAAATCAATAAAATATTACCAAAACATCTGAAGGCAAGCCGATGTATCAAGCAATCATGAAGCACACTGGTGTATGAAGTATAACAACTATTGAATGATAATATTTACAGTAAATGTTATTCATAAAATTAATACAACATTATAATAACAGTGAATTCATTAAATATAATCGCCTTGATTAATGAATGTGATATAAACAATGATACGTATTTGATGTATATATTAAGTTAATTACTTCTTTATTAATAAAACAATAATTCAAAGTCAGTAATCATGATTCAGAATCAGACATCAAATCAAGAAACTTTATGCTGTGCGTCTGCATGTCCTGTATTGTTGTATTAAAGCGGGGGTACATTAGGCATTTTTAGAAGAATGTAAAATTATAAAGATGTTCGAAGTCATGATAAAAAATGTCATATAAATAACAATATGGTGTTGAGACTTTACTGTTCAGGTCTAAACCCGTAATTTGCCATATAATTGTTTCTGCATTAAATAACCTTTTTCATTGTATGTCGCTTACGGTAGTCAGGCTATCATTACGGGGTCCGAATATTAGCTTTCATATCACTTGCAACCCCTTCCCCAAAAAGGGAAAACGGGGTTGGCTGTGGTATGAAATAAAACCTCAATTTCGGCTTATAAAGTTTGCATATTGTAAAATTAAAACACTTAATAGGTAATTTTAAACAAATAATCACATTTTGCAGTAAAAAATGTTTTTAAACGTGTTTTATTGTCGAAATACCCGTTATAAAAGGCTTGCCCATCGCTTAATGGAATTATGGCGGGACCACGTAATGATGTAAGTTCTACTGTTTACACAGCAACGTTAGTATTTAATCCAGCTGATTAAAGCAACTATAAAACTTCAATTTTTAAATTTCTCCGTTTTCGAAAGTGAATTTAAAATTAAAATAAAACAATGTACAATAATAATTATTAGTCTAAATGTCTTACTTATTATTAAGCGTTGATGGTTTAATAAGTATATGATTTCTCTGTATTTAATTGTATGCCACAAAACTTAAACAATATGGACGTATAGTTAGTAAACGAGTATAAACTTAAAACTTAACCAGTACAAAAACTTTGGAAAAGTAACACATAATCCGATCAGGCACAAACCGCTACTCCGCCCCTCCCGCGACCCCCGCCCCCCCCCCCCCCACCCCAGGCCCGCCCCACCCCCTCCCTACTCCCCTCACCCCAACACACAACTCCCGTTTTTACAAAATTATTAAGTATTTAGACAAGGACGTCCGTTCTACATGTCATAAATGCATTAGCTTCTATCAAACAAACACTTCACAGTTATTGTAAAATACAAACACAAACTTAGCTAGCTTCTTTGTTTTTGTAAGTTTAACGCAAACCTAGTTGTAACACCATAACTGAACTCAATTGGAGTTTATAGTCGCACCAACTGCTACGGTCATATGGCGACATTCCAGCGACATTCCAACTTCCATCGATGGAGGAAGACCCCATGTGCCTCTCCGGGAAATGTTCGTGCGCGTGTGGGAACCTGCCTACAACCACCGACGTTCCCCAATCCAGCTGGATAGATTCTTCTCATAAATATTCCTAGGCCCCTGAGGGATCGAACCCATAGCGGTGAGGGCCAAGTGCTTTCAAGTCAGAGACTCTAACCACTCGGCCACGAACACCATAATACTACACAGATACTGTGACAATGAATGTCAGAGAGAATATTTCAGTAACTAAGCAATTTATATTCCGATGTTTTTATTCGAAGTATGACTCTAATACATCTACTGGGTACCACTGGGTATACCAGAACCACTGGGTGCAACACTATGTATTTTTTATTAGCGAATCGCCACTTCTACAGTTAAATACAAAATGATCAGTTGTATTTCCATATTATTTTAATGAATATATATTTTGTAGTTAATATTTACACACAGTTTAATTAGTTCGTTAAACGTTCGAATACGGATACTGCAGTTTGACAAAAGTAGGCTTTGTAAACGTATAATGGACACAATAATATTAATATTCGTTCTCAATAAGCGCACTGTTATTGTACTGGTGGCACTACACACTCTTTAAGCTGCGCCCTCACATTACAGCGAATTCTTTTTGGAAAGTATTTATAAAAACACTATGAAATGTACTAACTTCATATTCAGATGTTTTGTTTCTTGAAAGCAAAATTGAGTCGTGTAGTTGACATATAATTGATTGAATTGATACAACACTATATATACAATCGTTAATAAAGCAACATCATTAATTCAGGTGATCACAGGCGCAACGAGTTGCTTAATATGTACACAGACATTCAAGTAAAATCTTTCCTAGATGCGTTCGCTTGGTGCCGTTTATACAATAAGCACTCTTAAAAATAACATAACCGATGTCCATGCAACCACCTCATTGCATTTCAATAGTTAATAGAATGTGTTCAGAAATGAATAACTTCGCATCACTGGTAACTGCATTCCATCACTGGTAACTTCATTCGCACAAATTAGTAAAAGACTGTCTACAAATGCAAACACCTTCGTTATGTTGCATCCTAACCTTATGAAAACGTTCCATTTTGATGCGCAGTTGTTCTAAATCCGGTTTCTGCAAAGTGTGTAATCAAGTCTTCATATTCCAATCTGCTATCCATTGATAGTCTTACCTCGTAAATAAAGCAAAACAGTTTCACTAATCAACTTGTATTTCAGGTAGTGAAGAGCACGTGTCTTGAAATTAACATGCATCAACAGGCAGTTCACAAAGTGTATGAATTGTTTGTACTTTTGTCACTTTCACATTCACAACACGGTTTACTTTTTATATAGCATAACAACACCCCACTATAGAACACAATATAACATTGTTCGTCGGATGGGGACGTAAACCGGGCGGTCCTGTATATCAGAGTCGATCCACCAACCACGTTAAAAACTATATTCGTTAGTAAGAGAAGGTTCTAGGATACATATGTATATTTCCCCAATCTCTCTGGGCCGGCTCTAAATAACATATATGGGGTTGATGAGTCATTAAACAACATTCAATTCACACAACTCATTAAGTTGCACGTCAGTACCATTATTCACTAACAGGTAGTTCATTTACCCATATTTGTAATGACAAACAAAGTTTCATCTAATGAAACTAAAGTGTCACAAACATGTTTATTAGAGATTTCAATTTACAATTTCGAACAATGAACTTCAATGTACGCATCACCAAACGAACACGGCGTGTTGTTTTCAAATAAGCATTAGATTCTGAAAAGGAAAATTATTTAGAATTAATTGCATATATGCAAAATATCTGTATATCAGGTAAATATTGCGAAATATACGAGTGCATGAATTGTGCGGTTTGTTGTGTTGTTGTTGTTGTTGTTGTTGTTGTTGTTGTTATCGTTTTAGAAATAAACAAGGAAATTGTATGATTATTTATTTACCGTGTCAGCTTCTATATTTATTTAAACTATAACTTTCAACATTTCATGAAATGTTAACGACTTTATTTTAGATTTTTTTTGTTTTAGTTATAGTACTTCTAAAGAATGTTAGAAAACAATCAACCGACCAGCTACGAAGTAACGACACATCAATTATATGTTGAATAAACCCCGGTATGTACATATCAACCTGCAAGAAATTAAGTTAAACTATACGGCATTCATAGTTCATAAGTTCACAGCGACAGTTCAATACTTGTCAAGCAATACTTACATATACAATCCTTTTCCTTTGACTTTTCTTCGTTAATACCGTATGTCGTGAAGATCATGTTACTTTCAGCTATGGCCGCCTGTCTGACGTGATCGGCATTACAGTTTTGACCAAGCTGCTGTGTGTACTCTGGGCCACACTGGTTTATGTATTCATTAAATATCTGCAAATAAATAATGAATTATTTAACACAAATAATTTGAAACAATTATTTAAGATAGATTACAAATGAAACAAGATGTGAATACTTTATATTTACTGAAATAAGCTGGCTTCAACAATATATATTGTAAAAACCAATGTGTAGTTAATCAAATTGGAACATTTCACATAAATACAATGTTCATAGTCCAAACTAAGTTTACATTGCAACTGCATTGTACAATGAAACCCCGGGAACATAATTATGTTCACAAAGACAATTCTTGAATTAAAAACGTCTTGCATAGAAAATAACCAAGTTCTTAGAATAGTTTATCTACACTATGATGTGACCGCGAAATACCGCCACATGCCACGCGGCGTGTGTATGCCAAACACCGCGTGGCACCGCCACACATGGAGGAAGCTTAGATACCTCCAAAGACATATGACAAACTAAGTTCAACCAATGAAGTGATTATGTCATAAACAAAAGCTACAAAAGCTCAACAAAAACTCCAAAGAGGGAATAAACGCTGCATTGAGCTAACACACTCAACTGGGTACCAATAAAAAAATCAGCCATTTGTAACACCATAGGCCAGCTTAAGAGTTAAATGGGTAAATTTTACTATTTGAATAAAGCATTCCTTGTCGCAACCCATTCACAAACAAGGCGCTGCCTTTGTCAAAAATGTACGTCATCTCAATATATTTTTGTGTTGCCTTTCTGTATGTCTGGATATCTAATATAACCCCCACCAATTCGCAGAACTTCTGTAGCAGCTTTGCTATTTAATTTAACTCTCACCCGAACTAAAATCCCAATGTTTCTGTTTTCTAAACCAATACGCATATGAAAACATATATCAAACCGAAGCTCGATAGCAGAAAATTACTAAAAACTGATAACTCATAGAAAATCAATTTGAAAATATAGAATATAGGTCTATTTTTTATCTTTGCGTATAAAGCAAAAGGATTTATTATAAACATCGTCATAACTGTTTTGAATAATCACGTGACCTAACCGTTCGCCCTATTTTCTTTGAAGTTGACAAGAGTCAGTAATTGCCATTTGTCTTGGAGTTGGAGTGTTCATTTGGTATATACATATTTTTACATCATATGTATTGTTGCGTGATATGTACTCGTATACTTGCTGTTTGCGTGGTTACAAGCACGTATTTCGTGGAAAATGCTAGGTGGAATGTTATCATTATGTGCAACGTTTATTTCTAATAGATCTTTAACCGGATATCATACTCTCCAAACGCCACAAGCTTACGTGACAATTATAGTCGTGTACCCGCGTGTTCATCACAAATCCACCTCACAAACATTTTCTTTTTTCTTTTTTGTTTTAATGGTTTTAGTTATACAGATGTTGGAAAAAAACACCACATCTTTTTATAAAAAAAATAAAAATACATACATTTACAAACATAAATGTAACATATGTGATTTTCATTACAATGTTGACCAGTCAGATGATTAAAAATGTAAAATTTATTTGCAAAAATAATACAGATCCACAAAATGACCAATTGGTATAAACAGCTTCTTAATTAGAATTAAATTAAGATGAAAGGAAAATAAATCGTGACAGAACATTGTTTATGAGAGCTGCATTAGCAGAACATGTTCAATGTTCAAAAACATACTTAATAGTAATTACTTATTAGGTGGTTATTACTTAATATACTAACTAGTGTTATTAAGTGACAAAACTGACATTAACAATTTAGTTAATTTTGTCTGAACCATTACAGTTTACTTGACAGTCGTATGTCTTTACAAACCTAAAAGAAAAATATGTTAATTTTGTCTTTACAAGCCTAAAAGAAAAATATGTTTATTTTGTGAAATATGTTTATTTTGTGCAAGAATATTTTTATGACAAATGTTAAGATCTTAGTTGCGCAGAACAATCTTCCTGCACTGTATATGATGTGTGATAATAGCAAACATGTTCATTACAACCTCTATTATAACAGTGCATGACAAGCTGCCATTGACATAATATTACACTTCCGCCAACTGGTTTATTATAGGTTTATAGAGTACATGTTATTGTAATTCGCTACACTTTGGCACGCGCAGAGGATACTGTTACTTCAGCAAACAATTACCAACACATGATTAGCTCCTACACAATGTCGTGGAGACATGTCAAGCCAATGGACTATGAAATCAACAAGATGTCGTCCACAATAACAAAAGTACACAAGTAAGGCAGTTGGGCGGGTGCTTGTATAAAAAACATGGAACATAACAACTAAGAAAATGAATTTATTTAAAAATATGTTTCTTCAACTTTCAGCTGGAAATAATATATTTTTATCCCGGATTTCGTGTGGTTTCCAAAATTTAGGCCACTGTTTACTCAGGCTTAGCAGTAAAATAGTGGATTTTTGCAATGAAATATAAGCGGCATATAAATTTTTCACACTTCTCGATGAAATACAATCTGTTATTCTCTCCAAAACAACAAATATCCTCTATATATAAAAGTCAACAGGAAATGCAGCTTCAAGGACCACAGCCAAACAAAAACAACAAACACACGGAAACAAACAACAATTACAAGGATAAATACAAGGCAAGGTATATGACATCACAAATATAAACGGGTTGACAATATAGCTACCGCCTTGGAACGGTCAGTGGTCAAAACGATCACTGGGAGTTTAAACAGTGAAGAAATAAAACCATTAGTTCACTGGCTTAAACCAGGCCTACATTCATGAAATTTTTGAGCACAAGAATCAGACTCAGACTCAAAATCTCATTTTTTTGCAAACCATATCAAGGACATCCGTTTTCCTGGTGGAGGCAGACCACCTACTTGTTTCTGGGTAGAACCAGTACTGGTATACCTCCAGCCACCCGTAAAATCGACACTTTCTCACCTCTACGACTGTTCGGCTCAGTGTCAGTTTAGTGTGACTGGGTGTGGTATCATGGCATATGTCTACGGTGTGGTATGTCAGTGTGGCAACATCATAAAGTCCAACATTGAGCTCGCTGCTACAGGCAGATACCGTTGTTGTTTGACGGACACATTGTTAAAAGCGAAGTGCAACCCCAACATACATAACTAAGTAATGTACGTTTCATGCAAATAATCATCGTCATGTGGAACCATAGAGAAATAACAAATTGCACATATAAATGAATTTATGTTGTCCAAATTGTCCGTATGAATCGACACTTTCTCACTTACATGTCGAACTTCCAGTGATAACCGTGACCAACCTTTAAACATATTAAAGTAATTAAAGGAACGCTTCTGCAACAAGGACGACAAGGACGTCTATGCAGATGGTGACGTGATTTACAAACTTCGTAAGAGCCTTCGTCATGATCACGTTCATACAATGCGTATTAAACTTGTTAAACGTTTATCAAAACAGGTTATGACCCTATCATTTTGAAACGCACTACATGTTTAATAAAACAGGTTATGACCCTATCATTTTGAAACGCACTACATGTTTATCAAAACAGGTTATGACCCTATCATTTTGAAACGCACTACATGTTTATCAAAACAGGTTATGACCCTATCATTTTGAAACGCACTACATGTATATCAAAACAGGTTATGACCCTATCATTTTGAAACGCAAGTACACATGTAGTGGTTGACCCATTTACAGTTCGCCACTATGATTTCCTCTTTGATTGTACGATGACCGAACAGATTGTGGACCCAATGATGACGTCTACCTTATCCTGAGAGGACGGTAGAGTTTGATGTTTGTCTCCAAAATTGAGTACTTGCTTTCTATTCAAATATTCATATATACATGATCACCTTTGTGTTATACTTATGTTGTCTATTAATGCTGCCTAATTTATTAGAGGATAATTGGTTAAATGGTACTTTACATCATGTTCAGCACACTTAAGGCTGTATATGTAGGTCATTATTTTTCCTGTTGGAGGCAAATCACCTACTTTTTTCTGGGTAGAACCAGTACTGGTGTATCTCCCGCCACCCGTAAAATCGACTATTTCTCACTTCTACGACTGTTCGGCCCGGTGTCAGATTAGTGCGACTGGGTTTGGTATCATGGCATATGTCTACGGTGTGGTATTTCAGTGTTGAAATACCATAAAGTCAAACATGGAGCTCGATGCTACAAGTAGATACCGTTGTTTGACTGACACATTGTTAAAAGCGACGTTCAACCCCAACATACATAACCAAGTAATGTTTATTTCATGCAAATAATCATCGTAATGTGGAACCATACAGAAATAACAAATTGCACATATCAATGAATTCATGTTGTCCAAATTGTCCAGTTTTAAAGTAAATATGATGTAATGAAATAACGGTTGGTGTTCTACGTAATAAATGTCGGAGTTAACCCGTCCAAACAGTCTTTGAAGCTATTAAAAGGAGCTACATTTGTTTATTATGTTGTTGATACCGTTTTTAATTGCATGGTAAAATGGCTTTATTATGTAGGAAAGGACTGCGTCAATCCTAGTTTACAAGACGACTTCCGGCTATAGTTATCTTTAGAAAGAAAAGGCGTAAATATTATTCCAGTCAATATGGCTGAACAAATTATTGTCACGTATGCGTGAACAGACTGGTTATTCAGAGAGCAAAATATCCGGCTATGACCACTTACATTAATTAGTGCTATACGCACGTAAATAAAGAAATAAAACATTTAAAGAAGCTAACCCTCCAAACAAGAAATCGATAGAACCGATGGATGCTCCCCGAATAAAGGTACACATGTGAAATACAACCCGACGGAAAATGTAGGATGAGTTAAATTTACAAGCTTTATATTTATTTTAAAAATTGCAAAGTCCCGTAACTCCGCCCAATTTTGTTTTTAACCAAAACATCCTGAAAATATGCGCTACTAGAAATAATACTGATACATCCTATAAAGTATTCATGGATACCAGATGTAAAACCTAAGAGGAGTTGAGCGGACAAGCTTAAGAATTGAAAAACTTCGATGTTCCGTAACTCCGCCAAAAATCCTTCAACCATAACGTCCTGATGTACTAGGCCTACTAGGCAAAATACTGATACTTCCTGTGAAGTTGCGTGAAAATCAGTTGGAAAATATAGGAGGAGTTGAGTGGACAAGCTTTGGAATCGAAAAAGTTCAAAGTCTTGTAACTATGCCATAGATAATTCAACCGGAACGTCCTGAAAATATGCACTACTAGGCATCATACTGATACGTTCTATAAAGTTTCATGAAAATCGGATGAAAAACGTAGGAGGAGTTAATTGGACAAGGTTCACATTCGAAAAACTTCAAAGTCCCGTAACTCCGCCAAATATCATTCAACCGGAACCTGCTAAAAATATGCGCTACTAGACATCATACTAATACTTTCGGTAAAGCTTCATGAAAATCGGATGAAAAACGTAGGAGGAGTTAAGCGGACAAGAAAATACATACATACATACATGCGAAAATTTCGGGGAGCATAATAACGGATAAAGTGCACTACAAAACATTTTATTAAAACTGTAGCCAGATGTTCAGGTTATATAATAATGTATATGTGCCGAATTATTCGACGTCTTTTCTGCTTCAATACTCGTAAAATGAATTATGATTCGGTATCTATTAATTCGACGCTCTAGTTTTGAGATTTGGCCTGGCTGGTTTAAAAGGTTTATGTCTATAGCATTTAGATTCTCAAAACAGGAAAATTATATATACATGTATATATCTCGTCGTCAGCAGGTTTAGAAATTGTGTACATATGTTGTAAAAGTTGGCTGTTGTTGGCTGTATAGCTACGTTAAATATTGGTGCGTAAAATAATTTGCTGGAACAATTTACTTCTTCTACGTTTTCACTGTTTTGATACGTTTATGGATAGCGAAACTATAAATACGTCAACACAATAATGGGATGCTTCATACTAGCTCAGTTCGACAATTGTTTGGCAATAATCTGACATGAATAGTAAGAACATGGTGAAAACTAAAACTAGGCAAAAAAAGGGAGGAAGTATACCCATGGGCAAAGTATGCATTAAACGTTTGAAAATATAAAAGTCAAACATAGCCGTCAGACTTTGACCGCGTTCTTGTCAACCATTTTATGTTTGTGGTGTCCATGCCTTTTAATATCCCTGTAATTGTTAGTTGGGGTCTATGTGTGTTTGTGGTGACTGTGGTCATTGGATGCTGCATTTACTTGTTCTTGTTCAGCCTGTACTGCGGATACAAAATTTGAAAACTATATCTGTCAAATTCATATCAACAAGTAATGTTGTAGTCACGATATTACGCTACATTTTATATTTAAGGAAACATGTTGTATCGATATGTATGTCATAGGTATGACCAGTAATTATGAACATATGTACAAAAAATACTGAAGATGGGATCCCTTAGAAGCAGCAAACACAAACAAGAGATAAAAGTAGCAGACTCGGTTTTATTGAGTAATGAGAGGTAATGTAAAGTGCAACACCTCTCACGCCTCATATCTCCGGCTTAAGCAATATTCTACTTTAAAGCCTCTCAGATTGGGCGTAATAACACTACTGATTTGTAGTCGGGCAGACTTTTTACAGCCGCAAGAGATAAAAGTAGCAGACTCGGGTTTATTGAGTCGGTTCAAGAGAGGTAACACCTCTCACGCCTCATATCACCGGCTTAAGAGATATTCTACTTTAAAGCCGCACAGATTGGGATTGATGATCCCAAAGGACCAGAAAGTAATAACACTATTGATTTGTAGTCGGGGAGACTTTTTACACACAGCACTAAACAAACGTTAGTGTGAATGTCAATAAATACTGAAAAAGGGATCCCTAGGAAGCAGCAAACACAAACAAGAGACAAAAGTAGCAGACTCGGTTTTATTGAGTCGGGTCATGAGAGGTTATGTAAAGTGCAACACATCTCACGCCTCCTAACACCCGCTTAAGCGATATTTTACTTTAAAGCCGCATAGGTTGGGCTTGATGATCCCAAAGGACCAGTAAGTAATAACACTACTGATTTGTAGTCGGGGTAACTTTACAACACATTGTTTATAGGTTTTTAGATCATTCGAGATAGTTACTCCCAAGTCCTTTTCTCCGACACGCTCTTTAAGTACATTTGTATAGTATTGCAAATGAATAAAACATCTGAAGGCAAGCCGATGTATCAAGCAATCACGAAGCACAATGGTGTATGAGGTATAACAACTATCGAATGATAATATTTACAGTAAATATTATTCATAAAATTAATACAACATAATAATAACAGTGAATTCATTAAATATAACCGCCTTGATTAATGAATGGATACGTATTTGATGTATATATTAAGTTAATTACTTCTTTATTAATAAAACAATAATTCAAAGTCAGTAATCAGGATACAGAATACAGACATCAAATCAAGAAACATTATGCTGTGCGTCTGTGTGTCCTGTATTATTGTATTTAAGTGGGGGTACATTAGGTATTTTTAAAAGACTATAAAATTATAAAGATGTTCCAAGTCATGATATAAATGTCATATAAATCACAATATGGTGTTGAGACTTTGCTGTTCTGGTCTAAAACCTTAATTCGCCATATAATTGTTGCTGCCTTAAATAACCTTTTTCATTTTATGTCGCTTACTGTAGTCAGGCTATCATTATGTGGTCCGAGTAGTAACGTTCATACCCTATGCAACCCCTTCTCCATTGCCAAGGGAAAACGGGGTTGGCTGGAGTATGAAATAAAACCTCAATTTCGGCTTAAAAAGTTTGCATATTGTAAAATTAAAACATTTAATAGGTAATTTTAAACAGGTAATTTACATTTTGCAGTAAAAATGTTTTTAAACGTATTTTATTGTCGAAATACCCGTTATACAATCCTTCTAATATAAGCTGTCCCATCGCTTAATGGAATAAGGTGGGACCACGTAATGATGTAAGTTCTTCTGTGCATATAGCAACGTTAGTATTTAATCTAGCTGATTAAAGCAACTATAAATATTCAATTTTTAAATTTCTCTGTTTTCGAAAGTGGATTGAAAATTAAAATAATACAATGTACAATAATAATTATGTCTAAATGTTTGTACTTATTATTAAGCGTCTATGGTTTAATAATTATGTGATTTCTCTGTATTTAATTGTATGCCACAAAACTTAAACAATATGGACGTATATTTAGTAAACGAGTATAAACTTAAAACTTAACCAGTACAAAAACTTTGGAAAAGTAACACATAATGCGGGCAGGCACAAACCGCCACTATGCCCCTCCCGCGACTACCCCACCCCGCCCGCCCCACTTACCCACCCCACCCCGCCCGCCCCACTCCCCCACCCCACCCCAGCACACAACTCCCGTTTTTACAAAATTATTAAGTATTTAGACAAGGACTTCCGTTCTACCTGTCATAAATGCATTATTAGCTTCTATCAAACTAATACTTCACAGTTTTTGTAAAATACAAACACAAACTTAGCTAGCTTCTTTGTTTTTGTAAGTTTAACGGAAAACTAGTTGTAACACCATAACTGAACTGAACTGGAATTGATAGTCGCACAAACAGCTAAGGTCATATGGCGACATTCAAATTCCATTGGTGGAGGAAGACCCCAGGTGCCTCTCCGGGCAATGTTCGTGCATGGGTGGGCACCTGGGTAGAACCACCGACGTTCCCCAATCCAGCTGGATAGCTTCTTCTCATAAAGATTTCTAGGCCACTGAGGGATTGAACCCACAGCGGTGAGGGCCAAGTGCTTTCAAGTCAGAGACTCTAACCACTCGGCCACGAACACCATAATATATCACAGATACTGCGACAATGAACGTCAGAGAGAATATTTCAACCAATAACTAAACACTTTATATTCCGATGTTTTTAATCGAAGTATGACTCTAATACATCTACTGGGTACCACTGTGTATACCAGAACCACTGGGTGTGCAACACTATGTATTTTTTTATTAGCGAATCACCACTTCTACAGATAAATACAAAATGATCAGTTGTATTTCCATATTATGTTAATGAATATATGTTTTGTAGTTAATATTTACGCACAGTTTAATTAGTTCGTTAAACGTATTGCAGTTTGACAAAAGTAGGCTTTGTAAACGTATAATGGGCACACTAATATTAATATTCGTTCTTAATAACCGCACTGTTATTGTACTGGTGGCACTACACACTCTTCCAGCTGCATCCTCATATTACAGATATTTATGGTTTCTTGAAAGCAAAACTGAGTCTTGTAGTTGACGTCTAATTGATTGAATTGATACAACACTATACAATCCTTAATAAAGCAACATCATTACTTCAGGTGAACACAAACACAACGAGTTGCGTAATATGTACACAGACATTCAAGTAAAACCGTTCCTAGAAGCGTTCGCTTGGTGTCGTTTATACAATAAGCACTCTTAAAAATAATATAACCGATGTCCATGCAAACATCACATTGCATTCCAATAGTAAATAGAATGTGTTCAGAAATGGATCACTTCGCATCACTGGTAGCTTCATTCCATTACTGGTAACTTCATTTCATCACTGATAACTTCATTCCATCACTGGTAACTTCATTCCATCACTGGTAACTTTATTCGCACAAATTAGTAAAAGACTGTCTACAAATACAAACTCCTTCGTTATGTTGCATCCTGACCTTATGAAAATATTACATTTTGATACGCAATTGTTCTAAATCCAGTTTCTACAAAGTGTGTAATCAAGTCTTCATATTCCAATCTGCTATCCATTGAAAGTGTCTTACCTCGTAAATAAAGCAAAACAGTTTGACTAACCAACTTGTATTTGAGGTAGTGAAGAGCACGTGTCTTGAAATTAACATGCATCAACAGGCAGTTCACAAAGTGTTTGAATTGTTTGTACTTTTGTCACTTTCACATCCACAACACGGTTTACTTTTTATATAGCATAACAAACACCCCAATATAGAACACAATATAACATCGTTCGTCGGATGGGGACGTAAACCGGGCGGTCCTGTATATCAGAGTCGATCCTCCAGCCACGTTAAAGACTATATTCGTTAGTAAGAGAAGGTTCTAGGATACATATGTATATTTCCCTCACTATCTCTGGGCCGGCTCTAAATAACATATATGGTGTTGATGAGTCATTAAACAACATTCAATTCACACAACTCATTAAGTTGCACGTCAGTACCATTATGCATTAACAGGTAGTTCATTTACCCATATTTGTAATGAAAAACAAAGTTTCATCTAATGAAACTAAAGTGTCACAAACATGTTTATCAGAGATTTCAATTTACAATTTCGAACAATGAACTTCAATGTACGCATCACCAAACGAACACGGCGTGTTGTTTTCAAAGACGCATTAGATTCTGAAAAGGAAAATTATTTAGAATTAATTGCATATATGCAAAATATCTGTATATCAGGTAAATATTGCGAAATATACGAGTGCATGAATTGTGCGGTTTGTTGTATTGTTGTTGTTGTTGTTGTTGTTATCGTTTTAGAAATAAACAAGGAAATTGTATGATTATTTATTTACCGTGTCAGCTTCTATATTTATTTAAACTATAACTTTCAACATTTCATGAAATGTTAACGACTTTATTTTAGATTTGTTTTGTTTTAGTTATAGTACTTCTAAAGAATGTTAGAAAACAATCAACCGATCAGCTACGAAGCAACGACACATCAATTATATGTTGAATAAACCCCGGTATGTACATATCAACCTGCAAGAGATTAAGTTAAACTATACGGCATTCATAGTTCATAAGTTCACAGCGACAGTTCAATACTTGTCAAGCAATACTTACATATACAGTCCTTTTCCTTTGACTTTTCTTCAACGTTAATACCATATGTCGTGAAGATCATGTTACTTTCAGCTATGGCCGCCTGTCTGACGTGATCGGCATTACAGTTTTGACCAAGCTGCTGTGTGTACTCTGGGCCACACTGGTTTATGTATTCATTTAAATATCTGCAAATAAATAATGAATTATTTAACACAAATAATTTGAAACAATTATTTAAGATAGATTACAAATGAAACAAGATGTGAATAATTTATATTTACTGAAATAAGCTGGCTTCAACAATATATATTGTAAAAACCAATGTGTAGTTAATCAAATTGGAACATTTCACATAAATACAATGTTCATAGTCTAAACTAAGTTTACATTGCAACTGCATTGTACAATGAAACCCCGGTAACATAATTATGTTCACAAAGACAATTCTTGAATTAAAAACGTCTTGCATAGAAAATACCCAAGTTCTTAGAATAGTTTATCTACACTATGCTGTGACCGCGAAATACCGCCACATGCCACGCGGCTTGTGTATGCCAAACACCGCGTGGCACCGCCACACATGGAGGAAGCGGAACACAGCTTAGATACCTCCAAAGACATATGACAAACTAAGTTCAACCAATGAAGTGATTATGTCATAAACAAAAGCTACAAAAGCTCAACAAAAACTCCAAAGAGGGAATAAACGCTGCATTGAGCTAACACACTCAACTGGGTACCAATAAAAAAATCAGCCATTTGTAACACCATAGGCCAGCTTAAGAGTTAAATGGGTAAATTTTACTATTTGAATAAAACATTCCTTGTCGCAACCCATTCACAAACAAGGCGCTGCCTTTGTCAGAAATGTACGTCATCTCAATATATGTTTGTGTTGCCTTCCTGTATGTCTGGATATCTAATATAACCCCCACCAATTCGCAGAACTTCTGTAGCAGCTTTGCTATTTAATTTAACTCTCACTCGAACTAAAATCCCAATGTTTCTGTTTTCTAAACCAATTAAAATCGATACGCATATGAAAACATATATCAAACCGAAGCTCGATAGCAGAAAATTACTAAAAACAAATAACTCATAGAAAATCAATTTGAAAATATAGAATATAGGTCTATTTTTTATCTTTGCGTATAAAGCAAAAGGATTTATTATAAACATCGTCATAACTGTTTTGAATAATCACGTGACCTAACCGTTCGCCCTATTTTCTTTGAAGTTGACAAGAGTCAGTAATTGCCATTTGTCTTGGAGTTGGAGTGTTCATTTGGTATATACATATTTTTATATCATATGTATTGTTGCGTGATATGTACTCGTATACTTGCTGTTTGCATGGTTACAAGCACGTATTTCGTGGAATATGCTAGGTGGAATGTTATCATTATGTGCAACGTTTATTTCTATTAGATCTTTAACCGGATATCATACTCTCCAAACGCCAAAAGCTTACGTGACAATTATAGTCGTGTAGGCTAAAACTGCGCATCTACTAATCCTACGTACCCGCGTGTTCATCACAAATCCACCTCTCAAACATTTTCTTTTTTCTTTTTTGTTTTAATGGTTTTAGTTATACAGATGTTGATAAAAAACACCACATCTTTTTATAAAAAAAATAAAAATACATACATTTACAAACATAAATGTAACATATGTGATTTTCATTACAATGTTGATCAGTCAGATGATTAAAAATGTAAAATTTATTTGCAAAAATAATACAGATCCTCAAAATGACCAATTGGTATAAACAGCTTCTTAATTAGAATTAAATTAAGATGAAAGGAAAATAAATCGTGACAGAACGTTGTTTATGAGAGCTGCATTAGCAGAACATGTTCAATGTTCAAAAACATACGTAATAGTAATTACTTATTAGGTGGTTATTACTTAATATACTAACTAGTGTTATTAAGTGACAAAACTGACATTAACATTTCAGTTAATTTTGTCTGAACCATTACAGTTTACTTGACTATGGAAGGGAATCAAGGTCAAAAGTCTTATTGTGTTAATTGTGTTTCTGCAATGTCTCATGTGTGTAAATATTGCATATTTGTTTTTGCCTTGTTGCAAATGCAACATTACAACCTTGCAACTTTCAAACGCCAAACATCCTAATGCGTCCAGTGTATACTCCACGATATTACATGTATGTAAAAATGTAATACATCACATTTCCTTGTGACAAATGCTAACATGCAACATTGCAACTTCTTAAGTCGTATCAGTTGCATGCGTGGTAAATACAACATTACAAACTTGCAAGTTTCAATGCTTTTAATTTCAAATTTAGAGTGTTTAATTGTTAATTTTACGTAGTAGATACAACTTGTGCAGCAGACATCTATATCGATTTTAGCGCCGCTTAACGTCAACATTTCGACGATTGCACCATTATGACGACAGGTGGCTAACTGTATCTACTAACTGGTCCCTTGTAAATCGCAATTTCTTGGTCCAAATATAACTTGCGCTTTCAGAGTTGTCTCATCCTGAATCTGTTGTTATCGGAATTCGCTGGACATGTTATGATTTTAAGTTCGTATGATGTCAATTATTTTCAAATGTATGCTATAATAACTGTGACCGAGGTGAGGGATTGATGCGCTAAGGTATAATGTATCTGTCGGACATACGTTTTCAGTAAATAATGCTTTAAATAAGTTATTTGCACCAGAGTTGTGGTAGCGGGTCGAAGCAGGTAAAATGATTTTGCTCACATTTCGCTTTGTTTCGCTCATGCACAGACATATTAATAAATAATAATAAATTGTTATTAGGTCTGTGGCTCATGCTAATTCCTCGGACAACAAAGTGTAAAATAGCTATCACTGGCGCGTAACTATAGTTAGGAAATACCTTCTTGTGGTTGTATATATATAGGTTATTTTAATCAATTAAATACATAACTAATGTATTTAAACAATTTTAAAACATATACCAATCCTGATGTACTTCCTTTAATCAGTGATACAAAATAAACTAACAAACCCTTCTTCGGAAATGAGGCTACCATTACATAAAATTAAAATTGATTATGGTCAATATCAGTTGAAAGAAATAGAAATAACTCATTCATCATTATAACTTCTATACAGTGATAATGAACATGTACCTATACTTGCTATATATTTTATATGTTAGCATCTGCATATCGTAGTATATCAAGAAACCAGGACAGATACCCATACGATGATAACAGCAGCCAGTATTTGTGCCATTCCATAAAGGAAACGGGACACATTCATGACCTCTTGCTGTCACATGAAACTATCCATCTTGCAACTGTGTATTTAAGTTCTGCAGTTGCAACTGGATAGTGATTTGGGATAAGCATGTTATTTCAACAATCATGTATTTCATCACTTACATCTGCCAATTGATTTCTTTTCATATCACAAAACAAGACTTACATGACAATTGTAACATGACAATTGTAAGTATTAACTAAAGTCTATCCAACAAACTGTTACACATATTATGTTGGGACCTTCTTAGATCAAGTTATTAAATTGCTTAAACATACAAGAACTGATTCTAATTCTCAACAGAGCAAACCTTAACCATGTTATGGAAAAAAAAAGAAGAAAAAAATGAATTGTGTAACGGAAGACCATAATGGCATTCTATATTTTCTGTAATACCCTGAGCAATTTTACCTACGTATATATACTACTCAAAATTGCTAAGGATTCTTTTTTACTGTCTAAATTTCTTGCTGAGCTAAATAGCATTATTTCTATTTTACCTGAAATTATTTAGGGCAGTTTATGGTCATCAGAAGCACGCAGTATTGAATTGTTGAAGTATCAATGAAATTAATATCGTTATTGTGAATTAATTTCTAATAAAAGTATATGGAAGAAAAAAAGTTATCCTTAGCAAATTTTGAGTAGTATATTAACCGTGTTTAAAACACGGCAATCTTGGAGTGTTAATCAATTTGCGGCTTACATACATTTTAATTAAATTTTGAGTTTTAATTTGTTCTTATCATTCAATCAAGGGTACATATAATATTGGTGCAATATAACCAATAGTTAGTAATATGAAAACACAAAATCAATTTGATTAATATAAATGCCTGAACAATTGCATATATGTGCAAAAAGTATATATAATAAAACAAGAGGCCCAAGAGGGCCTGTGGACGCTCTACTGGCTAATACGGCTCTTATAACATCAATGAAGCGAGAGACTATCGTCTTAAAGAGGCAACATATAGCATGTTTAACTAAATTAAGAGCCATAACTCTGCCATTACTGGTCCGATCTGGCTGGTTTTCGAACTTGGCCAGTAGAGATAATAAAAAAAAAGTCAAAAAAAACAACAGTAAAGAAATATAAAAATAATAAAAGAAAAAAAAGTCAAAAAATCTGGTAAAGTTTGATAAATATCAGATGAAAAATGAAGGCCCTATCGCCTTAACAAGGCAAAATATAGCATATTTAACGAAATCAAGGGCCATAACTCCGCTGTTACTGGTCTGATATGGCTGGTTTTCCGAGATTTTATTGACATTAACAATCTGGTAAAATTTGGTAAAGATCGGATGAAAAATGAAGGCCCTATTGTCTTAACGAGGCAAAATATAGCATTTTTAACTAATTCTAGGGCCATAACTCCGCTGTTACTAGTCCGATCTGGTTGGTTTTCAAACTTATCCGAGCTTTTATTGACACTAACAATCTGGTAAAGATCTGAAGAAAAATGGAGGCCCTATGGTCTTAACGAGGCAAAATATAGCATTTTTAACTAAATCAAGGGCATAACTCCGCTGTGACTGGTCCGATATGGCTGGTTTTCAAACTTATCCGAGCTTTCATTGACAGTAACAATCTGGTAAAGTTTGGTAAAGATCAGATGAAAAATGAAGGCCTATCGTCTTCAACGAGACAAAAGTTAACGACGGACAACTCGGCATCCCATAAAAACAAAAATGCCATGTGTCCCTTTAAATTTACAATTGGGATTATCCAACGACTTCAATGCTTACAGATGCGAACTGCCATCCAAAGCTGACAGAATACTATAAGTCAAACACAATTTTTTAAACATACAAAGGATATATATTTCTTCCTTTTTTTCACTGTGATACAGCTCTTTTGTAGTTAACATTGTGTTTGTTCTTTATTTAAATCCATTTCAAAGCAGTCCAGATGATATTTTAATGTTGCAGTCACATGACGGAAAAGATGTTTGTATAATTATCCAATGCTGGTTGTAAATGCCTGACAGAAAAAATGTACATGCCAGTCATAGAAAACCATTTAAATGTCTACATAGGATAAAGATACTTTCTCTTCTCGAGGAGAGTGTTATTCTGTAGTGACACCTCATCTTTGCTCAGAAAGTTCTAGGTCCATTCTCCATAATTTATTGAGATGTAAATGGAAGATGAGCCTGGTATGTTCATTCCTGTTAGGTGCCATATAACCTTTCTTGTGTAGGTGCGGCATAAAGTCCCAATTCAATTCATCTTTGCTCATATGATGGATTAAAAATGTTGGTACCAACATGGTTGTAATGATCCAGGGCAGGACAATACCATTCGTCTGCTCGCTATGTTGACTGATAATGTTATAATTGTATTCAAACACACTTATCAATTAATGCAGTCAGTAAAAAGAATCCAATAAATGCAATAATTCAGTAAATGAATAAAATAACTATCTTTCAAACTCAATGATTTATTTAATTTACCTCAAGATCTGGATTTAATGTCGATCAGTATTGCTATGTCTGAAACTGCACTTTATATACGTTCTCGTCGATATCTCGTAAAATCCTGTCCATGTATTATTTGACATATTGTTCACCACATTTTTTGAATAACTAGAACTGTCGCCGGAGGCGGACGAATACCCCTGCTGGCAACTTTTTTTTTGATATACAGACATATGGAAATAAAAACTCCTATAAACACTATCAAAGCCATCAGGTTTTAGAGAAATATCGCGGACAAGAATTTTACTTCAAGGTATGAAATGCATTAAAAATACAAAGGGCCATAACTCAGTGGAAAATTATTGATCCAGACACCATGACAGTATGCACATCTGCACTTGATATTGATACTTCCTAGCAAGTTTCAAAAAAGTATAACCAGGAGTTTTAGAGAAATAGCCCGGAAGAGAGTTTTGTGCGGGAAATAGCGCGGACAAGAATGCATCTACGGACAGAAAGACAGACAGATGGACGAACCGAATTCAGTATAGCCCCCACAAACTCGTTTGCGGGGGTATAATTATCGAACCAGAACATCATGATAGTATGCGCATCTCCACTCGATATTAATACTTCCTAGCAAGTTTCGTGAAATTCTAAGCAGGAGTTTTTGAGAAATAGCACGGACAAGAATGTGTATATTAGAAATACAAAGGGCCATAACTCAGTGGAAAATTATCGAACCGGATCGTCATGATAGTATGTGAATCTCCACTCGATATTAATACTTCCTAGCAAGTTTCTTGAAATTCTAAGCAGGAGTTCTTGAGAAACAAGAATGTGTCTACGGACAGACAGACGGACGGACGGACAAGCCGATTCCAGTATAGCCCCCCACAAACTCGTTTGCGGGGGGTATAATGAACAATGCGACCTGTGTATCTCGGTCAACAGAAATTACAAACAAGTCGGGGTTTACTACTCTGCCAAACATTCTTCTGTGACAGACTGTAGTGCAAATGGATTTATAGCAACATTTATTTTATTTCAAGTTTAAGGTTACCGTATGTAACTTGAGCCACTATGAGGCGTAACATTAAACTGTGTAAGTGTAATTTCAGTAAAATGTAAAATATATAAATTGTCCGGCATGTATAAAGGTAACCTGTATTGTATGCACATACAGTCATTGTTGGCTTGACAAGATAAATGCCATATCATAACAAAATGATTTTACGGTCCATTTTAAAACAGGTTTCCGTAATTAAATTCATCAAAAATGGCACAGCGGAATAAGTCCCATACGGTTAATGTTTACCTTTTCAATAGTATTTCTGCATGGGCAGCCATCTTGAATTTTCCAAGGAAGAGTTTGTTTATTAAGTGATTTGTATGGCTGATTACCACAGCAGTTCAAAGATATTGCACAAGATATTGCCCCCCACCCCGACCCCCACCCCCACCCCCAACTCACACACACAGGGCCAACGGCTTTACATCCCCTCCAAATGATTGCATACTTTCAAAGTAACTTGCGTAAGATAATACAGTCCGTTTGATATACCTTGGATGTGGTCCCACTGCAGCTTGAATCCATGACTTCTAGGACGAGAGTCAAGTATGCTAATACAGGGGCGTAGCTGCCTATAGGCCCTGTAGGCCCGGGCCTACACCTCTCTCCGAAAGATGAAAAAAATAAAACTGCCAAAAAATGCAATAAAAAGTGAAGGATAAGGTGGGTAAGGGGTAAAAAAAATAATTCAAACTTGCTATGATTTGTTTGTGTTTTTTGCATGTGAAATTGCATTTTGCTCTCCCATATGGTTCATGAGTAATCGATGTTAATTCATAACTTTCACATTCGGTCAACTTCCGGTAGGGTGAGATATTCAGTAGGTGAAAATAAATACAAACTAGTTTTATAAAGGGCTAAAGTCAGTTAAGCACTAACGATAAACAGAGAGTTTACCCCTACCAGAATCATCACTGGGGGTGTATTATTTTTATTGATCACTGATTGGTCAAATTATTTTGATGTCATGTAAAAGTTATGAATGTGTCCTAAAATGCACAAGAAGCCACCATTTTAAGTCTATATTGTGTATGTGGGTGGGGGGGGGGGGTTGCGGGGGGTGGTGGCGGACTCCCCTAGATTACTCACACCAAAGGTTCTTGAATGTCTGGGCCTACACCTTCAAATTAGGCCAGCTATGCCCCTGGCTATCCACCGCAACCAGTAAAAACTAAATTTATTTGTTATTTAACCTTTCGGTCACATTTATATAAAAAATTTAAACTAACATCATAAACAAAATAAAGTCTCTGTTCATAAAAATCCACTGACTCGACAATATTCAAATGTGGTCCATGTAAAATAAAGGTGGGTGGGGTGCGAAAATTCATAAAACTGATATAACCTGCAAATTCGACCTGTCATCACAACATTGGTGAAAAGAGCTTAAGATAAAGAATTTTTCAAACAAAATGTACACGAATTATATCAATAACGGTCGTATTGCATCGAATTCTCACCTCGGTCACACCTGTTGTTTGTCAGGTATGAGTGAAACTATTTTTTAAACACAATTTTTCTCTGAAATTTAACAACAACTTGTTGACACTTTTACCCACAATGCCTAATTCGAGCGCAGTAGGGGAAGGGTACCAGACTAGTCAATGTCAAGGTAATGAAGGGATCAGTAATTATTTCAATAGTTAAATTTACCGCCACCTGTTGTCATAATGTCCAATGACTATTACAATTTGAGAAGTTCCTAATGAGTATTACAAATTTCGAAGTGCGTAATTCGTAATTTGCCAAACTTGGTAGTGGGAGCAATAAACAAATTGAATCTTGTCGTTTCAAGTTTGTTGTCTCGTATTTACAACTATAAAGTGGTAAGTATGCAACTTGAATGTTGTACAATGGACACATTACAAACTAAGACAATTGGAACTCAGAAGTAGCAATGTTGCATATTTGCATTTATCACAAAGAAGTAAGATGTCCCACATTTTTATACACATGGGATATCAGTAGACACATTAAGACGTTTAGCGTTTGAAAGTTGCAAGGTTGTAATGTTGCATTTGCAACAAAGAAAAAACTAATCTGCAATATTTACACACATGAGACATTGCAGAAACACAATTAACACAATAAGACTTTTGACCCTGATACCCTTCCATACTTGACAGTCGTATGTCTTTACAAACCTAAAAGAAAAATATGTTAATTTTGTCTTTACAAACCTAAAAGAAAAATATGTTTATTTTGTGCAAGAATATTTTTATGACAAATGTTAAGATCTTAGTTGCGCAGAACAATCTTCCTGCAAAAGTGCATGATGTGTGATAATAGCAAACATGTTCATTACAACCTCTATTATAACAGTGCATGACAAGCTGCCATTGACATAATATTACACTTCCGCCAACTGGTTTATTATAGGTTTATAGAGTACATGTTATTGTAATTCGCTACACTTTGGCACGCGCAGAGGATACTGTTACTTCAGCAAACAATTACCAACACATGATTAGCTCCTACACAATGTCGTGGAGACATGTCAAGCCAATGGACTATGAAATCAACAAGATGTCGTCCACAATAACAAAAGTACACAAGTAAGGCAGTTGGGCGGATGCTTGTATAAAAAACATGGAACATAACAACTAAGAAAATGAATTTATTTAAAAATATGTTTCTTCAACTTTCAGTTGGAAATAATATATTTTTATCCCGGATTTCGTGTGGTTTCCAAAATTTAGGCCACTGTTTACTCAGGCTTAGCAGTAAAATAGTGAATTTTTGCAATGAAATATAAGCGGCATATAAATTTTTCACACTTCTCGATGAAATACAATCTGTTATTCTCTCCAAAACAACAAATATCCTCTATATATAAAAGTCAACAGGAAATGCAGCTTCAAGGACCACAGCCAAACAAAAAAAAAAAACACACGGAAACAAACAACAATTACAAGGATAAATACAAGGCAAGGTATATGACATCACAAATATAAACGGGTTGACAATATAGCTACCGCCTTGGAACGGTCAGTGGTCAAAACGATCGCTGGGAGTTTAAACAGTGAAGTAATAAAACCATTAGTTCACTGGCTTAAACCAGGCCTAAATTCATGAAATTTTTGAGCACAAGAATCAGACTCAGACTCAAAATCTCATTTTTTTGCAAACCATATCAAGGACATCCGTTTTCCTGGTGGAGGCAGACCACCTACTTGTTTCTGGGTAGAACCAGTACTGGTATACCTCCAGCCACCCGTAAAATCGACTCTTTCTCACCTCTACGACTGTTCGGCTCAGTGTCAGTTTAGTGTGACTGGGTGTGGTATCATGGCATATGTCTACGGTGTGGTATGTCAGTGTGGCAACATCATAAAGTCCAACATTGAGCTCGCTGCTACAAGCAGATACCGTTGTTGTTTGACGGACACATTGTTAAAAGCGACGTGCAACCCCAACATACATAACTAAGTAATGTACGTTTCATGCAAATAATCATCGTCATGTGGAACCATAGAGAAATAACAAATTGCACATATAAATGAATTTTTGTTGTCCAAATTGTCCAGTTTTAAAGTAAATAAGATGTAATGAAATAACGGTTAGTGTTCTAGGTCGGAGTTAATCCGTCCAAACAGTCTGTGAAGCTATTAAATGGAGCTACATGTGTTTATGACGTTGTTTTGTTGTTGTTACCGTTTTTAATTGCATGGTAAAATGGCTTCATTATATAGGAAAGGACTGCGTCAATCCACGTATGCCAGACGACATCCGGCTATAGTTATTTTCAGAAAGAAAAGGCGTAAATATTATTCCAGTCAATATGGCTGAAACAAATTATTTTCACGTATGCGTAAACAGGGAGCACAATATCCGGCTATGACCACTTAAATTAATTAGTGCTATACGCATGTAAATAAAGAAATAACACATTTAAAGAAACTAACCCTCCAAACAAGAAATCGATAGAACCGATGGATGCTCCCCGAATAAAGGTAAAATATAATCGGATGAAAAATTTAGGATGAGTTAAACTTACAAGCTTTATATTTATTTTAAAAATTGCAAAGTCCCGTATCTCAGCCCAATTTTGTTTTTAACCAAAACATCCTGAAAATATGCGCTACTAGAAATAATACTGATACATCCTATAAAGTATTCATGGATATCAGATGTAAAACCTAAGAGGAGTTGAGCGGACAAGATTCAGAATTGAAAAACTTCAATGTTCCGAAACTCCGTCAAAAATCCTTCAACCGTAACGTCCTGATATACTAGGCCTCCTAGGCAAAATACTGCTACTTCCTGTGAAGAGGTATGAGAGGTAATGTAAAGTGCAACACCTCACACGCCTCCTAACACCGGCTTAATCGATATTTTACTTTAAAGCCACATAGATTGGGCTTGATGATCCCAAAGGACCAGTAAGTAATAACACTACTGATTTATAATCGGGGTAACTTTACAACACATTGTTTATAGGTTTTTAGATCATTCGAGATAGTTACTCCTAAGTCCTTTTCTCCGACACGCTCTTTAATTACATTTGTATAGTATTGTAAATGAATAAAACATCTGAAGGCAAGCCTATGTATCAAGCAATCACGAAGCACACTGGTGTATGAGGTATAACAACTATCGAATGATAATATTTACAGTAAATTTTATTCATAAAATTAATACAACATAATAATAACAGTGAATTCATTAAAAATAACCGCCTTGATTAATGAATGGATACGTATTTGATGTATATATTAAGTTAATTACTTCTTTATTAATAAAACAATAATTCAAAGTCAGTAATCAGGATACGGAATACAGACATCAAATCAAGAAACATTATGCTGTGCGTCTGTATGTCCTGTATTATTGTATTTAAGGGGGGATACATTAGGTATTTTTAAAAGAATATAAAATTATAAAGATGTTCCAAGTCATGATAAAAAATGTCATATAAATCACAATATGGTGTTGAGACTTTGCTGTTCTGGTCTAAAACCTTAATTCGCCATATAATTGTTGCTGCCTTAAATAACCTTTTTCATTTTATGTCGCTTATTGTAGTCAGGCTATCATTATGTGGTCCGAGTAGTAACTTTCATACCCTATGCAACCCCTTCTCCATTGCCAAGGGAAAACGGGGTTGGCTGGAGTATCAAATAAAACCTTAATTTCGGCTTAAAAAGTTTGCATATTGTAAAATTAAAACATTCAATATGTAATTTTAAACAGGTAATCATATTTTGCAGTAAAAATGTTTTTAAACATACTTTATTGTCGAAATACCCGTTATACAATCCTTCTAATATAAGCTGTCCCATCGCTTAATGGAATAAGGTGGGACCACGTAATGATGTAGGTTCTTCTGTGCATATACCAACGTTAGTATTTAATCTAGCTGATTAAAGCAACTATACATATTTAATTTTTAAATTTCTATGTTTTTGAAAGTGGATTTAAAATTAAAGTAATACAATGTTCAATAATAATTATGTCTAAATGTTTGTACTTATTATTAAGCGTGTATGGTTTAATAATTATGTGATTTCTCTGTATTTAATTGTATGCCACAAAACTTAAACAATATGGACGTATATTTAGTAAACGAGTATAAACTTAAAACTTAACCAGTACTAAAACTTTGGAAAAGTAACACATACTGCGGGAAGGAATACCCGCCAATACGGCCCTCCCGCGACAACCCCACCCGCCCGCCCCACTCCCCCACCCCACCCCAGCACACAACTCCCGTTTTTACAAAATTATTAAGTATTTAGACAAGGACGTCCGTTCTACCTGTCATAAATGCATTATTAGCTTCTATCAAACTAATACTTCACAGTTATTGTAAAATAAAAACACAAACTTAGCTAGCTTCTTTGTTTTTGTAAGTTTAACGCAAAACTAGTTGTAACACCATAACTGAACTGAATTGGAATTGATAGTCGCACAAACAGCTAAGGTCATATGGCGACATTCAAATTCCATTGGTGGAGGAAGACTCTAGGTGCCTCTCCGGGCAATTTTCGTGCATGGGCGGGCACCTGGGTAGAACCACCGACGTTCCCCAATCCAGCTGGATAGCTTCTTCTCATAAAGATTTTTAGGCCACTGAGGGATCGAACCCACAGCGGTGAGGGCCAAGTACTTTCAAGTCAGAGACTCTAACCACTCGGCCATGAACACCATAATATTACACAGATACAGCGACAATGAAAGTCAGAGAGAATATTTCAACCAATAACTAAACACTTTATATTCCGATGTTTTTAATCGAAGTATGACTCTAATACATATACTGGGTACCACTGGGTATACCAGCACCACTGGGTGTGCAACACTATGTATTTTTTTATTAGCGAATCACCACTTCTACAGTTAAATACAAAATGATCAGTTGTATTTCCATATTATGTTAATGAATATATGTTTTGTAGTTAATATGTACACACAGTTTAATTAGTTCGCTAAACGTTCGTATACTGATATTGCAGTTTGACAAAAGTAGGCTTTGTAAACGTATAATGGGCACAATAATATTAATGTTCGTTCTCAATAAGCGCACTGTTATTGTTCTGTGGCACTACACACTCTTCCAGCTGCATCCTCATATTACAGCGAATTCTTTTTGGAAAGTAGTTATAAAAACACTATGAAATGTACTAACTTCATATTCAGATGTTTTGTTTCTTGAAAGCAAAATTGAGCAAAATATAGTTGACATATAATTCATTGAATTGATACAACACTATACAATCGTTAATAAAGCAACATCATTACTTCAGGTGAACACAAACGCAACGAGTTGCTTAATATGTACACAGACATTCAAGTAAAACCGTTCCTAGATGCGTTCGCTTGGTGCCGTTTATTCAAAAAGCACTCTTAAAAATAACATAACCGATGTCCATGCAAACATCTCATTGCATTCCAATAGTTAATAGAATGTGTTCAGAAATGAATAACTTCGCATCACTGGTAACTCCATTCGCACAAATTAGTAAAAGACTGTCTACGAATACAAACACCTTCGTTATGTTGCATCCTAACCTCATGAAAACATTCCATTTTGATACGCAGTTGTTCTAAATCCAGTTTCTACAAAGTGTGTAATCAAGTCTTCATATTCCAATCTTCTATCCATTCACAGTGTCTTACTTCGTAAATAAATCAAAACATTTTGACTAATCAACTTGTATTTCCGGTAGTGAGGAGTGGAGCACGTGTCTTGAAAATAACATGCATCAACAGGCAGTTCACAAAGTGTTTGAATTGTTTGTACCTTTGTCACTTTCACATCCACAACACGGTTTACTTTTTATATAGCCTAACAACGCCCCACTCTAGAACACAATAACAATACAAGGATAAATACAAGGCAAGGTATATGACATCACAAATATAAACGGGTTGACAATATAGCTACCGCCTTGGAACGGTCAGTGGTCAAAACGATCGCTGGGAGTTTAAACAGTGAAGTAATAAAACCATTAGTTCACTGGCTTAAACCAGGCCTATATTCATGAAATGTTTCAGCACAAAATTCAGACTCAGACTCAAAATCTCATTTTTTTGCAAACCATATCAACACAAACGTATGGGTAAGAATTGTGATTTTTTAGACATTTTCTGTTAAATTACATTTCAAATGCCTCGTTTCTGTAAGTAAAAATAGTACTTTGCTTGTAAAATTGTTTTTATTTGAAATTAAAATACTTGAGATTATCAGTTGAGTCCGATTATTGTGCTCAAAAGTTTGATGACTATTTGGATAGGTTGTAGTGTGAACAATACTTCACTCTTATCCTATTGTCATTCCAGTAAAATGATAGTGTAAATAAAGAAATCTCCGTCGTGCTTTATACTAGGCAACATTAATAAGCGATATAAGTATACCACTGAAATTATCACGTTTATATGAATATTAAAGCCACATAGCTCCTATTATAAGCCAACTATTATAAGCCAGTGCAACGAGAGACTATACCATTAATGCCACGACCAGAGAAGATTGGAGACTCACTTCTCTATGACAAAATAAAACAAAACCCACATAGCAACTATTATAAGCCAACTATTTTAAGCCAGTGCAACGAGATCATTAATGTCACGACCAGAGAAGATTGGAGACTCACTTCTTTATGACAAAATAAAATTAGAATTTCGCTCCAAAACAACAAACATTCTCTACTTATTTAGATCGCCTCTGGAATGGTTAGGTGATATATAACAGATATGTGGTTGACTGGTTGAATGGTACTTTACATTTTCAGCTTTCTTAAGGCACAGACCTAATAACTATTATTAATATGTCTGTGCTTAAGGCTTTTATATGAAGGGATTTTATTCCTGGTGAAGGCAGACCACCCACTATTCCTGGGTAGAACCAGTACTGGTATACCTTCCGCTATCCGTAAGAATCGACACTTTCTCACTTACATGTCGAGCTTCCAGTGAAATTCGAACCGATAATGCACAGACTGAAGAACACTGCTACATGGTTATTTAAGACCCTTCCATATTAACACAATAAATGCCGCCTGAGAGCGTACATCATATATTTGTGCTATGGCTCTGACCATAGATGTCTTGCCTCGGTACATTATTCTGACTCGACATAAGTATCCATTTTCTTTTACACTGAACATAAATTTACGTTTTTATCAATTAATAATTAAACTTTAACTTGAATAATTCATATTGTGTTTAATTAAATTATTGTTTGCAAAATTCTATCTGATCTTTATTAAATGCGGTTCCAGAGATTTGGCAGTATACTGCCTTTAAAGAAATTCACGACAATCTTTACCAGTTAAAAAGCGACTGCATCAGGGCTACCATTACCATAAACTTCAAAAACCTTTGCAAAATGATATTATCATAACCGTGATCAACTTTTAAAAATATTAAAGTAATTTAAGGAACTCTTCTGCGACAAGGACTTCTATGCAGATGGTGACGTGATTTACAAACTTCGTAAGAGACTTCGTCATGATCACTTTCATACAATGCGTATTAAACTTGTTAAAACGTTTATCAAAACAGGTTATGACCCTATCATTTTGAAACGCACTACATGTTTATCAAAACAGGTTATGACCCTATCATTTTGAAACGCACTAGGTGTACTAGGCCTACTAGGCAAAATACTAATACTTCATGTATCATCAGATGAAAAATATAGGAGGAGTTGAGTGGACAAGCTTTAGAATCAAACAATTTCAAAGTCTCGTAACTATGCCATAGATCATTCAACCGGAACGTCCTGAAACTGTGCACTACAAGGCATCATACTGATCCGTACTATAAAGTTTCATGAAAATCGGATGAAAAACGTAGGAGGAGTTAATTGCACAAGGTTTTCATTCGAAAAACTTCAAAGTCCCGTAACTCCGCTAAATATCATTCAACCGGAACCTCCCGATAATATGCGCTACTAGACATCATACTTATACTTTCGGTAAAGTTTCATGAAAATCGGAAGAAAAACGTAGGAGGAGTTAAGCGGACAAGAAAACGGGACATACGGACATACATACATACATACGAAAATTTCGGAGAGCATAATAACGGAAAAAGTGCACTACAAAACCGTTTATCAAAACTGTAGCCAGGTGTTCAGGTTATATAATAATGTATATGTGCCGATTAAAAGTATAGGTTTATTCAACGTATTTTTTGCTTCAATAATCGTAAAATAAATTATGATTCGGTAACTATTAATTCGACCCTCTAGTTTTGAGATTTGGCCTGGCTGGTTACAAAGGTTTATGTTTATAGCAATTGGATTCTCAAAACAGGTAAATTATATATGTATATACCTCGTCGTCAGTAGGTTTAGAAATTGTGTACATATGTTGTAAAAGTTGGCTGTTGTTGGCTGTATAGCTACGTTAAATATTGATGAACAATATTTGACGTTCTGACATAGCGTCATTTGGTGCGTAAAATAATTTGCTGGCACAATTTACTTCTTTTGCGTTTTCACTGTTTTGATATGTGTATGGATAGTGAAACTATAAATACGTCAACAGAGAGTCAACAAAATGAGTAAATACAGTAATGGGATGCTTTGTACCATCTCAGTTCGACAATTGTTTGGACAATAATCTGACATGAATATGAAAACTAGGGGGGAAAAAGGGAGGAAGTAAACCCATGGGCAAAGTATGCATTAAACGTGTGAAAGTATGCACGCATAAAATCAATAAACTATAAATGACAAACATAGCCGTCAGACTTTGACCGCTTGCTTGTCAACCATTTTATGTTTGTGATGTCTATGTCTTCTAATATCCCTGTAATTGTTATATGGTGTCTATACGTGTTTGTGGTTGACTGTGGTCAATGTATGCTGCATTTACTGTTCCTTGTTCGACTTGTATATTTACTTTTGCAGAGGATACAAAATTTGAAAACTATATCTGTCAAATTCATATCAACAAGTAATGTTGTAGTCACGATATTACGCAACATTTTATATTTAAGAAAACATATTGTATCGATATGACCAATCATTATGAACATATGTACATACATACTGAATACATTCCTTGGAAGCAGCAAACACGAGCAAGAGATAAAATAGCAGACTCGGTTTTATTGAGTATGTTCATGAGAGGTAATGTAAAGTACAACACCTCTCACGCCTCATATCACCGGCTTAAGCGATATTCTACTTTAAAGCTTGATGATCCCAAAGGAACAGTAAGTAATAACACTACTGATGTGTAGTCGGGGTAACTTTACAACACATTGTTTATAGGTTTTTAGATCATTCGAGATAGTTGCTCCCAAGTCCTTTTCTCGGACACGCTCTTTAGCAGTCCATTTGTATAGGATTGTAAATCAATAAAATATTACCAAAACATCTGAAGGCAAGCCGATGTATCAAGCAATCATGAAGCACACTGGTGTATGAAGTATAACAACTATTGAATGATAATATTTACAGTAAATGTTATTCATAAAATTAATACAACATTATAATAACAGTGACTTCATTAAATATAATCGCCTTGATTAATGAATGTGATATAAACAATGATACGTAATTGATGTATATATTAAGTTAATTACTTCTTTATTAATAAAACAATAATTCAAAGTCAGTAATCATGATTCAGAATCAGACATCAAATCAAGAAACTTTATGCTGTGCGTCTGCATGTCCTGTATTGTTGTATTAAAGTGGGGGTACTTTAGGCATTTTTAGAAGAATGTAAAATTATAAAGATGTTCGAAGTCATGATAAAAAAAATGTCATATAAATAACAATATGGTGTTGAGACTTTACTGTTCAGGTCTAAACCCGTAATTTGCCATATAATTGTTTCTGCATTAAATAACCTTTTTCATTGTATGTCGCTTACGGTAGTCAGGCTATCATTACGGGGTCCGAATATTAGCTTTCATATCACATGCAACCCCTTCTTTAAAAAGGGAAAACGGGGTTGGCTGTGGTATGAAATAAAACCTCAATTTCGGCTTAGAAAGTTTGCATATTGTAAAATTAAAACACTTAATAGGTAATTTTAAATAAATAATCACATTTTGCAGTAAAAAATGTTTTTAAACGTGTTTTATTGTCGAAATACCCGTTATAAAAGGCTTGTCCATCGCTTAATGGAATTAAGGCGGGACCACGTAATGATGTAAGTTCTACTGTTTACACAGCAACGTTAGTATTTAATCCAGCTGATTAAAGCAACTATAAAACTTCAATTCTTAAATTTCTCCGTTTTCGAAAGTGAATTTAAAATTAAAATAAAACAATGTACAATAATAATTATAAGTCTAAATGTCTTTCTTATTATTAAGCGTTGATGGTTTAATAAGAATATGATTTCTCTGTATTTAATTGTATGCCACAAAACTTAAACAATATGGACGTATAGTTAGTAAACGAGTATAAACTTAAAACTTAACCAGTACAAAAACCTTGGAAAAGTAACACTTAATCCGATCAGGCACAAACCGCTACTCCGCCCATCCCGCGACCCCCGCCCCCCACCCCAGGCCCGCCCCACCCCCTCCCTACTCCCCTCACCCCAACACACAACTCCCGTTTTTACAAAATTATTAAGTATTTAGACAAGGACGTCCGTTCTACCTGTCATAAATGCATTAGCTTCTATCAAACAAACACTTCACAGTTATTGTAAAATACAAACACAAACTTAGCTAGCTTCTTTGTTTTTGTAAGTTTAACGCAAACCTAGTTGTAACACCATAACTGAACTCAATTGGAGTTTATAGTCGCACCAACAGCTACGGTCATATGGCGACATTCCAGCGACATTCCAACTTCCATCGATGGAGGAAGACCCCATGTGCCTCTCCGAGAAATGTTCGTGCGCGTGTGGGCACCTGGGTACAACCACCGACTTTCCGCAATCCAGCTGGATAGATTCTTCTCATAAATATTCCTAGGCCCCTGAGGGATCGAACCCATAGCGGTGAGGGCCAAGTGCTTTCAAGTCAGAGACTCTAACCACTCGGCCACGAACACCATAATATTACACAGATACTGTTACAATGAATGTCAGAGAGAATATTTCAATAACTAAGCACTTTATATTCCGATGTTTTTAATCGAAGTATGACTCTAATACATCTACTGGGTACCACTGGGTATACCAGAACCACTGGGTGCAACACTATGTATTTTTTATTAGCGAATCGCCACTTCTACAGTTAAATACAAAATGATCAGTTGTATTTCCATATTATTTTAATGAATATATATTTTGTAGTTAATATTTACACATAGTTTAATTAGTTCGTTAAACGTTCGTATACTGATACTGCAGTTTGACAAAAGTAGGCTTTGTAAACGTATAATGGGCACACTAATAGTAATATTCGTTCTCATTAAGCGCACTGTTATTGTACTGGTGGCACGACACACTCTTCCAGCTGCATCCTCATATTACAGCGAATTCTTTTTGGAAAGTATTTATAAAAACACTATAAAATGTACTAACTTCATCTTCAGATGTTTTGTTTCTTGAAAGCAAAATTGAGTCGTGTAGTTGACATATAATTCATTGAATTGATACAACAATATACAATCGTTAATAAAGCAACATCATTACTTCAGGTGAACACAAACGCAACGAGTTGCTTAATATGTACATAGACATTCAAGTAAAACCGTTCCTAGATGCGTTCGCTTGGTGCCGTTTATACAATAAGCACTCTTAAAAATAACATAACCGATGTCTATGCAAACATCTCATTGCATTCCAATAGTTAATAGAATGTGTTCAGAAATGAATAACTTTGCATCACTGGTAACTGCATTCCATCACTGGTAACTTCATTCCATCACTGGTAACTTCATTCGCACAAATTAGAAAAAGACTGTCTACAAATACAAACACCTTCGTTATGTTGCATCCTAACCTTATGAACACATTCCATTTTGATACGCAATTGTTCTAAATCCGTAAATAAAGCAAAACAGTTTCACTAATCAACTTGTATTTGAGGTAGTGAAGACCACGGGTCTTGAAATTAACATGCATCAACAGGCAGTTCACAAAGTTTTTGAATTGTTTTTACTTTTGTCACTTTCACATCCACAACACGGTTTACTTTTTATATAGCATAACAACACCCCACAATAGAACACAATAACATCGTTCGTCGGATGGGGACGTAAACCGGGCGGTCCTGTATAGCAGAGTCGATCCTCCAGCCACGTTAAAGACTATATTCGTTAATAGGAGAAGGTTCTAGAATACATATGTATATTTCCCCACTCTCTATGGGTCGGCTCTAAATAACATATATGGTGTTGATGAGTCATTAAACAACATTCAATTCACACAACTCATTAAGTTGCACGTCAATACCATTATGCACTAACAGATAGTTCATTTACCCATAACAAAGTTTCATCTAATGAAACTAAAGTGTCACAAACATGTTTATCAGAGATTTCAATTTACAATTTCGAACAATGAACTTCAATGTAAGCATCACCAAATGAACACGGCGTGTTTTTTCAAATACGCAGTAGATTCTGAAAAGGAAAATTATTTAGAATTAATTGTATAATGCCAAATATCTGTATATCAGGTAAATATTGCGAAATATACGAGTGCATGAACTGTGCGGTTTGTCGTGTTGTTGTTGTTGTTGTTGTTATCGTTTTAGAAATAAACACGGAAATTGTATAATTATTTATTTACCGAGTCAGCTTCTATATTTATTTAAACTATAACTTTCAACATTTCATGAAATGTTAACGACTTTATTTTAGATTTGTTTTGTTTAAGTTATAGTACTTCTAAAGAATGTTAGAAAACAATCAACCGATCAGCTACGAAGTAACGACACATCAATTATATGTTGAATAAACCCCGTAATGTACAAATCAACCTGCAAGAAATTAGGTTAAACTATACGGCATTCATAGTTCATAAGTTCACTGCGACAGTTCAACTTTGTCAAGCAATACTTACATATACAATCCTTTTCCTTTGACTTTTCTTCAACGTTAATACCGTATGTCGTGAAGATCATTTTACTTTCAGCTATGGCCGCCTGTCTGACGTGATCGGCATTACAGTTTTGACAAGCTGCTGTGTGTACTCTGGGCCACACTGGTTTATGTATTCATTTAAACATCTGCAAATAAATAATGAATTATTTAACAGAAATAATTTTGAAACAATTATTTAAGACAGATTACAAATGAAACAAGATGTGAATAGTTTATATTTACTGAAATAAGCTGGCCATGGCTTCAAGAATATATATTGTAAAAACCAATGTGTAGTTAATCAAATTGGAACATTTCACATAAATACAATGTTCATAGTCCAAACTAAGTTTAAATTGTAAATATAACCCCCACCAATTTGCAGCACTTCTGAATTAAAAACGTCTTGCATAGAAAATAACCAAGTTCTTAGAATAGTTTATCTACACTATGCTGTGACCGCGAAATACCGCCACATGCCACGCGGCGTGTGTATGCCACACACCGCGTGGCACCGCAACTCATGGAGGAAGCGGAACACAGCTTAGATACCTCCAAAGACATATGACAAACTTACTTCAACCAATGAAGTGATTGTGTCATAAACAAAAGCTACAAAAGCTCAACAAAGACTCCAAAGAGGGAATAAACGCTGCATTGAGCTAACACACCCAACTGGGTACCTATAAAAAAAATCAGCTATTTGTAACACCATAGGCCAGCTTAAGAGTTAAATGGGTACATTTTACTATTTGAATTGATAAACCCATTCACAAACAAGGCGCTGCCTTTGTCAGATAAATGTACGTCATCTCAATATATTTTGGGGTTGCCTTCCTGTATTTCTGGATACCCAATATAACCCCCACCAATTTGCAGCACTTCTGAATTAAAAACGTCTTGCATAGAAAATAACCAAGTTCTTAGAATAGTTTATCTACACTATGCTGTGACCGCGAAATACCGCCACATGCCACGCGGCGTGTGTATGCCACACACCGCGTGGCACCGCCACTCATGGAGGAAGCGGAACACAGCTTAGATACCTCCAAAGACATATGACAAACTTACTTCAACCAATGAAGTGATTGTGTCATAAACAAAAGCTACAAAATCTCAACAAAAACTCCAAAGAGGGAATAAACGCTGCATTAAGCTAACACACCCAACTGGGTACCAATAAAAACAATCAGCCATTTGTAACACCATAGGCCAGCTTAAGAGGTAAATGGGTAAATTTTACTATTTGAATTGATAAACCCATTCACAAACAAGGCGCTGCCTTTGTCAGATAAATGTACGTCATCTCAATATATTTTGGGGTTGCCTTCCTGTATTTCTGGATACCCAATATAACCCCCACCAATTCGCAGCACTTCTGTAGCAGCTTTGCTATTTAATTTAACTCTCACCCGAACTAAAATCCCAATGTTTCTGTTTTCTAAACCAATTAAAATCGATACGCATATGAAAACATATCAAACCGAAGCTCGATAGCAGAAAATTACTAAAAACAAATAACTCATAGAAAATCAATTTGAAAATATTGAATATAGGTCTATTTTTTAACTTTGCGGATAAAGCAAAAGGATTTATTATAAACATATTTTTATAAAAAAAAAAGTACATAAATTTACAAACAGAAATGTAACATATGTGAATTTCATTACAATGTTGACCAGTCAGAGGATTAAAAATGTCAAAATGTATTTGCAAAAATAATACAGATCCTCAAAATGACCAATTGGTATCAACAGCTTCTTACAATTAAATTAAGATGAAAGGAAAATAAATCGTGACAGAACGCTGTTTATGAGAGCTGCATTAGCAGAACATTTTTAATGTTCAAAAACATACTTAATAGTAATTACTTACACAATGTCGTGGAAAACATGTCAAGCCAATGGACTATGAAATCAACAAGATGTCGTCCACAATAACAAAAGTACACAAGTAAGGCAGTTGGGCGGATGCTTGTATAAAAAAATCGAACATAACTACTAAGAAAAAGAGGAGCGCTGTGGTCTAGTGGTAGAGCGTTGGACCCATGATCCAAAAGTCGTGGGTTCGATTCCCGTCATTGCCATATGTGTTGTGTCCCTGAGCAAGACACTTTATCTGCATTGCTTAGTACTGGTTCTACCCAGGAAGACATCGAGAGTGATTCAAAAAAAGTTCATAGAGCTTTCGTTACAATCGATGTAAAATAAATAAGTTTAAACTAAGACAAAGAATTTATTTAAAAATATGTTTCTTCAACTTTCAATTGGAAATAATATATTATAATACCTGATTTCGTGTGGTTTCCAAAATGTGGGCCACTGTTTACTCAGGCTTAGCAGTGAAATAGTGGATTTTATCAATGAAATAAAAGCTGGGAGTTTAAACAGTGAAGTAATAAAACATTAGTTCACTGGCTTAAACCAGGCCTAAATTCATGAAATGTTTGAGCACAAGAATCAGACTCAGACTCAAAATCTCATTTTTTTCCAAACCATATCAATACAAACGTATGGGTAAGAATTGTGATTTTCAGACATTTTCTGTTAAATTACATTTAAAATGACTCGTTTCTGTAAGTTAATATAGTACTTTGCTTGTAAAATTGTTTTTATTTGAAATTAAAATACTTGAGATTATCAGTTGAGTCCGATTATTGTTCTCAAAAGTTTGATGACTATTGGTATAGGTTGTAGTGTGCACAAGACTTCACTCTTATCCTATTGTCATTCCAGTAAAATGATAGTGTAAATAAAGAAATCTCCGTTGTGCTTTATACTAGGCAACAATAATAAGCGATATAAGTATACCACTGAAATGATCACGTTTATATGAATATTAAAAAGCCTAGAAAGCCACATAGCAACTATTATAAGCAAACTATTATAAGCCAGTGCAACGAGAGAATATACCCTTAATGCCACGACCAGAGAAGATTGGAGACTCTCTTCTCTATGACAAAATAAAATAAAAGCCACTTAGCAACTATTTTAAGACAACTATTATACGCCAGTACAACGAGACCATTAATGCCACGACCAGAGAAGATTGGAGACTCACTTCTCTATGACAAAATAAAATTAGAATTTCGCTCCAAAACAACAAACATTCTCTACTTATTTAGGTCGCCTCTGGAATGGCTAGGTGATATATAACAGATATGTGGTTGGCTGGTTGAATGGTACTTTACATTGTCAGCTTTCTTAAGGCACAGACCTAATAACTATTATTAATATGTCTGTGCTTAAGGCTTTTATATGAAGGGATTTTATTCCTGGTGAAGGCAGACCACCCACTATTCCTGGGTAGAACCAGTACTGGTATACCTTCCGCTATCCGTATGAATCGACACTTTCTCACTTACATGTCGAGCTTCCAGTGAAATTCGAACCGATAATGCACAGACTGAAGAACACTGCTACATGGTTATTTAAGACCCTTCCATATTAACACAATAAATGCCGCCTGAGAGCGTACATTATATATTTGTGCTATGGCTCTGACCATAGATGTCTTGCCTCGGTAAATTATTCTGACTCGACATATGTATCCATTTTCTTTTACACTGAACATGAATTTACGTTTTTATCAATTAATAATTAAAATTTAACTTGAATAATTCATACTGTGTTTAATTAAATTATTGTTTGCAAAATGCATTCTGATCTGTATTAAATGCGGTTCCAGAGATTTGGCAGTATACTGCCTTTAAAGAGATAAACGACAATCTTTAAAGTTAAAAAGCGACTCCATCAGGGCTACCGTTACCATAAACTTCAAAAACCTTTGCAAAATGATATTATCATAACAGTGATCAACCTTTAAAAATATTAAAGTAATTTAAGGAACTCTTCTGCGACAAGGACTTCTATGCAAATGGTGACGTGATTTACAACCTTGTAAGAGCCTTCCTGATGATCACGTTCATACATGCGTATTAAACTTGTTAAAACGTTTATCAAAACAGGTTATGACCCCTATCATTTTGAAACGCACTACATGTTTATCAAAACAGGTTATGACCCTATCATTTTGAAACGCACTACATGTTTATCAAAACAGGTTATGACCTTATCATTGTGAAACGCACTAAATGTTTATCAAAACAGGTTATGACCCTATCATTTTGAAACGAACTACACATTTAGTGGTTGACTCATTTACAGTTCGCCACTATGATTTCCTCTTTGATTGTACGATGGCCGAACAGATTGTGGACCCCATGATGACGTCTGCCTTATCCTGACAGGACGGTAGAGTTTGATGTTTACCTCCAAAATTGAGTACTTGCTTTCTATTCAAATTTTCATATATACATGATCACCTTTGAGTTATTCTTATGTTGTCTATTAATGCTGCCTAGTTTATTAGAGGTTAATTGGTTAAATGGTACTTTACATCATGTTCAGCACACTTAAGGCTGTATATGAAGGTCATTCTTTTTGCTGGTGGAGGCAGATCACCTACTTTTTTCTGGGTAGAACCAGTACTGGTATACCCCGGCCACCCGTAAAATCGACTCATTCTCACTTCTACGATTGTTCGGCCCGGTGTCAGTTTAGTGTGACTGGGTGGTGTGGTATCATGGCATATGTCTACGGTGTGGTATTTCAGTGTGTCAACACCATAAAGTCAAACATTGAGCTCGCTGTTACAAGTAGATACCGTTGTTGTTTGACTGATCCATTGTTAAAAGCGACGTTCATCCCCAACATATATAACCAAGTAATGTTCATTTCAAGCCAAATTGTCCAGTTTTAAATTAAATATAATGTAACGAAATAACGGTTAGTGTTCTACGTCATGTCGGAGTTAAACCGCCCAAACAGTCGTTGAAGCTATTAAATGGAGCTACCTTTGTTTAGTATATTGTTTTGTTGTTGATACCGTTTTAAATTGCATGGTAAAATGGCTTTATTATATAGGAAAGGACTGCGTCAATCCACGTATACTAGACGACATCCGGCTATAGTTATTTTTAGAAATAGAAGGCGTAAATATTATTCCAGTCAAGATGGCTGAACAAATTATTGTCACGTATGCGTAATCAGACTGGTTATTCATAGAGCACAATATTCGGCTATGACCACTTAAATTAATTAGTGCTATACGCACGTAAATAAAGAAATAAAACATTTAAAGAAACTAACAATCCAAACAAGAAATCGATAGAACCGATGGATGCTCCCTGAATAAAGGTACACATGTGAAATACAATCGGATGGAAAATATAGGATGAGTTGAACTTACAAGCTTTATTATTGTTTTTTAAATTGCAAAGTCCCGTAACTCCGCCCAATTTTTTTTTAACCAAGACATCTTGAAAATATGCGCTACTAAAAATAAGACTGATACATCCTATAAAGTATTCATGGATACCAGATGTAAAACCTAAGAGGAGTTTAGCGGACAAGCTTCAGAATTGAAAAACTTCAATGTTCCTTAACTCCGCCAAAAATCCTACAACCGGAACGTCCTGGTGTACTAGGCCTACTAGGCAAAATACTAATACTTCATGTATAATCAGATGAAAAATATAGGAGGAGTTGAGTGGACAAGCTTTAGAATCAAACAATCTCAAAGTCTCGTAACTATGCCATAGATCATTCAACCGGAACGTCCTGAAAATGTGCACTACTAGGCATCATACTGATCCGTTCTATAAAGTTTCATGAAAATCGGATGAAAAACGTAGGAGGAGTTAATTGGACAAGGTTTTCATTCGAAAAACTTCAAAGTCCCGTAACTCCGCTAAATATCATTCAACCGGAACCTCCCAATAATATGCGCTACTAGACATCATACTAATACTTTCGGTAAAGTTTTATGAAAATCGGAAGAAAAACGTAGGAGGGGTTAAGCGGACAAGAAAACGGGACATATGGACATACATACATACATACATACATACATACGAAAATTTCGGGGAGCATAATAACGGAAAAAGTGCACTACAAAACCGTTTATCAAAACTGTAGCCAGGTGTTCAGGTTATATAATAATGTATATGTGCCGATTAAAAGTATAGGTTTATTCAACGTATTTTTTGCTTCAATAATCGTAAAATAAATTATGATTCGGTAACTATTAATTCGACCCTCTAGTCTTGAGATTTGGCCTGGCTGGTTACAAAGGTTTATGTCTATAGCAATTGGATTCTCAAAACAGGTAAATTATATATGTATATACCTCGTCGTCAGTAGGTTTAGAAATTGTGTACATATGTTGTAAAAGTTGGCTGTTGTTGGCTGTATAGCTACGTTAACTATTGATGAACAATATTTGACGTTCTGACATAGCGTCATTTGGTGCGTAAAATAATTTGCTGGCACAATTTACTTCTTTTGCGTTTTCACTGTTTTGATATGTGTATGGATAGTGAAACTATAAATACGTCAACAGAGAGTCAACAAAATGAGTAAATACAGTAATGGGATGCTTTGTACCATCTCAGTTCGACAATTGTTTGGACAATAATCTGACATGAATATGAAAACTAGGGGGGAAAAAGGGAGGAAGTAAACCCATGGGCAAAGTATGCATTAAACGTGTGAAAGTATGCACGCATAAAATCAATAAACTATAAATGACAAACATAGCCGTCAGACTTTGACCGCTTGCTTGTCAACCATTTTATGTTTGTGATGTCCATGTCTTTTAATATCCCTGTAATTGTTATATGGTGTCTATACGTGTTTGTGGTTGACTGTGGTCAATGTATGCTGCATTTACTGTTCCTTGTTCGACTTGTATATTTAAAGCATTAAAAGCTATGAATCTTTTAACTGCAAACATAAGAAAAACTGAACTAAAACCTAAAACATCCCTTCAATTATTTGATGCTTTCGTCTCATCAATACTCAATTACGGCTGTGAAGTCTGGGGTTTCATAAAATCGAAAGAGATAGAGAGAATTCATCTCAAGTTTTGTAAACACATTCTAGGAGTAAAACTGACCACGAGTAATGCTGGTGTTTACGGTGAATTGGCGCGTTATCCTTTATTTTTCACAAGATATACTAGAATAGTTAGATATTGGTTGAAATTAGTTTAAACAGAAAATATAATTTTATCATCTATTTATAAATCTTCATTATCTGATTGTGAAAGTGGTTTAAACAATTGGTTATCAAATGTAAAATCTCTGCTTAATACGTATGGCTTTATGTATATATGGGATGATTCTTTAAGGGTGAACCATCAACATTTTATATCTAGCTTTAAACAGAGGTTGGTGGATTGTTTTATTCAAAAATGGAACACTGATCTACAAGAAAATAGAGTATTATCAAGTTTGTATAGACATGTTAAAGATAATTTTGGATATGAAAACTATCTGAATATTTTATGTACAAAAAGATTACGAAGTGTTTTTACTAAATTACGTTTATCTTCACATAGCTTAAGAATTGAGACAGGTCGTTATGCAAGACAGAGGATTGAAAGAAATGAAAGAGTTTGTCAAATATGTAATTCAACTGATATTGAAGACGAATTTCACTTTGTTTTAATTTGTACAGCTTATAATGATATTAGAAAGAAATATATCAGAAAATATTACATACAAAGGCCAAATATGTTTAAATTTATAACACTTCTACAATCTTCAAAGAAGAAAGAACTTTTTAATTTAAGTAAATATTTGTCAGAGGCGTTTACTGTCAGATGTTCTATTCCAAATATTATTTCTTAAAATATATTCAAGTACATCCTCACATAAATTGTTATTTTATATATAATTCCTTTTGTTTTTTGATATCCTTGGATTATTGATTAAAATGTGTGATTTATATGATCTATGATTAATTAAGGAGTATTGAAAATTGAACTATAAGTGAGTGTGTAGAAGTATGTGTAACCTGTCATGTGATTATAATTATGTATTACAAATTATGTATGTAATGATGAGAAACTGTAAAAGTTTAAGTCAATAAAGTATCTATCTATCTATCTATCTATCTATATTTACTTTTGCAGAGGATACAAAATTTGAAAACTATATCTGTCAAATTCATATCAACAAGTAATGTTGTAGTCACGATATTACGCAACATTTTATATTTAAGAAAACATATTGTATCGATATAGGTATGACCAATCATTATGAACATATGTACATACATACTGAATACATTCCTTGGAAGCAGCAAACACGAGCAAGAGATAAAATAGCAGACTCGGTTTTATTGAGTATGTTCTTGAGAGGTAAGGTAAAGTACAACACATCTCACGCCTCATATCACCGGCTTAAGGTCTCACTACAGAATTACCTCCCTTGACCATAACGGTAGGAAAATTCCTACACCGTAAAAAACTAGGGCTGTGTTAAACGGTTTGCTCTCAACTTGGAAATGTGCAATCATTCTCTTATTTCTGCCTTCAGGTGACAAGATTGGAACATGTTCATGACTTCTGCCAAGTTTGGATGCCACTGGGTGATTTTCGAGGAAGATATGATAATTTGAAAATGGGTAGGAATACAGTTGAATTATCAGTGAAATGGAGCTAGTTTTGAGGGGTGCTGAAAAAGACAGGAATTTAAAAAAAAAAAATCTGGTCAACTTTTGATTTTTTGTGGAAATTCTGAGCTTCAGAGGAAGGTTTGCAGATTGAGGGGAGATTTAAAGACCAATGGACATTTTATAGTATGTTTGCAGTGGTCCACAAGTGACCATTTCTACATATATTATATAGTGTTGATTAATTCACTAGTGAGACGTTAAGCGATATTCCACTTTAAAGCTTGATGATCACAAACGACCAGTAAGTAATAACACTACTGATGTGTACTCGGGGTAACTTTACAACACATTGTTTATAGGTCCATAGATCATTCGAGATAGTTGCTCCCAAGTCCTTTTCTCGGACACGCTCTTTAGCATTCCATTTGTATAGGATTGTAAATCAATAAAATATTACCAAAACATCTGAAGGCAAGCCGATGTATCAAGCAATCATGAAGCACACTGGTGTATGAAGTATAACAACTATTGAATGATAATATTTACAGTAAATGTTATTCATAAAATTAATACAACATTATAATAACAGTGAATTCATTAAATATAATCGCCTTGACTAATGAATGTGATATAAACAATGATACGTATTTATTGTATATATTAAGTTAATTACTTCTTTATTAATAAAACAATAATTCAAAGTCAGTAATCATGATACAGAATCAGAAATCAAATCAAGAAACTTTATGCTGTGCGTCTGCATGTCCTGTATTGTTGTATTAAAGTGGGGGTACATTAGGCATTTTTAGAAGAATGTAAAATTATAAAGATATTCGAAGTCATGATAAAAAATGTCATATAAATAACAATATGGTGTTGAGACTTTGCTGTTCTGGTCTAAACCCGTAATTCGCCATATAATTGTTTCTGCATTAAATAACCTTTTTCATTGTATGTCGCTTACGGTAGTCAGGCTATCATTACGGGGTCCGAGTATTAACTTTCATATCCCATGCCACCTCTCCTCCAAAAAGGGAAAACGGGGTTGGCTGGGGTATGAAATAAAACCTCAATTTGGCTTAGAAAGTTTGCATATTGTAAAATTAAAACACTTAATAGGTAATTTTAAACAAATAATCACATTTTGCAGTTAAAAATTGTTTTTAAACGTGTTTTATTGTCGAAATACCCGTTATAAAAGGCTTGCCCATCGCTTAATGGAATTAAGGCGGGACCACGTAATGATGTAAGTTCTTCTGTTTACACAGCAACGTTAGTATTTAATCTAGCTGATTAAAGCAACTATAAAACTTCAATTTTTAAATTTCTCCGTTTTCGAAAGTGAATTTAAAATTAAAATAAAACAATGTACAATAATAATTATAAGTCTAAATGTCTGTTCTTATTATTAAGCGTTTATGGTTTAATTAGTATATGATTTCTCTGTATTTAATTGTATGCCACAAAACTTAAACAATATGGACGTATAGTTAGTAAACGAGTATAAACTTAAAACTTAACCAGTACAACAACTTTGGAAAAGTAACACATAATCCGATCAGGCCCAAACCGCTGTTCCGCCCGTCCCGCGACCAAACCCCCCCCCGACCCCCCAGGCCCGCCTCACCCCCTCCCTACTCCCCTCACCCCAACACACAACTCCCGTTTTTACAAAATTATTAAGTATTTAGACAAGGACGTCCGTTCTACCTGTCATAAATGCATTAGCTTCTATTAAACTAACACTTCACAGTTATTGTAAAATACAAACACAAACTTAGCTAGCTTCTTTGTTTTTGTAAGTTTAACGCAAACCTAGTTGTAACACCATAACTGAACTCAATTGGAGTTTATAGTCGCACCTACAGCTACGGTCATATGGCGACATTCCAGCGACATTCCAACTTCCATCGATGGAGGAAGACCCCATGTGCCTCTCCGGGAAATGTTCGTGCGCGTGTGGGAACCTGGCTACAACCACCGACGTTCCGCAATCCAGCTGGATAGATTCTTCTCATAAATATTCCTAGGCCCCTGAGGGATCGAACCCATAGCGGTGAGGGCCAAGTGCTTTCAAGTCAGAGACTCTAACCACTCGGCCACGAACACCATAATACTACACAGATACTGTGACAATGAATGTCAGAGAGAATATTACAGTAACTAAGCACTTTATATTCCGATGTTTTTAATCGAAGTATGACTCTAATACATCTACTGGGTACCACTGGGTATACCAGAACCACTGGGTGCAACACTATGTATTTTTTATTAGCGAATCGCCACTTCTACAGTTAAATACAAAATGATCAGTTGTATTTCCATATTATTTTAATGAATATATGTTTTGTAGTTAATATTTACACACAGTTTAATTAGTTCGTTAAACGTTCGTATACTGATACTGCAGTTTGACAAAAGTAGGCTTTGTAAACGTATAATGGGCACACTAATAGTATTATTCGTTCTCAATAAGCGCACTGTTATTGTACTGGTGGCACGACACACTCTTCCAGCTGCATCCTCATATTACAGCGAATTCTTTTTGGAAAGTATTTATGAAAACACTATAAAATGTACTAACTTCATCTTCAGATGTTTTGTTTCTTGAAAGCAAAATTGAGTCGTGTAGTTGACATATAATTGATTGAATTGATACAACAATATACAATCGTTAATAAAGCAACATCATTACTTCAGGTGAACACAAACGCAACGAGTTGCTTAATGTGTACACAGACATTCAAGTAAAACCGTTCCTAGATGCGTTCGCTTGGTGCCGTTTATACAATAAGCACTCTTAAAAATAACATAACCGATGTCTATGCAAACATCTCATTGCATTCCAATAGTTAATAGAATGTGTTCAGAAATGAATAACTTTGCATCACTGGTAACTTCATTCCATCACTGGTAACTTCATTCCTTCACTGGTAACTTCATTCGCACAAATTAGAAAAAGACTGTCTACAAATACTAGCACCTTCGTTATGTTGCGTCCTAACCTTATGAACACATTCCATTTTGATACGCAATTGTTCTAAATCCAGTTTCTACAAAGTGAGTAATCAAGTCTTCATATTCCAATCTGCTATCCATTCTTACCTCGTAAATAAAGCAAAACAGTTTCACTAATCAACTTGTATTTGAGGTAGTGAAGAGCACGGGTCTTGAAATTAACATGCATCAACAGGCAGTTCACAAAGTGTTTGAATTGTTTTTACTTTTGTCACTTTCACATCCACAACACGGTTTACTTTTTATATAGCATAACAACACCCCACAATAGAACACAATAACATCGTTCGTCGGATGGGGACGTAAACCGGGCGGTCCTGTATATCAGAGTCGATCCTCCAGCCACGTAAAAGACTATATTCGTTAATAGGAGAAGGTTCTAGGATACATATGTATATTTCCCCCCTCTCTATGGGTCGGCTCTAAATAACATATATGGTGTTGATGAGTCATTAAACAACATTCAATTCACACAACTCATTAAGTTGCACGTCAATACCATTATGCACTAACAGATAGTTCATTTACCCATAACAAAGTTTCATCTAATGAAACAAAAGTGTCACAAACATGTTTATCAGAGATTTCAATTTACAATTTCGAACAATGAACTTCAATGTAAGCATTACCAAATGAACACGGCGTGTTTTTTCAAATACGCAGTAGATTCTGAAAAGGAAAATTATTTAGAATTAATTGCATAATGCCAAATATCTGTATATCAGGTAAATATTGCGAAATATACGAGTGCATGAACTGTGCGGTTTGTCGTGTTGTTGTTGTTGTTGTTATCGTTTTAAAAATAAACACGGAAATTGTATAATTATTTATTTACCGAGTCAGCTTCTATATTTATTTAAGCTATAACTTTCAACATTTCATGAAATGTTAACGACTTTATTTTAGATTTTTTTTGTTTAAGTTATAGTAATTCTAAATAATGTTAGAAAACAATCAACCGATCAGCTACGAAGTAACGACACATCAGTTATATGTTGAATAAACCCCGTAATGTACAAATCAACCTGCAAGAAATTAGGTTAAAATATACGGCATTCATAGTTCATAAGTTCACTGCGACAGTTCAATACTTGTCAAGCAATACTTACATATACAATCCTTTTCCTTTGACTTTTCTTCAACGTTAATACCACATGTCGTGAAGATCATGTTACTTTCAGCTATGGCCGCCTGTCTGACGTGATCGGCATTACAGTTTTGACAAGCTGCTGTGTGTACTCTGGGCCACACTGGTTTATGTATTCATTTAAACATCTGCAAATAAATAATGAATTATTTAACAGAAATAATTTTGAAACAATTATTTAAGACAGATTACAAATGAAACAAGATGTGAATAGTTTATATTTACTGAAATAAGCTGGCCATGGCTTCAAGAATATATATTGTAAAAACCAATGTGTAGTTAATCAAATTGGAACATTTCACATAAATACAATGTTCATAGTCCAAACTAAGTTTAAATTGTAACTGCACTGTACAATGAAACCCCGGGAACATATCTTCACAAAGACAATTCTTGAATTAAAAACGTCTTGCATAGAAAATAACCAAGTTTTTAGAATAGTTTATCTACACTATGCTGTGACCGCGAAATACCGCCACATGCCACGCGGCGTGTGTATGCCACACACCGCGTGGCACCGCCACAAATGGAGGAAGCGGAACAGAGCTTAGATACCTCCAAAGACGTATGACAAACTTACTTCAACCAATGAAGTGATTGTGTCATAAACAAAAGCTACAAAAGCTCAACAAAAACTCCAAAGAGGGAATAAACGCTGCATTGAGCTAACACACCCAACTGGGTACCATTAAAAAAAATCAGCCATGTGTAACACCATTGGCCAGCTTAAGAGTTAAATGGGTAAATTTTACTATTTGAATCGATAAACCCATTCACAAACAAGGCGCTGCCTTTGTCAGATAAATGTACGTCATCTCAATATATTTTGGGGTAGCCTTCCTGTATTTCTGGATACCTAATATAACCCCCACCAATTCGCAGCACTTCTGTAGCAGCTTTGCTATTTAATTTAACTCTCACCCGAACTAAAATCCCAATGTTTCTGTTTTCTAAACCAATTAAAATCGATACGCATATGAAAACATATATTAAACCGAAGCTCGATAGCAGAAAATTACTAAAAACAAATAACTTATAGAAAATCAATTTGAAAATATTGAATATAGGTCTATTTTTTAACTTTGCGGATAAAGCAAAAGGATTTATTATAAACATATTTTTATAAAAAAAAAGTACATAAATTTACAAACAGAAATGTAACATCATATGTGAATTTCATTACAATGTTGACCAGACAGAGGATTAATAATGTCAAACTGTATTTGCAAAAATAATACAGATCCTCAAAATGACCAATTGGTATAAACAGCTCCTTACAATTAAATTAAGATGAAAGGAAAATAAATCGTGACAGAACGCTGTTTATGAGAGCTGCATTAGCAGAACATTTTTAATGTTCAAAAACATACTTAATAGTAATTACTTACACAATGTCGTGGAAAACATGTCAAGCCAATGGACTATGAAATCAACAAGATGTCGTCCACAATAACAAAAGTACACAAGTAAGGCAGTTGGGCGGATGCTTGTATAAAAAGATCGAACATAACTACTAAGTAAAAGAGGAGCGCTGTGGTCTAGTGGTAGAGCGTTGGACCCATGATCCAAAAGTCGTGGGTTCGATTCCCGTCATTGCCACGTGTGTTGTGTCCCTGAGCAAGACACTTTATCTGCATTGCTTAGTACTGGTTCTACCCAGGAAGACATCGAGAGTGATTCAAAAAAGTTCATAGAACTTTCGTTACAATCGATGTAAAATAAATAAGTTTAAACTAAGACAAAGAATTTATTTAAAAATATGTTTCTTCAACTTTCAATTGGAAATAATATATTATTATACCGGATTTCGTGTGGTTTCCAAAATGTGGGCCACTGTTTACTCAGGCTTAGCAGTGAAATAGTGGATTTTATCAATGAAATAAAAGCTGGGAGTTTAAACAGTGAAGTAATAAAACATTAGTTCACTGGCTTAAACCAGGCCTAAATTCATGAAATGTTTGAGCACAAGAATCAGACTCAGACTCAAAATCTCATTTTTTTGCAAACCATATCTATACAAACGTATGGGTAAGAATTGTGATTTTCAGACATTTTCTGTTAAATTACATTTAAAATGACTCGTTTCTGTAAGTTAATATAGTACTTTGCTTGTAAAATTGTTTTTATTTGAAATTAAAATACTTGAGATTATCAGTTGAGTCCGATTATTGTTCTCAAAAGTTTGATGACTATTGGTATAGGTTGTAGTGTGCACAAGACTTCACTCTTATCCTATTGTCATTCCAGTAAAATGATAGTGTAAATAAAGAAATCTCCGTCGTGCTTTATACTAGGCAACAATAATAAGCGATATAAGTATACCACTGAAATGATCACGTTTATATGAATATTAAAAAGCCTAGAAAGCCACATAGCAACTATTATAAGCAAACTATTATAAGCCAGTGCAACGAGAGAATATACCATTAATGCCACGACCAGAGAAGATTGGAGACTCTCTTCTCTATGACAAAATAAAATAAAAGCCACTTAGCAACTATTATAAGACAACTATTATACGCCATTGCAACGAGACCATTAATGCCACGACCAGAGAAGATTGGAGACTCACTTCTCTATGACAAAATAAAATTAGAATTTCGCTCCAAAACAACAAACATTCTCTACTTATTTAGGTCGCCTCTGGAATGGCTAGGTGATATATAACAGATATGTGGTTGGCTGGTTGAATGGTACTTTACATTTTCAGCTTTCTTAAGGCACAGACCTAATAACTATTATTGATATGTCTGTGCTTAAGGCTTTTATATGAAGGGATTTTATTCCTGGTGAAGGCAGACCACCCACTATTCCTGGGTAAAACCAGTACTGGTATACCTTCCGCTATCCGTATGAATCGACACTTTCTCACTTACATGTCGAGCTTCCAGTGAAATTCGAACCGATAATGCACAGACTGAAGAACACTGCTACATGGTTATTTAAGACCCTTCCATATTAACACAATAAATGCCGCCTGAGAGCGTACATTATATATTTGTGCTATGGCTCTGACCATAGATGTCTTGCCTCGGTAAATTATTCTGACTCGACATATGTATCCATTTTCTTTTACACTGAACATGAATTTACGTTTTTATCAATTAATAATTAAAATTTAACTTGAATAATTCATACTGTGTTTAATTAAATTATTGTTTGCAAAATGCTACCTATTCTGTATTAAATGCGGTTCCAGAGATTTGGCAGTATACTGCCTTTAAAGAGATACACGACAATCTTTAAAGTTAAAAAGCGACTCCATCAGGGCTACCGTAAACATAAACTTCAAAAACCTTTGCAAAATGATATTATCATAACAGTGATCAACCTTTAAAAATATTAAAGTAATTTAAGGAACTCTTCTGCGACAAGGACTTCTATGCAGATGGTGACGTGATTTACAACCTTGTAAGAGCCTTCCTCATGATCACGTTCATACATGCGTATTAAACTTGTTAAAACGTTTATCAAAACAGGTTATGACCCCTATCATTTTGAAACGCACTACATGTTTATCAAAACAGGTTATGACCCTATCATTTTGAAACGCACTACATGTTTATCAAAACAGGTTATGACCCTATCATTTTGAAACGCACTACATGTTTATCAAAACAGGTTATGACCTTATCATTTTGAAACGCACTACATGTTTATCAAAACAGGTTATGATCCTATCATTTTGAAACGCACTACACATTTAGTGGTTGACTCATTTACAGTTCGCCACTATGATTTCCCTTTTGATTGTAAGATGGCCGAACAGATTGTGGACCCCATGATGACGTCTATCTTATCCTGACAGGACGGTAGAGTTTGATGTTTACCTCCAAAATTGAGTACTTGCTTTCTATTCAAATTTTCATATATACATGATCACCTTTGAGTTATTCTTATGTTGTCTATTAATGCTGCCTAGTTTATTAGAGGTTAATTGGTTAAATGGTACTTTACATCATGTTCAGCACACTTAAGGCTGTATATGAAGGTCATTCTTTTTGCTGGTGGAGGCAGATCACCTACTTTTTTCTGGGTAGAACCAGTACTGGTATAACCCGGCCACCCGTAAAATCGACTCATTCTCACTTCTACGATTGTTCGGCCCGGTGTCAGTTTAGTGTGACTGGGTGGTGTGGTATCATGGCATATGTCTACGGTGTGGTATTTCAGTGTGTCAACACCATAAAGTCAAACATTGAGCTCGCTGTTACAAGTAGATACCGTTGTTGTTTGACTGATCCATTGTTAAAAGCGACGTTCATCCCCAACATACATAACCAAGTAATGTTCATTTCAAGCCAAATTGTCCAGTTTTAAATTAAATATAATGTAACGAAATAACGGTTAGTGTTCTACGTCATGTCGGAGTTAAACCGCCCAAACAGTCGTTGAAGCTATTAAATGGAGCTACCTTTGTTAAGTATGTTGTTTTGTTGTTGATACCGTTTTTAATTGCATGGTAAAATGGCTTTATTATATAGGAAAGGACTGCGTCAATCCACGTATACCAGACGACATCCGGCTATAGTTATTTTTAGAAATAAAAGGCGTAAATATTATTCCAGTCAAGATGGCTGAACAAATTATTGTCACGTATGCGTAAACAGACTGGTTATTCATAGAGCACAATATTCGGCTATGACCACTTAAATTAATTAGTGCTATACGCACGTAAATAAAGAAATAAAACATTTAAAGAAACTAACCATCCAAACAAGAAATCGATAGAACCGATGGATGCTCCCTGAATAAAGGTACACATGTGAAATACAATCGGATGGAAAATATAGGATGAGTTGAACTTACAAGCTTTATTATTGTTTTTTTAAATTGCAAAGTCCCGTAACTCCGCCCAATTTTTTTTTAACCAAGACATCCTGAAAATATGCGCTACTAAAAATAATACTGATACATCCTATAAAGTATTCATGGATACCAGATGTAAAACCTAAGAGGAGTTGAGCGGACAAGCTTCAGAAATGAAAAATTTCAATGTTCCTTAACTCCGCCAAAAATCCTTCAACCGGAACGTCCTGGTGTACTAGGCCTACTAGGCAAAATACTAATACTTCATGTATAATCAGATAAAAAATATAGGAGGAGTTGAGTGGACAAGATTTAGAATCAAACAATTTCAAAGTCTCGTAACTATGCCATAGATCATTCAACCGGAACGTCCTGAAAATGTGCACTACTAGGCATCATACTGATCCGTTCTATAAAGTTTCATGAAAATCGGATGAAAAACGTAGGAGGAGTTAATTGGACAAGGTTTTCATTCGAAAAACTTCAAAGTCCCGTAACTCCGCTAAATATCATTCAACCGGAACCTCCCGATAATATGCGCTACTAGACATCATACTTATACTTTCGGTAAAGTTTCATGAAAATCGGAAGAAAAACGTAGGAGGGGTTAAGCGGACAAGAAAACGGGACATACGGACATACATACATACATACATACATACGAAAATTTCGGGGAGCATAATAACGGAAAAAGTGCACTACAAAACCGTTTATCAAAACTGTAGCCAGGTGTTCAGGTTATATAATAATGTATATGTGCCGATTAAAAGTATAGGTTTATTCAACGTATTTTTTGCTTCAATAATCGTAAAATAAATTATGATTCGGTAACTATTAATTCGACCCTCTAGTCTTGAGATTTTGCCTGGCTGGTTACAAAGGTTTATGTCTATAGCAATTGGATTCTCAAAACAGGTAAATTATATATGTATATACCTCGTCGTCAGTAGGTTTAGAAATTGTGTACATATGTTGTAAAAGTTGGCTGTTGTTGGCTGTATAGCTACGTTAAATATTGATGAACAATATTTGACGTTCTGACATAGCGTCATTTGGTGAGTAAAATAATTTGCTGGCACAATTTACTTCTTTTGCGTTTTCACTGTTTTGATATGTGTATGGATAGTGAAACTATAAATACGTCAACAGAGAGTCAACAAAATGAGTAAATACAGTAATGGGATGCTTTGTACCATCTCAGTTCGACAATTGTTTGGACAATAATCTGACATGAATATGAAAACTAGGGGGGGGGGAAGGGAGGAAGTAAACCCATGGGCAAAGTATGCATTAAACGTGTGAAAGTATGCACGCATAAAATCAATAAACTATAAATGACAAACATAGCCGTCAGACTTTGACCGCTTGCTTGTCAACCATTTTATGTTTGTGATGTCCATGTCTTTTAATATCCCTGTAATTGTTATATGGTGTCTATACGTGTTTGTGGTTGACTGTGGTCAATGTATGCTGCATTTACTGTTCCTTGTTCGACTTGTATATTTACTTTTGCAGAGGATACAAAATTTGAAAACTATATCTGTCAAATTCATATCAACAAGTAATGTTGTAGTCACGATATTACGCAACATTTTATATTTAAGAAAACATATTGTATCGATATAGGTATGACCAATCATTATGAAAATATGTACATACATACTGAATACATTCCTTGGAAGCAGCAAACACGAGCAAGAGATAAAATAGCAGACTCGGTTTTATTGAGTATGTTCATGAGAGGTAATGTAAAGTACAACACATCTCACGCCTCATATCACCGGCTTAAGCGATATTCTACTTTAAAGCTTGATGATCCCAAAGGACCAGTAAGTAATAACACTACTGATGTGTAGTCGGGGTAACTTTACAACACATTGTTTATAGGTCCATAGATCATTCGAGATAGTTGCTCCCAAGTCCTTTTCTCGGACACGCTCTTTAGCATTCCATTTGTATAGGATTGTAAATCAATAAAATATTACCAAAACATCTGAAGGCAAGCCGATGTATCAAGCAATCATGAAGCACACTGGTGTATGAAGTATAACAACTATTGAATGATAATATTTACAGTAAATGTTATTCATAAAATTAATACAACATTATAATAACAGTGAATTCATTAAATATAATCGCCTTGATTAATGAATGTGATATAAACAATGATACGTATTTGATGTATATATTAAGTTAATTACTTCTTTATTAATAAAACAATAATTCAAAGTCAGTAATCATGATACAGAATCAAGAAACTGTATGCTGTGCGTCTGCATGTCCTGTATTGTTGTATTAAAGTGGGGGTACATTAGGCATTTTTAGAAGAATGTAAAATTATAACGATGTTCGAAGTCATGATAAAAAATGTCATATAAATAACAATATGGTGTTGAGACTTTGCTGTTCTGGTCTAAACCCGTAATTCGCCATATAATTGTTTCTGCATTAAATAACCTTTTTCATTGTATGTCGCTTACGGTAGTCAGGCTATCATTACGGGGTCCGAGTATTAACTTTCATATCCCATGCCACCCCTCCTCCAAAAATGGGAAAACGGGGTTGGCTGGGGTATGAAATAAAACCTCAATTTTGGCTTAGAAAGTTTGCATATTGTAAAATTAAAACACTTAATAGGTAATTTTAAACAAATAATCACATTTTGCAGTTAAATATTGTTTTTAAACGTGTTTTATTGTCGGACTACCCGTTATAAAAGGCTTGCCCATCGCTTAATGGAATTAAGGCGGGACCACGTAATGATGTAAGTTCTTCTGTTTACACAGCAACGTTAGTATTTAATCTAGCTGATTAAAGCAACTATAAAACTTCAATTTTTAAATTTCTCCGTTTTCGAAAGTGAATTTAAAATTAAAATAAAACAATGTACAATAATAATTATAAGTCTAAATGTCTGTTCTTATTATTAAGCGTTTATGGTTTAATAAGTATATGATTTCTCTGTATTTAATTGTATGCCACAAAACTTAAACAATATGGACGTATAGTTAGTAAACGAGTATAAACTTAAAACTTAACCAGTACAACAACTTTGGAAAAGTAACACATAATCCGATCAGGCACAAACCGCTGTTCCGCCCGTCCCGCGACCAACCCCCCCCCCCCCGACCCCCCAGGCCCGCCCCACCCCCTCCCTACTCCCCTCACCCCAACACACAACTCCCGTTTTTACAAAATTATTAAGTATTTAGACAAGGACGTCCGTTCTACCTGTCATAAATGCATTAGCTTCTATTAAACTAACACTTCACAGTTATTGTAAAATACAAACACAAACTTAGCTAGCTTCTTTGTTTTTGTAAGTTTAACGCAAACCTAGTTGTAACACCATAACTGAACTCAATTGGAGTTTATAGTCGCACCTACAGCTACGGTCATATGGCGACATTCCAGCGACATTCCAACTTCCATCGATGGAGGAAGACCCCATGTGCCTCTCCGGGAAATGTTCGTGCGCGTGTGGGAACCTGGCTACAACCACCGACGTTCCGCAATCCAGCTGGATAGATTCTTCTCATAAATATTCCTAGGCCCCTGAGGGATCGAACCCATAGCGGTGAGGGCCAAGTGCTTTCAAGTCAGAGACTCTAACCACTCGGCCACGAACACCATAATACTACACAGATACTGTGACAATGAATGTCAGAGAGAATATTTCAGTAACTAAGCACATTATATTCCGATGTTTTTAATCGAAATATGACTCTAATACATCTACTGGGTACCACTGGGTATACCAGAACCACTGGGTGCAACACTATGTATTTTTTTATTTGCGAATCGCCACTTCTACAGTTAAATACAAAATGACCAGTTGTATTTCCATATTATTTTAATGAATATATGTTTTGTAGTTAATATTTACAAACAGTTTAATTAGTTCGTTAAACGTTCGAATACGGATACTGCTGTTTGACAAAAGTAGGCTTTGTAAACGTATAATGGACACAATAAAATTAATATTCGTTCTCAATAAGCGCACTGTTATTGTACTGGTGACACTACACACTCTTCAAGCTGCACCCTCACATTACAGCGAATTCTTTTTGGAAAGTATTTATAAAAACACTATGAAATGTACTAACTTCATCTTCAGATGTTTTGTTTCTTGAAAGCAAAATTGAGTCGTGTAGTTGACATATAATTGATTGAATTGATACAACACTATATATACAATCGTTAATAAAGCAACATCATTAATTCAGGTGATCACAGACACAACGAGTTGCTTAATATGTACACAGAAATTCAAGTAAAATCTTTCCTAGATGCGTTCGCTTGGTGCCGTTTATACAATAAGCACTCTTAAAAATAACATAACCGATGTCCATGCAACCACCTCATTGCATTTCAATAGTTAATAGAATGGGTTCAGAAATGAATAAATTCGCATCACTGGTAACTGCATTCCATCACTGGTAACTTCAATCGCACAAATTAGTAAAAGACTGTCTACAAATGCAAACACCTTCGTTATGTTGCATCCTAACCTTATGAAAACGTTCCATTTTGATGCGCAGTTGTTCTAAATCCAGTTTCTGCAAAGTGTGTAATCAAGTCTTCATATTCCAATCTGCTATCCATTGAGAGTCTTACCCCATAAATAAAGCAAAACAGTTTTACTAATCAACTTGTATTTCAGGTAGTGAAGAGCACGTGTCTTGAAATTAACATGCATCAACAGGCAGTTCACAAAGTGTATGAATTGTTTGTACTTTTGTCACTTTCACATTCACAACACGGTTTACTTTTTATATAGCATAACAACACCCCACTATAGAACACAATATAACATTGTTCGTCGGATGGGGACGTAAACCGGGCGGTCCTGTATATCAGAGTCGATCCACCAACCACGTTAAAAACTATATTCGTTAGTAAGAGAAGGTTCTAGGATACATATGTATATTTCCCCACTCTCTCTGGGCCGGCTCTAAATAACATATATGGTGTTGATGAGTCATTAAACAACATTCAATTCACACAACTCATTAAGTTACGCGTCAGTACCATTATGCACTAACAGGTAGTTCATTTACCCATATTTGTAATGACAAACAAAGTTTCATCTAATGAAACTAAAGTGTCACAAACATGTTTATCAGAGATTTCGAACAATGAACTTCAATGTACGCATCACCAAACGAACACGGCGTGTTGTTTTCAAATACGCATTAGATCCTGAAAAGGAAAATTATTTAGAATTAACTGCATATAGGCGAAATATACGAGTTCATGAATTGTGCGGTTTGTCGTGTTGTTGTTGTTGTTGTTGTTGTTACCGTTTTAGAAATAAACAAGGAAATTGTATGATTATTTATTTACCGAGTCAGCTTCTATGCTATTTAAACTATAACTTTCAACATTTCATGAAATGTTAACGACTTTATTTTAGATTTTTTTCGTTTAAGTTATAGTACTTCTAAAGAATGTTAGAAAACAATCAACCGATCAGCTACGAAGCAACGACACATCAATTATATGTTGAATAAACCCCGGTATGTACATAGCAACCTGCAAGAAATTAAGATAAACTATACGGCATTCATAGTTCATAAGTTCACTGCGACAGTTCAATACTTGTCAAGCAATACTTACATATACAGTCCTTTTCCTTTGACTTTTCTTCAACGTTAATACCATATGTCGTGAAGATCATGTTACTTTCAGCTATGGCCGCCTGTCTGACGTGATCGGCATTACAGTTTTGACCAAGCTGCTGTGTGTACTCTGGGCCACACAATGTATTCATTTAAATATCTGCAAATAAATAATGAATTATTTAACCAATTATTTAACCCAAATAATTTTGTAACAGTTATTTAAGATAGATTACAACTGAAACAAGATGTGAATAGTTTATGTTTACTGAAATAAGCTGGCCATGGCTTCAAGAATATATACTGTAAAAACCAATGTGTAGTTAATCAAATTGGAACATTTCACATAAATACAATGTTCATAGTCCAAACTAAGTTTAAATTGTAACTGCATTGCACAATGAAACCCCGGGAACATATGTTCACAAAGACAATTCTTGAATTAAAAACGTCTTGCATAGAAAATAACCAAGTTCTTAGAACAGTTTATCTACACTATGCTGTGACCGCGAAATACCGCCACATGCCACGCGGCGTGTGTATGCCACACACCGCGTGGCACCGCCACACATGGAGGAAGCGGAACACAGCTTAGATACCTCCAATGACATATGACAAACTTACTTCAACCAATGAAGTGATTGTGTCATAAACAAAAGCTACAAAAGCTCAACAAAAACTCCAAAGAGGGAATAAATGCTGCGTTGAGCTAACACACCCAACTGGGTACCAATAAAAAAAAACAGCCATTTGTAAAACCATAGGCCAGCTTAAGAGTTAAATGGGTAAATTTTACTATTTGAATAAAACATTCCTTGTCGCAACCCATTCACAAACAAGGCGCTGCCTTTGTCAGAAATGTACGTCATCTCAATATATTTTTGTGTTGCCTTCCTGTATGTCTGGATTCCTAATATAACCCCCACCAATTCGCAGAACTTCTGTAGCAGCTTTGCTATTTAATTTAACCCTCACCCGAACTAAAATCCCAATGTTTCTGTTTTCTAAACCAATTAAAATCGATACGCATATGAAAACATGTATTAAACCGAAGCTCGATAGCAGAAAATTACTAAAAACAAATAACTTATAGAAAATCAATTTGAAAATATTGAATATAGGTCTATTTTTTATCTTTGCATATAAAGCAAAAGGATTTATTATAAACATCGTCATAACTGTTTTGAATAATTCCGTGACCTAACCGTTCGCCCTATTTTCTTTGAAGTTGACAAGAGTCAGTAATTGCCATTTGTTATGGAGTTGGAGTGTTTAATTGGTATATACATATTTTTATATAACATGTATTGTTACGTGATATGTACTCGTATACTTGCTGTTTGCGTGGTTACAAGCACGTATTTTGTGGAATATGCTAGGTGGAATGTTATCCTTATGTGCAACGTTTATTTCTAATAGATCTTTAACCGGATATTATACTCTCCAAACGCCACAAGCGTACGTGACAATTATAGTCGTGTAGGCTAAAACTGCGCATCTACTAATCCTACGACCACAAATCTACCTCATAAACATTTTCTTTTTGTTTCTTTTAATGGTTTTAGTTATATAGATGTTGGAAAAAAAACATCTTTTTATGAAAAAAAAAAAGTACATAAATTTACAAACATAAATGTTGGAAATAATTTATTTTTATCCCGGATTTCGTGTGGTTTCCAAAATTTGGGCCATTGTTTACTCAGGCTTAGCAGTGAAATAGTGGATTTTAGCAAGGAAATATAAGCGGCATATAAAGTTTTCACACTTCTCGATGAAATAAAATCTGTTATTCTCTCCAAAACAATAAATATCCTCTATATATAAAAGTCAACATAAAATAAGTATACCACTGAAATGATCACGTTTATATGAATATTAAAAAGCATAGAAAGCCACATAGCAACTATTATAAGCCAACTAGTATAAGCCAGTGCAACGAGAGAATATACCATTAATGCCGAGACCAGAGATGATTGGAGACTCACTTCTCTATGACAAAATAAAATAAAAGCCACATAGCAACTATTATAAGCCAACTATTATAAGCCCGTGCAACGAGTCCCTTAATGTCACGACCAGAGAAGATTGGAGACTCACTTCTCTATAACAAATTTGCTCCAAAACAACAAACATACTCTACTTATTTAGGTCGCCTCTGGAATGGCTAGGTGATATAAAACAGATATGTGGTTGACTGGTTGAATGGTACTTTACATGTTCAGCTTTCTTAAGGCACAGACCTAATAACTATTATTAATATGTCTGTGCTTAAGGCTTTTATATGAAGGGAGTTTATTCCTGGTGAAGGCAGACCACCCACTATTCCTGGGTAGAACCAGTACTGGTATACCTTCCGCTATCCGTAAGAATCGACACTTTCTCACTTACATGTCGAGCTTCCAGTGAAATTCGAACCGATAATGCACAGACTGAAGAAAACTGCTACATGGTTATTTAAGACCCTTCCATATTAACACAATAAATGCCGCCTGAGAGCGTACATCATATATTTGTGCTATGGCTCTGACCATAGATGTCTTGCCTCGGTAAATTATTCTGACTCGACATATGTATCCATTTTATTTTACACTGAACATGAATTTACGTTTTTATCAATTAATAATTAAAATTTAACATTAATAATTCATATTGTCTTAAATTAAATTATTGTTTGCAAAATGCTATCTGATCTGAAATGCGGTTCCAGAGATTTGGCAGTATACTGCCTTTAAAGAGATACACGACAATCTTTAAAGTTAAAAAGCGACTCCATCAGGGCTACCGTTACCATAAACTTCAAAAACCTTTGCAAAATGATATCATCATAACAGTGATCAACTTTTAAAAATATTAAGTAATTTAAGGAACTCTTCTGCGACAAGGACGTCTATGCAGATGGTGACGTGATTTACAAACTTCGTAAGAGCCTTCGTCATGATCACGTTCATACATGCGTATTAAACTTGTTAAAACTTTTATCAAAACAGGTTATGACCCTATCATTTTGAAAAGCACTACATGTTTATCAAAACAGGTTATGACCCTATCATTTTGAAACGCACTACATGTTTATCAAAACAGGTTATGACGGTCTTCAAAATGATAGGGTCTGTCAGACAGGTTATGACCCTATCATTTTGAAACGCACTACATGTTTATCAAAACAGGTTATGACCCTATCATTTTGAAACGCACTACACATTTATCAAAACAGGTTATGACCCTATCATTTTGAAACGCACTACATGTTTATCATAACAGGTTATGACCCTATCATTTTGAAACGCACTACATGTTTATCAAAACAGGTTATGACCCTATCATTTTGAAACGCACTACATGTTTATCAAAACAGGTTATGACCCTATCATTTTGAAACGCACTACATGTTTATCAAAACAGGTTATGACCCTATCATTTTGAAAATTGAATATCTATTGTTGCTTTAAACAGCTAGATTAAATACTAACGTTGCTATAGGCACAGAAGAACTTACATCATTACGTGGTCCCGCCTTAATTCCATTAAGCGATGAGCAAGCTTTTATAACGGATATTTCGACAATAAAACACGTTTAAAAACATTTGTTACTGCAAAATGTGATTATTTGTTTAAAATTACCTATTAAGTGTTTTAATTTTACAATATGCAATTTTTTAGCCGAAATTGAGGTTTTATTTCATACCCCAGCCAACCCCGTTTTCCCTTTTTGGAGAAGGGGTGGCATGGGGTATGAAAGTTACTACTACTCGGACCACATAATGATAGCCTGACTACCGTAAGCGACATAAAATGAAAAAGGTTATTTAATGCAGCAACAGTTATATGGCGATTAAGGTTTTAGACCAGAACAGCAAAGTCTCAACACCATATTGTGATTTATATGACATGTTTTTATCATGACTTGGAACATCTTTATAATTTTATATTCTTTTAAAAATAATACCTAATGTACCCCCACTTAAATACAATAATACAGAACATACAGACGCACAGCATAATGTTTCTTGATTTATTGTCTGATTCTGTATCACGATTACTGACTTTGAATTATTGTTTTATTAATAAAGAAGTAATTAACTTAATCTATACATCAAATACGTATCATTGTTTATATCACATTTATTAATCAAGGCGATTATATTTAATGAATTCACTGTTACTATTATGTTGTATTAATTTTATTAATAAAATTTACTGTAAATATTATCATTCGATAGTTGTTATACTTCATACACCAGTGTGCTTCGTGATTGCATGATACATCGGCTTGTCTTCAGATGTTTTTTTGTAATATTTTATTCATTTACAATACTATACAAATGTACTTAAAGAGGGTGTCCGGAAAAAGGACTTGGGAGTAACTATCTCGAATGATATAAAGACCTATAAACAATGTGTTGTAAAGTTACCCCGACTATAAATCAGTAGTGTTATTACTTACTGGTCTTTTGGGATCATCAAGCCCAATCTGTGTGGCTTTAAAGTAAAATATCGATTAACCCAGTGTTAGGAGGCGTGATAGACGTTACACTTTACATTACCTCTCATGAACCGACTCAATACAATTGAGTCTGTTACTTTTATCTCTTGTTTATTTTTGCTGCTTCCTAGGGATCCCTTTTTCAGGTCTGACCCTATCATTTTGAAACGCACATGTTTATCAAAACAGGCTATGTCCCTATCATTTTGAAACGCACTACATGTTTATCAAAACAGGTTATGACCCTATCATTTTGAAACGCACTACATGTTTATCAAAACAGGTTATGACCCTATCATTTTGAAACGCACTACATGTTTATCAAAACAGGTTATGACCCTATCATTTTGAAACGCACTACACATTTAGTGGTTGACCCATTTACAGTTCGCCACTATGATTTCCTCTTTGATTGTACGATGACCGAACAGATTGTGGACCCCATGATGACGTCTACCTTATCCTGACAGGACGGTAGAGTTTGATGTTTTTCTCCAAAATTGAGTACTTGCTTTCTATTCAAATATTCATATATACATGATCACCTTTGTGTTATACTTATGTTGTCTATTAATGCTGCCTAGTTTATTAGAGGATAATTGGTTAAATGGTACTTTACATCATGTTCAGCACACTTAAGGCTGTATATGAAGGTCATCCTTTTTCCTGGTGGAGGTAGACCACCTACTTGTTTCTGGGTAGAACCAGTACTGGTATACCTCCCGCCACCCATAAAATCGACTCTTTCTCACCTCTACGACTGTTCGGCCCAGTGTCAGTTTAGTGTGACTGGGTGTGGTATCATGGCATATTTCTACGGTGTGGTATTTCAGTGTGACAACACCATCAAGTCAAACATTGAGCTCGCTGCTACAAGCAGATACCGTTGTTGTTTGACGGACACATTGTTAAAAGCGACGTTCAACCCCAACATACATAACGAAGTAATGTTCGTTTCATGCAAATAATCATCGTCATGTGGAACCATACAGAAATAACAAATTGCACATATAAATGAATGTATGTTGTCCAAATTGTCCAGTTTTAAAGTAAATAAGATGTAATGAAATAACGGTTAGTGTTCTAGGTCGGAGTTAAACCGTCCAAACAGTCGTTGAAGCTATTAAATGGAGCTACATTTGTTTATTATGTTGTTTTGTTGATGTTACCGTTTTTAATTGCATGGTAAAATGGCTTTATTATATAGGAAAGGACTGCGTCAATCCACGTATACCAGACGACATCCGGCTATAGTTATTTTTAGATAGAAAAGGCGTAAATATTATTCCAGTCAATATGGCTGAAACAAATTATTGTCACGTATGCGTAAACAGGGAGCACAATATCCGGCTATGACCACTTCAATTAATTAGTGTTATACGCACGTAAATAAATAAATAAAACATGATTTAAAGAAACTAACCCTCCAAACAAGAAATCGATAGAACCGATGGATGCTCCCCGATTAAAGGTAACATATAATCGGATGGAAAATATAGGATGAGTTAAACTTACAAGCTTTATATTTATTTTAAAAATTGCAAAGTCCCGTATCTCCGCTCAATTTTGTTTTTAACCAAAACATCCTGATAATATGCGCTACTAGAAATAATACTGATACATCCTATAAAGTATTCATGGATACCAGATGTCAAACCTAAGAGGAGTTGAGCGGACAAGATTCAGAATTGAAAAACTTCAATGTTCCGAAACTCCGCCAAATATCCTTCAACCGTAACGTCCTGATATACTAGGCCTCCTAAGCAAAATACTGCTACTTCCTGTGAAGTTTCGTGAAAATCAGATAAAAATATAGGAGGAGTTGAGTGGACAAGCTTTAGAATCGAAAAGTTTCAAAGTCTCGTAACTATGCCATAGATCATTCAACCGGAAAGTCCTGAAAATATGCACTACTAGGCATCATACTGATACGTTCTATAAAGTTCCATGAAAATCGAATGAAAAACGTAGGAGGAGTTAATTGGACAAGGTTTACATTCGAAAAACTCCAAAGTCCCGTAACTCCGCCAAATATCATTCAACCGGAACCTCCTGAAACTATGCGCTACTAAACATCATAATAATACTTTCGGTAAAGCTTCATTAAAATCGGATGAAAACCGTAGGAGGAGTTAAGCGGACAAGAAAACGGGACATACGGATATACATACATACATACGAAAATTTCGGGGAGCATAATAACGGATAAAGTGCACTACAAAACCGTTTATCAAAACTGCAGCCAGAGGTTCAGGTTATATAATAATGTATATGTGCCGATTCATTCGACGTCTTTTTTGTTTCAATAATCGTAAAATGTTTTATGATTCGGTAACTATTAATTCGACGCTCTAGTTTTGAGATTTGGCCTGGCTGGTTAAAAAAGATTATATCTATAGCATTTGGATTCTTAAAACAGGTAAATTATGAATACATGTATATACCTTGTCGTCAGCAGGTTTAGAAATTGTGTACATATGTTGTAAAAGTTGGCTGTTGTTGGCTGTATAGCTACGTTAAATATTGATGAACAATATTTGACATTCTGACATAGCGTCATTTGGTGCGAAAAATAATTTGCTGGAACAATTTACTTCTTCTACGTTTTCACTGTTTTGATACGTTTATGGATAGTGAAACTATAAATACGTCAACACAATAATGGGATGCTTCATACCAGCTCAGTTCGACAACTGTTTGGCAATAATCTGACATGAATAGTAAGAACATGGTGAAAACTAAAACTAGGCAAAAAAAGGGAGGAAGTATACCCATGGACAAAGTATGCATTAAACGTGTGAAAATATGCATGCATAAAATCAATAAACTATAAAAGCCAAACATAGCCGTCAGACTTTGATCGCGTTCTTGTCAACCATTTTATGTTTGTGGTGTCCATGCCTTTTAATATCCCTGTATTGTTAGTTGGGGTATATGTGTGTTTGTGGTGACTGTGGTCATTGAATGCTGCATTTACTTTTTCTTGTTCAACCTGTATATCTACTTTTGCAGCCTGTGTTGCGGATAGAAAATTTGAAAACTATATCTTTCAAATTCAGTCACGATATTGGATCGATATAGGTATGACCAGTCATTATGAACATATGCACATAAAATACTGAAGATGGGATCCCTTGGAAGCAGCAAACACAAACAAGAGATAAAAGTAGCAGACTGGGTTTTATTGAGTCGGTTCATGAGAGGTAATGTAAAGTGCAACACCTCTCACGCCTCATAGAACAGGCTTACGCTATATTCTACTTTAAAGCCAAACAGAATGGGCTTGATGATCCCAGATGGCCAGTAAGTAATAACACTACTGATTTATAGCCGGGGAGACTTTTTACGGCCACCACACAGCACTAAACAAACGCTTATGTGAATGTCAATAAATACTGTAAAAGGGATCCCTAGGAAGCAGCAAACACAAACAAGAGATAAAAGTAACAGACTCAATTGTATTGAGTCGGTTCATGAGAGGTAATGTAAAGTGTAACATCTATCACGCCTCCTAACACTGGGTTAAGCGATATTCTGCTTTAAAGCCACACATTGAAGTACATTTGTATAGTATTGTAAATGAATAAAATATTACAAAAAAAACATCTGAAGGCAAGCCGACGTATCATGCAATCACGAAGCACACTGGTGTATGAAGTATAATAACTATCGAATGATAATATTTACAGTAAATTTTATTAATAAAATTAATACAACATAATAATAACAGTGAATTCATTAAATATAATCGCCTTGATTAATAAATGTGATATAAACAATGATACGTATTTGATGTATAGATTAAGTTAATTACTTCTTTATTAATAAAACAATAATTCAAAGTCAGTAATCGTGATACAGAATCAGACAATAAATCAAGAAACATTATGCTGTGCGTCTGTATGTTCTGTATTATTGTATTTAAGTGGGGGTACATTAGGTATTATTTTTAAAAGAATATAAAATTATAAAGATGTTCCAAGTCATGATAAAAACATGTCATATAAATCACAATATGGTGTTGAGACTTTGCTGTTCTGGTCTAAAACCTTAATCGCCATATAACTGTTGCTGCATTAAATAACCTTTTTCATTTTATGTCGCTTACGGTAGCCAGGCTATCATTATGTGGTCCGAGTAGTAGTAACTTTCATACCCCATGCAACCCCTTCTCCAAAAAGGGAAAACGGGGTTGGCTGGGGTATGAAATAAAACCTCAATTTCGGCTTAAAAAGTTTGCATATTGTAAAATTAAAACACTTAATAGGTAATTTTAAACAAATAATCACATTTTGCAGTAACAAATGTTTTGACACGTGTTTTATTGTCGAAATATCCGTTATAAAAGCTTGCTCATCGCTTAATGGAATTAAGCCGTGACCACGTAATGATGTAAGTTCTTCTGTGCCTATAGCAACGTTAGTATTTAATCTAGCTGATTAAAGCAACAATAGATATTCCATTTTTAAATTTCTCTGTTTTCGAAAGTGAATTTAAAATTAAAATAAAACAATGTACAATAATAATTATAAGTCTAAATGTCTGTTCTTATTATTAAGCGTTTATGGTTTAATAAGTATATGATTTCTCTGTATTTAATTGTATGCCACAAAACTTAAACAATATGGACGTATAGTTAGTAAACGAGTATAAACTTAAAACTTAACCAGTACAAAAACTTTGGAAAAGTAACACATAATCCGATCAGGCACAAACCACCACTCCGCCCCTCCCGCGACCATCCCCCCCCCCTGCCCCACCCCCTCCCCACTCCCCCCACCCCAACACACAACTCCCGTTTTTACAAAATTATTAAATATTTAGACAAGGACGTCCGTTCTACCTGTCATAAATGCATTAGCTTCTATCAAACTAACACTTTATAGTAAAATACAAACACAAACTTAGCTAGCTTTTTTTTTTTTGTAAGTTTAACGCAAACCTATCGTAACACCATAACTGAACTCAATTGGAGTTTATAGACGCACCAACAGCTAAGGTCATATGGCGACATTCCAACTTCCATCGGTGGAGGAAGACCCCAGGTGCCTTTCCGGGCAATTTTCGTGCACGGGTGGGCACCTGGGTAGAACCACCGACGTTCCCAAATCCAGCTGGATAGATTCTTCTCATAAAGATTCCTAGGCCCCTGAGGGATCGAACCCATAGCGGTGAGGGCCAAGTGCTTTCAAGTCAGAGACTCTATCCACTCGGCCACGAACACCATAATATTACACAGATACTGTGACAATGAATGTCAGAGAGAATATTTCAATAACTAAGCACTTTATATTCCGATGTTTGTAATCGAAGTATGACTCTAATACATCTACTGGGTACCACTGGGTATACCAGCACCACTGGGTGCAACACTATGTATTTTGTATTAGCGAATCGCCACTTCTACAGTTCAATACAAAATGATCAGTTGTATTTCCATATTATTTTAATAAATATATGTTTTGTAGTTAATATTTACACACAGTTTAATTAGTTCGTTAAACGTTCGTATACTAATACTGCAGTTTGACAAAAGTAGGCTTTGTAAACGTATAATGGACACAATAATATTAATATTCGTTCTCAATAAGCGCACTGTTATTGTACTGGTGGCACTACACACTCTTCCAGCTGCATCCTCATATTACAGCGAATTATTTTTGGAAAGTATTTATAAAAACACTATGAAATGTACTAACTTCATCTTCAGATGTTTTGTTTCTTGAAAGCAAAATTGAGTCGTGTAGTTGACATATAATAGATTGAATTGATACAACACTATACAATCGTTAATAAAGCAACATCATCACTTCAGGTGATCACAGACGCAACGAGTTGCTTAATATGTACACAGATAGTCAAGTAAAACCGTTCCTAGATGCGTTCGCTTGGTGCCGTTTATACAATAAGCACTCTTAAAAATAACATAACCGATGTCCATGCAAACATCTCATTGCATTCCAATAGATAATAGAATGTGTTCAGAAATGAATAACTTCGCATCACTGGTAACTTCATTCCATCACTGGTAACTTCATTCGCACAAATTAGTAAAAGACTGTCTACAAATACAAACACCTTCGTTATGTTACATCCTAACCTTATGAAAACATTCCATTTTGATGCGCAGTTGTTCTAAATCCAGTTTCTACAAAGTGTGTAATCAAGTCTTCATATTCCAATCTTCTATCCACTGACAGTGTCTTACTTCGTAAATAAAGCAAAACATCAACTTGTGTTTCAAGTAATGAAGAGCACGTGTCTTGAAATTAACATGCATCAACAGGCAGTTCACAAAGTGTTTGAATTGTTTGTACTTTTGTCACTTTCACATCCACAACACGGTTTACTTTTTATATAGCATAACAACACCCCACAATAGAACACAATATAACATCGTTCGTCGGATGGGGACGTAAACCGGGCGGTCCTGTATATCAGAGTCGATCCTCCAACCACGTTAAAAGCTATATTCGTTAGTAAGTGAAGGTTCTAGGATACATATGTATATTTCCCCCATTCTCTCTGGGCCGGCTCTAAATAACATATATGGTGTTGATGAGTCATTAAACAACATTCAATTCACACAACTCATTAAGTTACGCGTCAGTACCATTATTCACTAACAGGTAGTTCATTTACCCATATTTGTAATGACAAACAAAGTTTCATCTAATGAAACTAAAGTGTCACAAACATGTTTATCAGAGATTTCGAACAATGAACTTCAATGTACGCATCACCAAACGAACACGGCGTGTTGTTTTCAAATACGCATTAGATTCTGAAAATGAAAATTATTAAGAATTAATTGCATATATGCAAAATATCTGTATATCAGGTAAATATTGCGAAATGTACGAGTGCATGAATTGTGCGGTTTGTCGTGTTGTTGTTGTTGTTGTTGTTGTTGTTATCGTTTTAGAAATAAACACGGAAATTGTATGATTATTTATTTACCGAGTCAGCTACTATGCTATAACTTTCAACATTTCATGAAATGTTAACGACTTTATTTTAGATTTTTTTTGTTTAAGTTATAGTACTTCTAAAGAATGTTAGAAAACAATCAACCGACCAGCTACGAAGTAACGACACATCAATTATATGTTGAATAAACCCCGGTATGTACATAGCAACCTGCAAGAAATTAAGTTAAACTATACGGCATTCATAGTTCATAAGTTCACTGCGACAGTTCAATACTTGTCAAGCAATACTTACATATACAGTCCTTCTCCTTTGACTTTTCTTCAACGTTAATACCATATTTCGTGAAGATCATGTTACTTTCAGCTATGGCCGCCTGTCTGACGTGATCGGCATTACAGTTTTGACCAAGCTGCTGTGTGTACTCTGGGCCACACTGGTTTATGTATTCATTTAAATATCTGCAAATAAATAATGAATTATTTAACCCAAATAATTTTGAAACAATTATTTAAGATAGATTACAAATGAAACAAGATGTGAATAGTTTATATTTACTGAAATAAGCTGGCCATGGCTTCAAGAATATATATTGTAAAAACCAATGTGTAGTTAATCAAATTGGAACATTTCACATAAATACAATGTTCATAGTCCAAACTAAGTTTAAATTGTAACTGCATTGTACAACGAAACCCCGGGAACATATGTTCACAAAGACAATTCTTGAATTAAAAACGTCTTGCATAGAAAATAACCAAGTTCTTAGAATAGTTTATCTACACTATGCTGTGACCGCGAAATACCGCCACATGCCACGCGGCATGTGTATGCCACACACCGCGTGGCACCGCCACACATTGAGGAAGCGGAACACAGCTTAGATACCTCCAAAGACATATGACAAACTTACTTGAACCAATGAAGTGATTGTGTCATAAACAAAAGCTACAAAAGCTCAACAAAAACTCCAAAGAGGGAATAAACGCTGCATTGAGCTAACACACCCACTTGGGTACCAATAAAAACAATCAGCCATTTGTAACACCATAGGCCAGCTTAAGAGTTAAATGGGTAAATTTCACTATTTGAATAAAACAGTCCTTGTTGCAACCCATTCACAAGCAAGGCGCTGCCTTTGTCAGAAATGTACGTCATCTCAATATATTTTTTTGTTGCCTTCCTGTATGTCTGGATACCTAATATAACCCCCACCAATTCGCAGAACTTCTGTAGCAGCTTTGCTATTTAATTTAACTCTCACCCGAACTAAAATCCCAATGTTTCTGTTTTCTAAACCAATTAAAATCGATACGCATATGGAAACATATATCAAACCGAAGCTCGATAGCAGAAAATTACTAAAAACAAATAACTTATAGAAAATCAATTTGAAAATATTGAATATAGGTCTATTTTTTTATCTTTGCGTATAAAGCAAAAGGATTTATCATAAACATCGTCATAACTGTTTTGATTAATCATGTGACCTAACCGTTCGCCCTATTTTCTTTGAAGTTGACAAGAGTCAGTAATTGCCATTTGTCATGGAGTTGGAGTGTTTAATTGGTATATACATATTTTTATATAACATGTATTGTTACGTGATATGTACTCGTATACTTGCTGTTTGCGTGGTTACAAGCACGTATTTTGTGGAATATGCTAGGTGGAATGTTATCATTATGTGCAACGTTTATTTCTAATAGATCTTTAACCGGATATTATACTCTCCAAACGCCACAAGCGTACGTGACAATTATAGTCGTGTAGGCTAAAACTGCGCATCTACTAATCCTACGACCACAAATCTACCTCACAAACATTTTCTTTTTGTTTCTTTTAATGGTTTTAGTTATATAGATGTTGGAAAAAACACATACATTTACAAACATGTGATTTTCATTACAATGTTGATCAGTCAGATGATTAAAAATGTCAAAATGTATTTGCAAAAATAATACAGATCCTCAAAATGACCAGTTGGTATAAACAGCTTCTTACAATTAAATTAAGATGAAAGGAAAATAAATCGTCACAGAACATTGTTTATGAGAGCTGCATTAGCAGAACATTTGCAATGTTCAAAAACATACTTAATAGTAATTACTTATTAGGTGGTTATTACCTAATATACTTAATAGTAGTATTAAGTGACAAAACTGACATTAACATTTCAGTTAATTTTGTCTGAACCATTAGTTTACTTGACAGTCGTATAACTTTACAAACCTAAAAGAAAAATATGTTTATTTTGTCCAAGAATATTTTTATGACAACTGTTATGATCTTAGCTGCGCAGAAAAATCTTCCTGCACTGTATATGATGTGAGATAATAGCAAACATGTTCATTACAACCTCTATTATAACAGTGCATGACAAGCTGCCATTGATATCATAATACACTTCCGGCAACTGGTTTATTATAGGTTTATAGAGTACATGTAATTGTAATTCGCTACACTTTGGCACGCGCCGAGGATACTGTTACTTCAGCAAACAATTACCAACACATGATTAGCTCCTACACAATGTCGTGCAAAACATGTCAAGCCAATGGACTATGAAATCAACAAGATGTCGTCCATAATAACAAAAGTACACAAGTAAGGCAGTTGGGCGGATGCTTGTATAAAACAAAATCGATCATAACAACTAAGAAAAGGAATTTATTTAAAAATATTTCTTCAACTTTCAGTCGGAAATAATATATTTTTATCCCGGATTTCGTGTGGTTTCCGCGCAAAATTTGGGCCACTGTTTACCCAGACAGAGGGCAGTCCACCCCTCCCCACGCCCATTCGTATTCATGTTCATTTTGCCATTTGTTTCATGGACATTAACTGCTTTATCATGATCCCTGTATTGTTTCAGCTGCTACTTAAGTGATGGCAGAAAACAATGCTACTCGTTCCAGCGAAAAAATGGAGTGTTCGCCTCGACTACAAATCAGTAGTGTTATTACTTACTGATCCCTTGGGATCATCAAGTCCACTCTGTGTAGCTTTAAAGTAGAATATCGCTTAAGCCGGGGCTAGGGGGCGTGGGAGGCGTTGCATTTTAAATTGCCTCTGATGAACAGACTCAACTTAACCGAGACTGCTACTTTTCTCTCTTGTTTGTGTTTGTTGCTTTCAAGGGATCCCCTTTTCAGTATTTATTTACAACATAATTTGCAGCAACTCTGCAGTTCAGCCGGTTAGAAGGATCTAGGCACATTCTGTATATTTTATCTCGATGCAAATGAGTGGTGGGCCTGGGGTGTTCGTTCCTGTTATCGCCATACAACCTTTGTTGGTGTTAGTGCGCAGTAAAAAACAATTCTACGCAACCCAGATTTCAATCAGAGCATCTAGTAATACCATTAAATTAAAACCAACCGAACATTAAAACAAATATTTACTTTAACTTTCATTAAAACTACCAAGTAAACCAATGGAAAAGTTATTGTTGTTTTTGTTGATTTGTTTTTCTTCTGAAGCATCCATGGCATGTTCACTAATAAATAGCAAATGTATACGATTGCTTACCTTTAACCCTTAACCCCATACATATATATATACCGTAAAATCTCTGTGTCGTGGTTTTTAAAGTAAAACAAATAATTAAAATTTACATAAAAAATATATATATATATATATAAAAGAAGAAGAAGAAGAAGGATACCTGCAATACACGGCTTGGAATTTAAAAAAAAGAAAGAAGACAGAGACTTTGAAGTGTAACATGCAACATTAGACATTACACTCTATTTATAGTAACACACGCTCGACTTATGTCTGTTACAAACAAACAAAACATGTATTGAACCTTTTTTCATACCATCGTGCCGCTGCTAGGATTTTCACTGTAAATACAATTCAAAAATTCATCCACAAATTAAGTAGACGTTTTAAAACCGTTCCTGGCAAATGGTAATAAACTATGCGTTGTTTTTCTTTGTTTTCTTTGTCAGGATTTTTCTTTGTCAGGATTGGTCTTGAAAGCGACAATGACGAAACATCAGATCATTGCGGACAGACTGTCATTGCGGACAGACTACGAGAACCGTAACGATAGTTTCACATGCTAACTGTACAATAAGTTCCATGCTCTACAGCCACAATCACCGGTCAATTACAACGCACGACATGTTGTTTATCAGTAGTTGTTTACCACTGATGAGAGCATTCTAAGGTAACACAAAAGAAAAACGCAATTAGTTGACGTCATATTCGAAAACAATACAGTAAACAGAAAGAACGTAATAAAACGAGGCAGACGCTATACAAGTTTTGAAATCAACACAGTAACAGCAGCAAACGCACTCAACATAATTCGGTATAATGTATTTAAAATATAGGGCATACAAATAATTAGAAAACAGTTTTACTAGAACGATACCCTGAGTGATGCTGATGAGTATCAAGAATACTGTTTCTACTAAAGCTTAATTAAGCTTGCAAAATCTCCTGATTGATAGTCCTAAATTTAAAAATTCTTCCCGTGCTACGAATAAGTAGTGTTATTTTTGCTAGTCCTTTGGCAACAACGAGCCCAATGTATGTGACTTTAAAGTAGAATACCGCTTAATCCAGTGCAAGTAGGCGTTAGAGGTGTTGCTTCTTACATTACCTCTCATGAACAGACTCAATAAAACCGCATCTGCTACTTTATTCTGTTGGTTGTGTTTGTTGCTTCCAGAGGATCTCCCTTATCAGTATGTACTAATATATTAATAATGCTGTTTCTACAAAAGATTACTTGCACAGTGCCCAATGTGATTTTCGAAAACTTGATCAAGAGATAGCCAAATGTTTTGGAAAATACGTCTTACATTGATACAGCAATATGTCCGGATAGATGCGTCCAAAGTTGATATAGACTGATGCCCAAAGAGATGAACCTTAACTTCATATACCGATATGTCCACAGATATCTACATAAACTTGATATAACGATATGTCCACAGAGATGTACCTAAACTTGATATACCGATATGACCACAGAGATAACTTCATATAACGATATGACCACAGAGATGTACCTAAACTTGACATAACGATGTGTCCACAGAGATGTACCTAATCTTGATATACCGATATGACAACAGAGATGTACCTAAACTTGATATAACGATATGACCAAATAGATGTACCTAAACTTGATATAACGATGTGTCCACAGAGATGTACCTAAACTTGATATAACGATGTGTCCACAGATATGTACTTAAACTTGATATAACGATATGTCCACAGAGATGTACCTAAACTTGATATACCGATATATCCACAGAGATGTACCTAAACTTGATATACCGATATGTCCACAGAGATGTACATAAACTTGATATAACGATAAGACCACAGATATGTACCTAAACTTAATATAACGATAAGACCACAGATATGTACCTAAACTTGATATAACGATAAGACCACAGATATGTACCTTAACTTGATATAGCGATATGTCCACAGAGATGTACCTAAACTTGATATAACGATATGTCCACAGAGATGTAGCTAAACTTGACATAACGATATGTCCACAGAGATGTACCTAAACTTGATATAACGATATGACCACAGAGATGTACCTAAACTTGATATACCGATATGTCCACAGAGATGTACCTAATCTTGATATACTGATATGACCAGAGATGTACCTAAACTTGAAATAACGATATGACCACAGAGATGTACCTAAACTTGATATACCGATATGTCCACAGAGATGTACCTAAACTTGAAATAACGATATGACCACAGAGATGTACCTAAACTTGATATACTAATATTATCAAAGAGATGTACCTTAACTTGATATACTAATATTATCAAAGAGATGTACCTTAACTTGATATACTAATATTATCAAAGAGATGTACCTTAACTTGATATAATGATATGATCGGAAAGATGAACCTAAAATGTATATAGGGGAAAGATAAATCTAAACTGAATATATCGATATGTGTCTACAAACACTTACTTGCACACAGTGCTCTGCGTGATGTACTTAAACTTAAAGTAGCACTTCGTATCTACAACTGTAATCAGCTTCTGTGGAGACTCACAGATGTAGGACGACATCATAGGTGTCGCTGAAATACAACAATAAAGTACGAGTAAAATACAATAAAATACGAGTGAAATACAACAATAAAGTACGAGTAAAATACAATAAAGTACGAGTGGAATACAACAATAAAGAAGAGTAAAATACAATAAAGTACGAGTGAAATACAACAATAAAGTACGAGTGGAATACAACAATAAAGAAGAGTAAAATACAATAAAGTACGAGTGAAATACAACAATAAAATACGAGTAAAATACAATAAAGTACGAGTGAAATACAACAATAAAGTACGAGTGGAATAAACAATAAAGAAGAGTAAAATACAATAAAGTACGAGTGAAATACAACAATAAAGTACGAGTGGAAAACAACAATAAAGAAGAGTAAAATACATTAAAAGTACGAGTGAAATACAACAATAAAATACAAGTAAAATACAATAAAGTACAAGAGAAATACAACAATAAATGACGAGTGTAATACAACAATAAATGACGCGTGAAAAACAACAATAACCGACGAGTGAAGTAAAAATATATAAATAAACGAGTGAAAATACGATGAGACGCAATGAAAGACAAGATTATTGACTTCGATGAAATTCAACAATACATGGCCAGGGCATTGGTATAATACAACAACAAATGACGAAAGCCTTGGTGAAAAACAGCAACACGTGACAAGAGCACTGGTGTCGCTGAAAAATACAATACTAATTTCCGTTTTAGAACAAACAATAGGAAGTGCAAACATGCAGTTTTATCTTGTTTTATTTGGATATTTGCTTGAAATCTACTGTATCACATTTATAATCTAAATTAGTTGCTTACCTATACACTCGGTAACGTTTTCAACAAAAGGCGGCGCAAACTTAACTGCTAACGCTGCTTTGGCAATGTCATACGTGACTTGCCTAAGGCTGTCCTTCTCTCTCTGGCAATTGCGATACCTTTCAAGTTCCGGAATTTGATTGAAACTACATTCGAAAAAAGTCTCGAATAATCTGTAATGAGAAATGTTAGCTGTAACATAAAATTAGGAAAATAAATTATGTTCGCTTTCAAACTGAACGAGTTTCATAACAATCAATAATAAATAGGCATCCATGTTATAATCTAGCCAGCGGTTCAGTCGGTAATATTTTATTTTAAATAGTTTTACTTCCACTTCTGTTGATATTTGATGAACTATTTGTTATTATTTTTAAAACTTCAGACTAGAACCCAGGCCAGATATAAATCTATATTTATTAGATGTTTTAAATACCGACTAATTGCCGGAAAGTACCATGTCAATGTCAATAGCTTCTCCCCACTTTTCAAAGAAAAAGTCAGTCGGTATTGCTGTAACCTATCTCATTCTTCATTAGTGGAAGGAGGGTGTTCATATTTTGCACTGATGTTGCTTAGATGACAATAAAGGTTTTGAATGCAGGGTCTGATCCTTGGAGCCAGAGGTCAATGTCAAAATGGCAAATTATCAAAAACGAACATTAAAACCCCGATATTCAACATTTCTTAAAGAAAGTTCATACATATAAGTAATGATATAGGCATACATTACGGAACGGGTTTTGCGACTTGATGTCCACATCCCCCAGGGGGAGAGGACGTCTGTCATAAGGGGTCAGCAACCATTTGTATTGTTTCATCTTAACCTCAACTCCTCCTACTCTCAACTCCAGTTAAAGACAATTAGGGTATAGTAGATGACTGTTCAAGACTGACTGGACCGGACCCTTGGGACCATAGTTCAAGATTGAATAGGGCCCTTGGGATCATAGGTCAAGACTAAATAGGGCCCTTGGGGCCATATGTCAATACTGGGTCGGGCCCTTGGGACCATAGGTAAAGATTGAATAGGACCCTTGGGGCCATATGGCAATACTGGGTCGGGCCCTTGGGAATATAGGTCAAGTTACAGCGACATTATTGTTCTACAGTACACATTCTAATGAGATGTCGTACATTCTATTTGAAATGATATACCATACAATATGGAACCAGTCTTGCGATCTTATGAAGGATGTTTAGATGACAACGAAGGTTTTGAATAGAGGGTATGACCCCTGGATTCAGCGGTCATGGTCAAAATATCAAATTTCAAAATGTTTAATGCCATTTCTTTGCTTTCTTATTGTTTCTTTTTAACCTGAACTTCTTCTACTCAGTTGAAGAGGATGTTCAAATCTGACACAGTGATTGCCTCGTATGTATATGGCGGCGAAGTGCGGATATTTGCGATGCCCATCCCCGACCCCCACCTTTCTCCATTTACTCTGCTCAACAGTAACAAATTGCTTTTGCGCAAATGAAACAAATGTGAAACATACACTTATACACGACTTGTATATATTCAACACAAATAAAAAGCTGATGTGGTCGTCGTCTTACAAATACCCCGAAAACTATGTACACAAAGGCTCGTAAATATCCTAGAAAATAATAGCACGCATTTTAAAAATTAATAGAGTGAGATATGGGTATCCATTAGGGCACACACTCCCATATCTGATAGCCCCAACATGGCCTCCAAGTTATACATAGGATTCCGTTGTGAAACTCTGGCAAATGAGAATGAACGATGGGCGACAGGGTATATCAGCTACATGCAGAAAGGCGTATACGCTCATTTTTTAACTTACGTGCACGTTTGTTCCGGGCGACTACGGGCTATTGCGCTGCCTTGCTGTATAACTTTGGAGCAGTTGGAATAGATGGGTTCCATGTACTTGTACAAAGTTACAGTGCACGGAGAGCTTGTGTAGATTTCACTGTACAGATCTGAAATACACAGTCACAATCGTTAAGTGTTTTAATTTAAAAATAATCTGTTTTAAAGGGAAACACGTATGTCAGTTAAGGTTATGTTTCTTCTTTGTAAAAAAAGAGTATGATAATGGACCTTTGGAAACGGCCGAGCACGACACATACGAAATATTGCAGTCTCGGTTTGATTGAGACTGTTCATGAGTGGTAGTGAAATATGCTAGCTACCGCTCACGCCCTCTAGCCCCGGGTTGAGCAGAACTCAATATTCATAAAATCAACAGCACAAAATTTTAACCATCCCGAAGATGGCATGCATATGGCGGTGGACATGGAGTTATCCTTCTTTAACGTATTGGTCATTGCAAATTTAGCCATCACAAGACATAATGTTATTTATATTATCATAACGCTTAAAGTGGCATTCCAACTATTGCATTGATATGATGCTTACAGGCAAAGTGGCAGAAGGTAGCTCCAGTTGTATGTATTTTCTTGCATACCTGATACAGTTATACGTGTTGTACAGAGGGGGAGAGGGGGGGGGCACTTTTCCTGTAAGCATCATATCAATGCAATAGTTGGAATGCCACTTTAAACATTCCTTTCATTTCTATATTAAAAGCAGTTATGATAATATAAATATTTGCCACTATGCTGTCCTCTTTAATTATGCGATGACCGGACAGGCTGTGGACCCTATGATGACGTCTACCTAAAGCCCAAAAGGACGGTGACGTTTGATGTTTGTCTGCAGTCTTGTCTTGTCTTGTCCTCAATGGTTTATTCTCGTGTTGCTCTGGCTTCTGCCAAGTCATTGAGTACATTCTTTGTGGATTTTTATGCTATTGTTGTTTTGTATTTATATATACACGAGCACCTTTGTGTTTTACTTATATTGCCTATTAATGCTGCCTCGTTGGTTAGAGATTAGTTCACAGCGGGAATTTCTTTATTTACAATTTCCAGTTGTATTGGGTTGACAGTAGGGTAAGTGTGAGGTTTGGTGCACCTTAGAACCTGGTTTAACACCCACCCCACCCCCACCCTAGCGGCCTTTTTTGCCACTGACCGTTCCAAGGCGGTAGCCCTTTTATCAACCCTTTTGTGTTTGTGATGTCTTATTTGGCCTTTTATTTGTTGTTCTTTGTTTCTGTGTGTGTTTGTGGTTGACTGTCGTCCTTGAATACTACCTTTCCTGTTCGATTTTTATATCTGTTTTTTCATCATCCATGTAAAACACGGATAACGGTATCCGGTATGAAAGAAAAGTTGTTGCTTCAACATGATATAATACCCACTAAGTAAGCAACTGGTACATATCGGAAGGACGGATTACCAGGCTCGTCATATTGTTGCCTAAATGCTCTTAAATTGCGCTGAAACTCCAATGCCCTCAGACTAAGGTTGGGTTCAGACACAACTGGATCACATTTTTGGAGTACACCAGCTGAGGCATCAAAAGAATATCATGAACTTATTCGGTGTAAAATAGAATACTCTAGTCGTTGTTGGTGATTGAAGGCCAACCTCCACTGCTACGCTTCTACAATAGCCAGTGTGAATATGTCAGTTGAAATTAAAGAACAGGCATTAGCACTTACATATTTTTTCTACCAAGGTAACAGTCATGACCATCGCGTATATATTGATTGAAGCTTGAATACATTTAGCAAAGAATTGGCGCAACGTTAATATAGAGCAAAGTATTCATCAAAGTAAAATCTTATCAACTGAAACAGTATTCTAAAAATAGTTATAACAAAATAGTAAAACAAAAAATATAACAAGAGCAGACGGAGGACAGTGCACTTGATTATTGAGGCTTTGTTTACTTTTGAGGGGGAAACTAAGTTGAAAAAGGGGCATAATTTTGTTAATATTCATAACAGATTAACTGCCTGAAGGTGAATAAAGTCCTTTAAACGGTTTATTCGAAGTGAGCTTAACGTAAAACGTTAACCGACCCTGACGCCGGGTCGAGTAGAATAGTCCGGAAGTGCACAATTTGACCCCTATATGGCTTATACATACCACACTATAAATGGTAAATTCCAACCCTCGGTAAATCTGTTGCAGAGCCTCGGTTCCGATAAAAACAGTTATACCTCGTATTGGAATTTTATATCTTCACCGGATACCCATAAAGGATTCTTATAACGTTGACTGGTCGTCCCTAATTATTCTCTATGTCAAATAGATTCATAGTGTTAGCCATATTATGCAAATAGTGTACAGATCTGTAAACAATCAGGCATACATGGAACACCTACCTGAGCAGAGTGACTGGTTGATAGATTTAAGTTTTAGTGGCTCTAGTAACTCTTTGCTGTAGTCCGTCATCACTGTATTCAGGTCCATGTAAGAGCACGCCAACACCTCCGCTACACACCCTATTGTTCCCCACAAAATTCTGGAATTACAATCGCAGTGTGAGTAATATAAAAGGGACACCTTTTTGTAATAAATTCTGAAAACGGAGATCCTTCAGAAGCAGCAAACAAAACAAAGAGTATAAGATAGCAGACTCGGTTTTATTGAATCTGTTCATGAGAGGTAATGTTAGAAGAAACACCGTTATTGCCCCCTAGAACTTGCGTAAGTGGTTTTCTACTATAAAGCAACATAATTATATTGGACAATGATTATCCCAAAGGACCAGTAAAATATAGCACTACTGATTCCCGAAGCGGGGAGACTTCCTACAGTCGCCATACTGCCATAAACGAAGGCTAGTGTGAATGTTAATACATACTGATAACGCTGACCATGTCGAAGCAACAAACACAATCAAGATAATGAAATAGATGACACGGTTACATGAGAGGTAATGTTAGAAACATCAGCCCTCACGCCCATAGCACCGGCATAAGCGGTCACATATATTGGGCTCGATGGTCACAAAGAACCAGTTACAAAAATAACACTACTTGCAATATAACACTTGCGGTCTAGTAGAAACATACTGCTATCATGTAAATATGTGCGAAAATTAAGAGCTCTGTGATTTTTCATTCTAATTTCTGATAAATTGACCGTAATGTAAACTTGGCAAAAAAAAAGTATTTTGTATCACAATAAGGTCTTCAATGCTAATGGTAGGGTGGATTTTGTGCGTATGAGTAGTGTTTAACTGAAGTGAATATGTATAACCAGTATCAGCGCCAAATCAATGGAGAAATAATTTTCAACGGCAACTTTAACCAGATAGGTTACCGAAATAAGTGACAAAGTTGTTTCGCCTTTAATGTCAAGCTCATTGGACGAGTAGGGCTTGATCAGGTAGTTAGTGCTTACCCCGCAAAGTTGCAAGTTAATATACATTTGACGGTCAAGTTCAAGGTCAGTGATGGGGCAGGTCAAGTTCAAGGTCAGTGATGGGGCAGGTCAAGTTCAAGGTCAGTGATGGGGCAGGTCAAGTTCAAGGTCAGTGATGGGGCAAACTTTAGTTCGGAGTTTAGGGCTTACCCCAGTAAATGTTCATAACAAATTTCAATAAGGTGTTTTACACATATAAATTGAAGCTTTTAAAAGAAAATAACCAAACCTTTTAAACGAATAATACCGCTAAAGTGGGCGAGATAAAGCAGAACAGTTAAATTATTGTAGCGCAAACTGTGGCGTTTTCTCCTGCTTATACACAGTCTAAATTATAAAACAAAAAACTCGTTCCTAAAGATACGTTCAGTTGACATTTACTGATATACCAACCTGCATTTATTGTCGTCGGATTCCTGATTGAAACTCTCGGCATTTTCTATAAGGTTACATCTGTATTCACCGTAATACAAGATTGAATCTGGACTGGTACACAGATGGATTGGCTGGGTCGGTAGGGTGGTCATGTTGCGTATGTCCAGGGACCCATCAGCTTCTGAGATGAGATAAATTTAAAAGGTATAATAGTCGGACAAACTTGATACTTTATATGAATAATACGTGTTTTACAATCTACATAATATGTTGCACAAATACATACCTGTGACTCAGAATCACACAATAAATAACTCATAACTAGCTTGTAATGTATATCAGTCATTTTATGAAAATTAATGTACATGTATATGAACGTATTTCCTATGAAAAATGATCTGCGCCTAGAGCCCCGCCTCCTGAAAATGGAGAAAATGCATCAGCACCATCAACACACCACTTCCCCCACCCCGCCAAGTAAATTTGCGTTATATGAGTTGAAAACTGTTTGTGTTCGAGATTTTCTTGTTTTGTTTGTTCAAGACTTTAAATGTTAAGTTGTGCAACCCTAATTTTTAATTATGGTTCAACCTAATTGAAACTATGATAAAACAACAGCACAAATTCTCTTTTTAAGAATTAATCATCAAATTGTTCCAATTGTAATTAGCATTAAAAAGCTCACATGTTATTTGTATTATAGTTTTACAAGAAAAGAAAAAAAATATGTTCGTATTAAATAACACAGATTTCGGTAAGAGACATACGTATTTAAAAAAGAAGACGTACCACTACATGCGTTTGGCTGTATCTCTATCCAGTTAGGAAACACTTGTCTCGTGTTATTCTCCACTATTTCACCTAACGTATCCATAGGAACAAGAAGCTGGTCTTGGACGAGGCGCATATAACCACATAACATCGTCTTATAGTATAAACTGTTAACAGAGACATTTCAGATCAGTAGTATGTACACTATGATTCCACATGTTTATTAGATTGTTCCAAACTTAAGATCCCGATTAATGTATTTTTAAACATGCTCTTGACTCTACCATGTCCTCTAAAAACCCATTACTTCCAAAATATGTAACCATAAAAATGAAATAACTCATTGTGTTAAAAGGAATGTAGCGACACAGCCAAACTATCTTTATTATTGAGAGTTCTGAAAAAGTTGGTAAAGGATGAAAGAATTACCAAAATCGGATGATAAACAAAGAAGTTACTATCATTTGGAGGTTCTTTTGGAACGGATATGGAAGCCGCCATTTTGAGGGCTATGACATTACAGTTCTAAATGATCATGTATGGAATATTTATTAATATGAAAAATACTGATTTATTGGAAAAATATGACAGCAACTGTATGACAAATATGTATACGTAATGGTAATAATGCTTTATATGATCAGTAAAGGACTTTGCATTCGTTTTGCAGTGACTTTCTTTGCTTTAAATGATTTTTATTCATATTCCATGTATCGTAATTTGGAAATATGACATCATAATACTCAAAAAGGCGGCTCCCATATCTGTTTTAGAACAAACTTCAAATGATCATATCTGTTTTGTTTAACTTTCGATTTTGATAATTGTTTCACCTTTTTCCAAGTTTTTCAGAACTCTCAATAATAGAGCTTGTTTGGCTGTGTCGCTACATACTCGTTTAGCTTGCGTGAATATTTGCAAATCATATATGTACTGGTTCAAAATAATGGTGGGGGGATTAAATCAGTGGGTATAATACATCTAATTATCAATTAAATGCTAGTAAAAATAATGAAGATTATTTTCATATTTCAAATACATGTATACTCCTCAAAATAATTTAAGGACCAATTTTAAGATTTGGGTCATTTTTGAAAGTGCTGTAATTGAACAATGTCTTGTCTTTTTTGAAATTCTTAAGTTTATTTGTATTCTTTTACAGTTGTTACGTTACACACATTATTAACTTTTTTATATGACTATGAACTCCATAATATTAAAGATTAAGTATGTTTTACTTTTCTATTTTGTGGTCTGTAAATTATTCTGAGGAGTATTATATGTTTAAATATTTAATAGTAGCTCCAAAATTAAACTGACATTGATTAAATACATCCAGTTACTAATTTATTAAATCAAGATTGCAATGTGTACATTTAAAATAAGAATACAGCCTATATGTTTACTATGCATTGCGGTTACCTGCATTTTTGTTTGTCACTGAGTCCATCCGTTGTTAAAATAACTTCACCTACACATATCGTCACTGTTTCAATGACTTTAGTAATATCTTCATCACTCCCTGTAAACTGTTTTACAGGTGGTTCCGTCGGTGGTGGTGTCGTCGTGGTCGTTGTTGTCGTCGTGGTCGTTGTAGTTGGTGTAGTAGTGGTCGTTGTGGTGGTAGGTGTTGTTGGCTGTTTTGTGGTTGTTGTTGTTGAAGTAGTTGAGGTAGCTGTTGTAGATGTTTCTTTGGTTGTTGTCGATGGTTTACCCGTGGTGGTAGTGGATGGATGATAATGAGATGTTGAGGTAGTGTTACTGGCGATATCAACTGCCGATGATTAGAAAAATGAAAGGATGAATAGTATTTTACAACAGCTTGTAATGAGAAATGGTGATGAGCAAATTCATAATAATTAAGGAAATCATGATTACTGGAAATTAAAGTAGCTATCCGGCCATCTTCAGGTACATTTTACAACAGATGTACACCGTTGCTAAGCCTATTGATGACGATGTACATACTAAGCCTATTGATGACGATGTACATACTAAGCCTATTGATGACGATGTATATACTAAGCCTATTGATGACGATGTATATACTAAGCCTATTGATGACGATGTACATACTAAGCCTATTGATGACGATGTATATACTAAGCCTATTGATGACGATGTATATACTAAGCCTATTGATGACGATGTATATACTAAGCCTATTGATGACGATGTATATACTAAGCCTATTGATGACGATGTACATACTAAGCCTATTGATGACGATGTATATACTAAGCCTATTGATGACGATGTACATACTAAGCCTATTGATGACGATGTATATACTAAGCCTATTGATGACGATGTATATACTAAGCCTATTGATGACGATGTATATACTAAGCCTATTGATGACGATGTATATACTAAGCCTATTGATGACGATGTATATACTAAGCCTATTGATGACGATGTATATACTAAGCCTATTGATGACGATGTATATACTAAGCCTATTGATGACGATGTATATACTAAGCCTATTGATGACGATGTATATACTAAGCCTATTGATGACGATGTATATACTAAGCCTATTGATGACGATGTATATACTAAGCCTATTGATGACGATGTACATACTAAGCCTATTGATGACGATGTATATAACTTACATATGTTGAGACTCCAAACTCTATAGACACAATATAAATGGCTTTAACCAGCCACAGGCCAATCCTCAGACTGGAGCGTCGAATTAAGTTACCAACTCATAATTCATTTCACGCATATTTATCACGGATATTTTAAGAACCCTTGAAAAAAACTATATTTTTTATAATTTTAATCGGCACATATACATCAGTATATGACCTGAACACCTGGATTGAGTTTTGACAGTGTTTTTTTATTGCCGTTTTTTTTGGGTTAGTTTCTTTCATATCAAGTTCTAGATCACCATGATGGTACTCAGTTTCCAGTTCTCATTTGGGAGTTTTACTTTGCCGTTGAGAACCAGTTTAATGAACATTAAGGAATTTGCTATATAACAAATACTACAATGATATCCGATCTATAACAAAGTAGGCCGGGAGTTGCTGGGGTCGTGATGTAATAATATCAACAATAATAACGAACAACAAGCCTGAAATGCAATGAGATATCAGTCTACAGCCATTCACTTGTTGTAAATAGAAAATTCTACTTCATTTTTTTTTTTTAGAAATTAGTAAGCACTGTGCATCAACAACAGTTCAACTTTAAATTAGTATTAGCGCGTTTGAACGTCTTCAACATTAAATTGCATTACTGAAATTGACGTTTAATATATTGTAATTAGTGATGATGTGTGTTCATACATAAAACAGACAAAAACAAATTATGTAGCAACATTTAACAACGGAACAAATTCGCATGACGCATATTTCTGTCGGCTTATCAGCGCCTCCGTAGTCGAGGGGAAAACGACGTTGCGTTGTAAACCTTCTCGCCTCTCACCGATGCGGGTTCGAACCCCATTGGAAGCTCAACATGTGAGAAAGTGTCGATTCTTACGAATGCCGGATAACAAAATATCAAACAATTTTATTATTTCGAACTCGGATTTCTGCCCCGGGACCCAGGGTGGGTGGGGCGGGGTGGGGGTGGGGGTGGGATGATTTGGGATACAAAAAAAATTACAGTGTCATTTTTCCATACTTTGGCACATTTAGTTGATATAATAGTCGTCTATTAAAGAGATACACAACATGTCAAAGGATGTATTATTTAAAACTTGGACGTCTTCCCTGGGGTTGGGATTGGAGGAGGTGGGTGGTGGTGGTGGGAGGGTAACAATGGGTCAATTTGTTTTTTAATTATGTCTCAAACAAACATTTTGATGAAGGGGTTACAGTGTATAATAATATACTTTTCTTCTGTATGTGTGAGTGGTGGTGGTGGTTGCGGTGGGTTGGGGTGGTGGTAGGGGGAGGGGAGGGTGGGGGGTGACCTGTGAGAAGAAAACGTTGGTATTTGAGATGGCGCGCCGTCGAATTCGTTCTAGTTTTGTGTTTTTTTCAACAAATAACACGTCAATTCTTTTTTAATTCCCACCACCCCACCCCCAACACTGATACCGCTACCCGTGGTAATACCCATACCAAATATGTGCATTTATGTCTGAAATAATGTTCAACACTACAGATACTCCTACCCAGCAATTTTTGTCGAGCATATATATATTTATTTGATACCATAATTGTTTTCCAAAGGTGCAACGTGCCCATTAGGACTGTGTTCTGAGGCACGATTTAGGAAGCAAGGCAAAAGAAGTACAGGTGAAAATGGAGTCGTGAAGAGCGTAAAAGATAAAACAAAGATAGGTGGTGAAAAGACGAAACGTTTTTGAGAAACCTGGGGAAAGGCCAGACATATTCGGAAAGATCGGACACCAGGCAACCTTGTGTCACCAAACTCATAAAACAAATGTTCAATCACTGATATAACATCGACTTACCCACACGGTCAGTGTTTGGTTCGGACTCGGACTTCACGACGACTGAAAATTACAATACAAAATCACATATGTCATCAATGTATATAGTCAAGTTAATTTAATATGCTCGATCGTAGTATGGTCGCCGACATTTCTTTGTATTTATACAGTTTTATATCATATAAGTAATATATAGAGTATGGTCTCACCGTGTTTGTTGATTTAAACATCGAGACGGGCGTATCCCATCGGGGTGTTTAAATCAACCAACGAGATGAGACCATACTCTACTTGTTTTGTAGCACGTCCATTCCATCTGTCTGTCATACTCTAACTTCCGATAATGGTAGTTAGAGTACACCAGTCATTCTGACAGGTGTTATTTTCAAATAAATGATTCACAACTTTTCAAATACAAAGTAATGTCAGCGACCATGCTACAATTGACATTGTTACATGTCAATTTCATCTGTCTGCCATACTCTTAACTTCCAATAACTGATTATTTTCAATTAAATGATTTACACCTGTGATAATACATACGAAATGTTAGCGACCATGCTACAAATATATAGAGATTATTTAACTGCTGGGATCGATTATAGGGAAACAATTCACGAGATGGTAGACGTGTCATTCTTTTCACGAACGAGCGTATGCGAGTGAGTGAAAAAACAAAACGTCTACCATCGAGTGAAGGATTTCCCTATAATCGAACACAGCAGTTAAATAATCTGTTTATTACATTTTAAATCAGTTTGTGCATGTTTTTAACCGAAATTATTCGCTTTATTGAACGTTATCAGCGGATGACGTTATCGGTGGATGACGTCGACGTCAGCACAACTTTATTGACGTCATAACAGCGTCACAGTTAGTTATTTTTGTGTTCGGAGTTAGTTAATAATAGTTAGTGATTATGAATATTCTTTCACTGAGAAATCCCAATCTTTCACCGATAAAAATGTAATAAAACGTGTTATAGCGCGAATATTGAGCATATTATTTAGCTTCCAGTGGTTTTATTTTTAAAAACTTGGACTAAGTAAAATCATGAACCTCGCTTTATACATAGTTTAGACATAACCAAATGAATTTTAAAAAGTGTAAAAGGGATAAACTGCGTCTTGTTTGTTTTTCTACATAGAATGCATATTTGCAATCATTAATATTAATTATTACAAATTGTTTTTTTGTTTTTAGATATTTTCAACTGTTGATTATATTGCACCACTGCATAATTATGTTCAAACATTTAGTAAGAATAACGAAGGAAAATTGAAAATTCAAAACGTTATTTAAAGGGACACACAGCAATCTTGATTTTTTAAAAACTCACGGCGTCCCGTTATTTTTTCACGTAACTTGAAAATCGTTCAATCATTAATATTAATTGTTAGAATAGTTCAAAGCAAATAGTTTTTACATATTATTGACTTTTGATAATATTGCACCAATAATATATTTAAAAAATGTGTTGAATAATGAAGGAAATAGAATTCTCAATTTTTTATTTCATTATATGCAAGCAGTTTTAAAGTCAAAATGATACAGGATTGCAGAAATCGCTGTACTAATTGTAATGCCTGATATAAAAATCAAGATTGCCATGTGTCCCTTTAATTATATGGAAGCAGGTGTAAAGTTAAAATGATGAAGGATAAATGAATGAAATTGCTAATTCTAATGCACGATACAAACTTCATGATTGCCATGTGTCCCTCTAATGTTGGCTCGTAAAAATAAAAAGGTTGATGTAGCAATTCTATATGGTATGTCACCAAACTCACCTATATGCAGAATGTCCGCAGACCTGTAGATAAGTTTGAGTTTTTGAGTATTTTACTCATACTTTTTATTACAACTCATCAACTTACTAAAAATACTCATAACTTTTGAAAATCACGAGTATTGTTTTTGTACAGTGGGTTGGGGTGTATAAGAATCACATGGGTTTAACGCCTACATTTAAAACGAAAGGAACATGTCTATTTAGTTTCTGGTTTAGATTTTCCCATTTAGTTGTACCATAGCAACATTTCTGGAATTATTGTCCTGTAACTGTGAATTTTTAAACAGTTTTTGTTTGTACCAATATTTTCATAATTTCATTGTATCCCTAGATGTGCCAAACTTTAATAAGTTAACTTATTTGATGATTACATGACTTTTGTACTGTCCCTAACATTTGTTATAACAGCAAATATTTATATCTCAGTTCATGTGACAGTATGCATTTTTGGTTTCAAAAACACACTTCATTCCGGTAAATAAATAATTATTTTTTCTGAGAGGTGTTGCTTAGCGGTATATTTTGCGTGGAAAATGCACCAAATCATTTGACCGCTGCATAAATGTATGCTTATATGATATATCTTCAAGCCTGGAGAATTTTAAAAAAATCTACAATACATGAGTTGAGAAAATTGAATTTAAACAGAAAATGATTCTTTTACGACCGACGAGTCTACACACCCGCAATACACTATATGTATTGTACTGTAAAACAGTTTATTCCATATTTACATGAGAATTGTTCCTAGCATGTGTCTAATATTAAGGTCATACCGTGTTTCTTTTGTTTTAACGTCACTACCATTTAATCAGAATAGTTGTTTCTTTTAAAATGTATTAATTCACATCCAGTTTGAAAGTAGGAACTATTCAAAGAAACTGTTTATCCTGATGAACGAGTTCTTGTTACTCTTCATTTTGAATCCTCACTGGAGTCAAAAGGTATCTACAGCTCAGGAATGCTAAGTCTAGCCTTTTTTTGAAAAGCTGATAGGTCATAAGCATGTAAAAGAAAGGACATAAAAGGCCGACAATAAAAAAATGTTGCTTTATTGTTTGCCTATACCTACTCACGAAATAAGTCCCTACCGACAACTTTTCATAGTAATTCTTTAATATATATAATATATATATTTTACTATCTTTAGTATATTCTTCTTTCATTTCTTAAGGCGTTCACTGCATTCGGCAAAAATAATCACCTACCTACCTACCTACCTACCCACTTATAAAATCCTGAATCGGGAAACAGCATTTTTAAGGTTGACCTAACTGTAGCCAGACCACGCGAACACAACTGTAACAATTACCTCCATAGTAGATGCCCACGGACAAGCAAATGGCTACGATGATGATACTTATGGTTACCAGGACGCCAATCACGATACATCTCTTCCGGCCGCATGTTTGTCGGTTACGCCCAATCTCGGACTCTGAAATATGTATTTTCTGTTACATGCCATATTCAACATAAGTCGTAATGCAAAAGTTAGATGATCTATACTTTTCACTGTATATCTATATAATTTATTGTTGTAATTTGCCATATAGGAAAAAACAAAAGACATTTATTGGCCATCCTTAGGTAAAGATACTTATATTTCGGTATAGTTGATATATATTCTCTCATGCCGGTGCATACATGATATAGTCACAATTCCAAGCATTTTATGATATTAACAATCTGTGATATAAGAAACAGTGTGATAATATATATATGGTACATTCTATATTATATTATCTTGATAATATATGTATACTTATTATAAAACTATGATCATTTTAACTAATGCATTTTGCCTGAACTAAAATGAAATGAAATGAAATACTTCAACAAAAATACCGAGATGTATAGTTGTTATAATTTATTCCTAAGAAAACACATCGCCTTGAAAGCTTTGAAATGTGTTCATGCGGGCTATTGGTACTTTGCGGAACGGAACCAAGACGGAGGCACCAGAAGGGGTTTAATAATAATATAATGATATACAATTGTTAAGCAAATCTGAGTAGAGTACTTAACTTTAGACTTAATGGGTATATATAAGTGTTATTACGTCATTGCATGAAGTAAAAAATACATCATCAATTCAAATGAGGTAATGTATTTAGATTAATGGTTCCGTTCCGTTCGATACCAATAACCAGGGGGTAATGATATTTAACGGAACGGAACAAGATTAAAACTGGGTTTATTTTACTGATCGACAAACTGTGTCAAGTAATAACAGTACTTCCTGTATAAGGTTTCTGCTTTCAAGGGTATCTGTTCAGTATATGTGTAAACATGACTAGATATGCTTACTTTCGCATTCATTCGCACTGATTCTCCAGAATATCAGAATATCTATTGATATGCATACGTATGATTTAATGGGTATTTGTAAGTGTTATTACATCATTGCACGAAGGACAACATCAATTCAAATGAGGTAATGTAGTATATATTGTTCCGTTCCGTTTCGTTAAATACCAATACCCAGGGGGTAGTATATAGTAATAAACAATACTGAAATAGCTCAAATAGTTGTTTTTATGTGTTGGTTTAGTTGTTTAAGGCTGGACCTGCTAACTGCAAACCTGAATCCGCGCGTGACATAGTTATATGTATATAAACGTAAGGATAATGTGGTAGCAAATATATTTTCCTTGTAAAGATGCAACAGAAATATTTTATTACAAATTAACTGAGACTCACCTTGCACTTCTGTACAAGAAGCGGTCAGTTTTAATTCTATGCTGAACATCGTACACACACTTAACCTGAACATCGTACACACACTTAACCTGAACATCGTACACACACTTAACGAACTACTTACAGCACAACAAGTTCCCAAAAGCGTATTTGAACATGCGTTGTTAAGTTTTATTATTGTCATCATTGTCAGATAACCCGTCATGTATCAATCTGCTGATAATAAAGTGATACCAGCATCGCAAATAACATGAAGTTATCACATTTAAAATACATGAAGTTTAATCTTACTCAGCCTAGTTGCCTGGGTGAGGGCGGCAGATATGGGTACGTTTGAGCCCAATATGAGATTGGAATAGAGCGGGAGGTGCACATTTTACAAACGGATGGGTTAGCTGGTACCATGTTGTCTAGAGGTCCTCAATTTACATTTTGTAGAATATGTGAATTAAAAACAGGGGACCAGTCAAACGGATGTGATGCTTGACGGGCTATCTTGTGCACGATGCCTTTACTCACCAGATATCAGTCGGGGTCCTATGGGTTTTTTCGCCTTCCGTTTCTTGTTCCTTATTGTGTGGCTCTCTGTTGCTGGTTTGAATTCCTTAAATATATCCTCTCTCAAGGGGTCCGGGGAGTAACTGATGCGGTTTTCGTTTGGCTCGTCAAATGTTGGCCATTCAAGGTCAAGGTCTGTTTTCTTGGAGGGTTTATCGTCGCCCATGTTCACGTGTTGTCTTGGAGATGAAGGTTTGCAATATATGGTTGTGGCGTTTCACCTTTCGTTCATGTTCTAAACAAAACAAAGATCAATTCTATATTGCATTGTTTTTGTATAACGACAAAGATATATCAGTAAGATAGAACAATATCTCTTTACTGTAAACAATATCTTAAAGTGACACATTGCAATCTTGATTTTTTTTAATACTCACGGCGTCCCGCTAGTTTTTTCTGGATAACTTACATTTGCACAATCATAAATATTAATGAGAATAGTATTAAGCAAATTGTATTTGCGTTTTATTCAATTTTGATATTATTGCACCAATAATATATTAAAATTTATAGTAGAATAAGACGAAATAGTGAATACTTAAATTTTTATTTATTTAAATGTCAACAGGTTAAAAGTAAACATGATCCTGGATATATAAATCGAGACCATTTCAAACACTTCATGATTGCCTTGTGTCCCTTTAAATTTATCGATACAAAGATATCTCTTTAAGCTAGACAGGTATCTCTTCTTATAATCTCACGAATATTCTTACTTACAGTGAGATATCTTGTTTTAAGATATATCTCTTTTATGTAGAGATATAACTTTAAAGCGATATTTCATTAGATCAGACTACACCAATTACCAACCAATCAGCGGTCGGAGCTATTACACAGAATCTCTTAATTTTGATTGGTTGTCAAGGTAATCAAACCAAAAAATCTTGCTAAAAAATTAAAATTCAACTTTTGAAGAGTACTTATAAAGGTTAAATCATACATTTGTGCAATGTATTCATAATGTGTTGCATAATCAAAGAAAGAAGTATATTTTACATTTTCCTCATGTTTCTACATGCAAGTAGGTGGGTCAGCACCATCCGACCCAAACAGCTTTTTCAAAACATACTCAATGCATGGCTTCTGTATGTTTTTTTGATAAAACTAAGATAGGTCTTTCAAAACAAGTAATAAAAAATATAGCTTCCTATATTAGGGAACTCAGTACAGAGCTTAGAGCTATAAGGTAGACCTATGGAAAATGAATTGGTGTAGTATGACCACTAGCATACAAAATATATTTATAAAGTTAAATCTCTCTAACGAGCAAGATATACTTTAAAGCAGAGAGCTAGCTCTCTATATATATATATATACAGGCCCGTAGCCAGGTCTAAAATTTAACCGAGGCAAATCCCTTCTAGGTAGAACTAAACTGTTGATTTCTATACGTGATTTCCTGCATTTTAGTTCATTCCCGGGCCAGATTTTCAGTTTTAAATTAGACAAATATAGTCGACTGTTTTAGTGATTCTTTTTATATTCCATTAAAGTGCCTAGTTCAAAGCTTGGTACCTATTCAAAATTCTAGCGATGCAACTGCCTCGCTGTGCCTCGGTGTGCCTCGGTGTAAATCATTAATACTAATTTGGCTTGCTATATAAGGGATATCACGTTCATTCTATCTGTACACTCATTTTATTGGATAGATAAACATTATAATTAGGTGTCATTATTCTGTTTACAAAAACATCCACAACAATACCTATGGGTTATATTTTGTTCTTGATCTTATTCCAATCTAAATTGACAGGTAATCATAAAATTATACCTAAGAACAATCTTAAATAACAATATTGCGTTATTATCTTTAGAAAAGATTTCTTTTTAATTTCATAATATGTTTACTGTCTTCAAAATATAATACTTGCCCACTTATGAAATCAAGTTGAAACGCATACAACACAGACGGACTTTGCCAAAATGTGTATTACTTAAAAGGACAAAACAAACTCCTGCTACGAAACTGCATCTAAATTAAACTAGAACGAATTCGACGGCGCGCCATCGCAAAAACCCACGTTTTCATCATACAGGTCCCCACCACCCCCACTCCCACACGCACACGCGCACGCGCACGCACACACACACACACACACATACACACCACCACCACCATACACACACATACAGGAGGAAAACATATTATTATACACTGTAATCCCTTCATCAAAATGTTCGTTTAGAAACACTCTGTTACCCTCCCCCATCACCTCCAACCTCAACCCCAGGAAAGATGTCCAAGTTTTAAATAATAAATAATTTGTCATGCTGTGTATCTCTTTCATAGACGACTATTATACCAACTAATGTGCAAAAGTATGAAAAAATTACACTGTAATTGAATTATTAGTGTATTTGATGCCCCTTGCCCCAGGCCCCCACCGATGAATTAGGAGAAAGAAATGTATACAGTGTAATCCCATCATCATATTGTTTCATTTGAGACATAATTACAAAAAAAATAATAATAATAATAATCCCCAAATCCCCACGCCCCACCCACCCTGGGCCCCCGAGCAGATGTCCGAGTTCAAAAATAATAAAATCTTTTGATATGTTGTTTATCTTTCGTAGACAATTACAGACACCAAGTTGTGTGCAAAAATGTGGAAAAATTATAGTGTAATTGAATTTTTAGTGTATTTGACCTTTTGGCTCCCTGGGGGCTCCTGGGTGCGGATCCATCATCATACTGTTTCATTTGAGACATAATTACAACAGAAAAAAACAACACCCCCACGTCCTACCCACCCTGGGCCCTCGGGTAGACGTCCGAAATAATAAATTCGTTTGATATGTTGTTTATCTTTCATATACGATTACATACACCAAGTTATGTGCAAAAATATGGAAAAATTACAGTGTAATTGAAGGTTTACTGTATTTGACCTTCTGACCCCCATACCCCGCCCCTCATAGCACCTGGGTGCGGAGACAAAATAGTATTGCTCTTGCACGCCGTCATCATATGGTGAAGTCATATCCTAAGTTTGGTTGAATTCCGTTCAGCGGTTTAGGAGATGTGGTAACGGACGGACAAACGGAGGCGATTTTAAGTTTTTTTCCAAAAACCTGGGTATAAATATAGGTGAATATATGTTAATATAGGTGAATATATGTTATATGATAATGTGTGAGTTTTGTATTCAGTTCAGAAAACAAACAAAATTCTTCTTAAAGGGACACATGGCAATCTTGATTTTTTCAAAACTCAAGGCGTCCCGTTAGTTTTCTACAAAACTTGCATTTGTTCAATCATTAATATTAATTATAGTAATGGTATAAAGCATATAGCTTTTGTATAGTATTAATTGTTGGCAATATTGCACCAATAATATATATTTGAATTTATGGTCGAATAAGAAGGCACAATGTTAACTCAAAATTTTAATTTAATTACATGCACAGGTTTAAAATCAAAACTATACCAGAAATAAATCGAGACGCTGATTTCAGTGCTTGATAACATTTCAGAATTGCCATGTGTCCCTTTAAAAAACTTGACATAGCTGTTGACCTTCTTTGACAGTATACACCATGAAAGTCGTGTCAAACTGAGATATGTATGTACATGTATTTTAAGCTGGCGACCTAGTACAATAAAAAAAAATCCATACGCGGATCCAGGGGTTTTCGGCAGACGGACATCATATAATTTTCCTATTTAAGGAGCATATTATGTATAAAATTGATTACACCGTATTCAAATTCTTATCAGAACTCTTCAGTTATACGATTACAGAAGTTAACACAATAAAGTTGTCGACTCCAGTTTTACGATCGATTATCGCTATGTCAATATGTCAATACAGTATTACGAAATCGCAGCTGTTTGTTTAAGCATTCCTCGTTTATGGCATTCGTGAATGGCATGACATCATAGAACCTTCAAATCATTCATTAGAAACTCCCGTAACACTCTCAAAGCATGTTTAAATTATACAGAGGTCTGGCATTAACTTTTGCTTTCTTTGTAAGTTGTTATAATGTGCAGTTAGCTGTCTGGTTAGCTCAGCGCATAGCGCACTCGCTTTCCGCCAATTTGTCCTTGGTTCGAATCCCAGATAGGAAGTTTGTGAGAGGACACGATGACCGTCAAATCGGACATGTGAGTTTTCTCCGGGTCCTACGGTTTCATCCCAGCATAGTAAAAGCAGCTCACACCACCATCTGCAAGCTCACACGTCCCTGTGTACATTGTCGACTTTAAAAGTATAATAATGCAAGAACATGCAGTTTGTTTCGTTTCTAAAAAAAAGAAGTTTTGTTTATATGTGAGCAGATACAACACCTCGTTCAATGAACAATGGAAGTAGTGTTTAACGACGCATCAGCACATTCGGGGTGTTATTTAGAGCCGCTCCAGCACATTCGGGGTGTTATTTAGAGCCGCTCCCAGAGCTATTAATCATCAGAGTCATATCCGGTAAAACGATAAAAATTCTCCAAAATGCGAATTATGAAATATATATGAAATACAAATATGAATTATATCTTAGTTTAGTCAGTGATATTTGATATCATGGTTTAGTCTGATTTAGAAACCTTATACAACATCGAAAACGATGGGTCTGAAAAATATCACACACTTTACTCAAGTTTCCTGTGATGATAAATATTTAATGGGTCAGTTGGATCGAGTAATGACAAATCTTACCATGTGAATACTGCTAGCATATAGGGTAAAGTATAAACTCTAAATGGGTAGGGCCACAGACCAATTTGTACAATAATATATAAACTGTAATCGCGGTTTTGTGTTATACTAAAACGAATATACTAAAACCAATGTAATCTTTTAAGTATTTAAATCCAGTTACTTTTCAACAGTTTTAATGCTAAATTTAAAAACTTTAAGCGTTACTTCAAATACGGAAGTGGCAGGCAAACAATTGAAAGGATGACTAAATTGAAAATATAAGCAACTTGTTATACTAAAGATGGAAATGTACCTACTTGATAGTATTTTTTATTTCCAGTTTACCTCAATAAATAGCGTGTATTAAATATGAAGAATTTTTATCCCACGCTATATTACACATTCAATATCATAAAACGCAGGTGTGTGTGTGTATACAGGTAAATTTACTATATCTGTCACACACCTATTTATAGAAATGTTTTGTACGTTTGATAAGTCTCACTCCCCATTGTAATGAGAAGGATGTGCCAAAGTGGCCACACAATGTAAAATAAACTGTTAATTTATCATAAAATAGGATCTCAACGGTGTCAGATATGGCTCAAACCAGATGACTTGGTGAATGAATGATGCAATACTGTGTATGCCTACCTACTCATTAAGTACTTTAGATAGCCAAAATGTTCATTAAATTACATACTAACTAGACAGTAGCGGGTTACAGGCCCACCCCACTCCTTCGGAAAATATATACACTACCATGGATATATATGTAGATCTATGACACTACTCAACGTTTATAATCGGTCACTTTTCAAAGAATCATATATTTTTTTAATAATTCATATTTTCATTTGAAATTTTAACTGGCGTCGTTTAACAAAATAATTATAAAACTTAATCTGCCTTGATTGGACTAAAACCTTGTTGATAAACTTAATAAAATATTGGTATGTGTTTCGGTGCATTCCAGTTTTTGGTATTCGTGTTATTTTCAAAAAAAACTGGGTGACCGATTAGAAAAGTTGAGTAGTGTATATATGTTTCTTTTTTTTTGTGTTATATATAGAGGATCTTAATCATTCATTATTGAATTTATTAAACTCGTAAGCAAAAATTATATAATGCGAGGCAACTCGTAAGCAAAAATGATATAATGCTCGGCAAAAGCCTCGCATTATATCATTTTTGTTCGGCAAGAGCCTCGCATTATATCATGTTTGCTTACGAGTTTAATAAATTCAATAATGAAAAAGAAAAAAGAGCCGAGCATTTTTCCAACTCGTTTAATAAATTAAATAATGAATGAGAGCGAGTGTTATATTCTATTTATTACATAACTTATAACGTCACATTACGTCAGAAAACGTACATTAACGTGACGTCCATGACGTCATTAACGTTATGTTATAGGCCTACTACTAGTGCAATATCGAAAATACTGAATGGTGTTATTACACTCCCGCACCACGATAAAAATAACACACCTACCAACAATCCGGAACCCACGTAATACTAGTCTGATGCCAAAGGGTCATCGTCAAGTATAAGGCTTTGTTGTGCTGTAGTCGCTTTTGCATTTTGACCAACATGTTCATTGTATTACACTGCAATGTGCTTTTGCTTGATTTGTTTGATATTATTTGTAAAGTTCACGTGTTCAAATACAGAAATTTATGAAACTCGTTTTCATTGTCATCATTTCACTTGACCTCACAAACCATTAATGAAATAAAACAACAATCTAATGCAATGTTTTATCTACCAAAATACCTACATAAACTCAACTTTGTATGTTGATTTACGTCATTTTCAACACATGTTAGGTTATTATGACGGTCGATTTTTTTGTGGTGGAGGCAGACCACCCACTTTTCCTGTGTAAAACCAGTACCGTACACCTCCCGCTATCCGTGAGAATCAACGCTTCCTCACTTACAAAGTCGAGCTCCCAGTGGGATTTGAACCCGCAGCGGTGAGAGGCGAAGGTTTACAAGGCAACGTCGTTAACCATTCGGCCACGGAGGCGTTATATATAAACCTTTCGATTTCCTTGCTGCGTTGCAAAATGGGCTTGTTATGCTGGAATTCCAGGATAACGGGGTTAATTCGGTGCTTAATATTTTGTTAAATAGCGTCACAATATAATGGATAATGACACTTCCTCCATGTATAATTATGTTCATTCTGAACGTTGTCACTTCCGGCGGCTTTCCGTTTCTTTAATGATGTCGCAATTTTTTAAATGTCATCGTGTAAGATATCGGATTCCAGCATACTTGTATATGAATCACAGGTGACCTATTCAAATTTAGTTACTCGAGAGCTATTATAGTCAACGAAATGGCTGAAGTTATTTGACATTTCTTAATTTTCTGCTGTCCCACCAACAAGGAATGTATATAGGAAAAGCCCCATCAAAATATCATTTTGGCTGTAAAATATTTATTTCTCAACCGATTTTTAAAAAAGTTATTTTATTTACCGCTAAAAATGCCAGTTGTAATGATATATAACTGATGTACGTATTATTTAAATTGCTCGAGTTACTGCAGAGAAACCTTTGGCTGAAACAAGCGCCCTAAACAATAGTCACCTATGTTCCTGTCACCACACCGTTATGAAAATTGATTAAAAAAAAAGATTCTATATTCTCGCAAGGATTTTTGAACAGCCGGTTTTGTTCAAAAATCCTTGATTCTCGTCAGTGAAGCAGAAATCTTCGCTGGTTCTCGTGTGTTAAGTACACATTGTACAAAACGATTTCTATTTATTGTAGAACACTTCAGGCTCTTGCTTATTTTAAATGTCTAAAGCATCATATACCAATCACTCATATAATTTCCATTTATATGCATGTCCTGCGTTCATGCTCTTCTGGTTCTTTATTTACCTACTTGACCCTTATCAAGTTAGCAAGTAGAGCAATACCGAATAAAAATATTATTGTCAAGCTTAAACAATTAAATTTGAGTTTTATGGCCCTTCAACAAAGGGTTATTTTGGAGCCGCTCGCAAATAGAGAACTGAGTTGAATGTTGTTTAACGGCCTGTCATCATACTATATGTTATTTAAGAAATAGAACATCATTTACGGTGAATTATCGTGTAATATATCACGGTTTGGAGTTCAATTGTAAACATTAATTTCACTCGCCCTTCGGGCTATTGTTTACAATTGAACGACAAATCGTGATATATTACGAGATAATTCACCGTAAACGATGTTCTATTTCTATTCTAATACCCCTAAAATGTGAAAATAACGCACACATCTGAAATCTTTCGCATTGCTTTGCTTACTCTCCTAACGTTGCAAACGTTACACGTCTCACACCACAATTAATTTTCCATAGGGTCCCATTGTAATGTTTTTGTTCGTGGCATAGAGATAAAAAAGATTTTGCAACATGTATTTAAGCTTAAATTCTTCATTGATCCAATATCTGCATGCTATTAACTTTTAACGAATATTTACCAGATTGAACTTTTTTTAATTTCATGTTTGCGTGACACCTATCAAAATTTAGACAAAAATACAACTCCGTGGAAATTAAGACCCATGATGTGTAAAATGAGGCAGAATTAGCTAGAAATCTTATATCAACATGCATTTTTCTGGGATCTCTTCCTAAAATGCTGTAGATTTAGAACCTGGTAAAGATAAATCAATGTAACCTGTAAAATGTAGAAAAGCGAACTTGTTTTTTTTTTATCTACCTCCTTCATCTGTAGGGCAGGAGTATTCAAATATAATATCGCATGTCGGGCAGAACTTGGACGATTCCCCCTAACAGTAGACATTAATACCCATGTTATTAAATACTGGGATTACCTCGAAAATTTGCCAAACAACAGAACAATTCTAAGAGATGCCGTTAAGTGTAGCAAAGTTATCATGGACAACAAAACCAATGTCTCTTGGCACACGTATGCAAAAATAATAATGGACAAAAATAACATTACTCTAGAACACCAAATTAGAACACGAGAAAACAAATTAGCAAAATCGGAATGCAATAAAATCAAATCAAGTCTACAAAACCACTATTTAGATATATATAAAACAAAACTCTTAATCTCTGAAAAGCTCATCTACTATAAACACATTGACAGAAACTACGAAATCGCACCCTACTTAGTAACGGTTAAAAACGAAAACTTCCGCCAAACTTTAACTAAACTAAGAATATCGGCCCATAGGCTAGAAATTGAAACTGGGAGATACAATAAAATACCACGACAGGAAAGAATCTGTAAACTATGCTCTAACGCTGTAGAAGACGAACTTCATTTTTTAACTGCATGTCCGTCTCTTAGCTCTAGACGAGATATTTTTTACAAAAAAATATCTGAATCCATATCAGAATGGAATACTCTCGACGATACCACTAAACTCTTCATAATAATCAACCCACCAGAAAAGATAGCAACAACATCCGCTCAGAATTGCTATGAACTTATGAATATCAGAAATAAATGCCTTCCGAAAGCCTCTACCTCAAGAGAGTTTAAATAACCTCTCTAGACACTAAATTGTACTGTGCTCTAAAACAGGTAACATACTTACAAGAGTGTATAATCTTACTCTCTCTATTTTCACCTGTTTAATAATTATTTGTTTGTTTTTGTGTTCTTCTCCAACTTTTGCATTATATGAAACTTAATAGGTATTGTGCCATCATTTATTTGTTGAACAAACCAATCCTGTTTATAATTGTACATGTTATAGACAATAAAATATTTGTATTTGTATTTGTATTCAAGGGAGATAATAGTGGTGTGAGTCCTACAGTGATATCTTTCGCATTGCCTTGCTTATTCTCGTAACAGGGATATGTCGTTGAATATAACGAGATATTTTAAACTAGGCTATATAGTGCGGGTATATTACAGACGTTTCGGACCACGGACGTCCATATACCGTTATTTAGAGACGCCCCGGACAGTGGAGCAATACTTAGGAAACGGGGAACACTAACACATGTTTTCTTATGATTCTTTAATGTGCTTTCTTTAAAACAAGGGACCGCCAAGTTTACATCTCCATTAGAAAGAACAATGCTTAGGGAAGGTATCTTGCCCAAGAACACACCGACAAAACTCAATGGCACCAGTGAGACTGAAACCCACGCCCTCATGATTTCAAGCCCACCACGCTACCACTGGGCCATGTCAGCCCCGTCCCAGTTGAATTGAATTCAATTGGGTTTTAAGGCGCACCAACACATTAAAAGGTTATATGGCGCCTAACAGGCATGAACATGCCAGGCTCATCTTCCATGTACATCGAGATAAAATACGGAAAATGGGCCTAGAACTTTCTCACTCTGAACTGCAGAGTTGCTGCAAATTCTATCGTAGAAACTCCAGTTACGCTGGAGCCACGTTTATTGTTTTTCTGCCACTGCCCTTTTGATGCGAGCGAGATGGCACCTGAAACAAAGCAGGGATCATGATGAAGACCTTTAATGAACATGAACAAAAAATGATAAAATGAACATAAATTTGGGGGGATTCTACCCCCAGCCCCCTCCCAAAGAGAGAGGCAGAGACAGCTGTTAGTCTGGTGTATGTGTTCTTGCCCTCATGATCATCAAACAGAGCAGTATGTTATAATAAAGAAATAAGAGAGCATATATGTTGGACAGATTAATGCTCATGCTTTAAATGGATTGTTGAAGAAACACAACAAAAGGTCTGTTAACGAAGTATGAGTTCTTTATTACATAAAGTATAACTATATTCATATATTGAAGGAATTCTTACCTATAATAATCATAATAATAACAATAAAGTAGACAAGAACTGTCGGCAAGACAGTATGCGTGACATTTCAAAATCTCTTTAAAAACTGACATTATACAGTGGTAAGAACTAAAGGGATATAATTTTGTAAAAATACATCCCAGAGTTAGTTGACTTTAGTTAATCTTGTAATCTTTTTAAGCGAAGTTTCATTACAATGCGACTTATTGTAGAGAAACGAGCTTACATAGAAAAGATTAATCACCAAAATTGGTTAAGACATGGATATACAGGCTATGGTTAAGATAAGGGCAGATAATTTTGTTAAAATACAACCCAGAGTAATGGAACCTTAGTAAATCATGTAAGGGCTATTCCATTAAAACATATCCGGAAGCGCAAGAAGCAATTTAATAAACATATATGGGTGAACCCTATTTTGTGAAATTTGGTTCTTTAAACTCAATTTTGCATCTGTGGGTAGATGTTCAATTTCAAAAGTGCCTTCCTGGGGTCCCAGGTATGTTTTAATGGAATTGAATTGAATTGGGTTTTAAGGTGCACCAACACATGAAAGGTTATATGGCACCTAAAAGGCATGAACATGCCAGGCTCATCCTCCATGTACATCGAGATAAAACACCCTGAACAGCAGAGTTGCTGCAAATTCTAGCTATCTTAGAAACTCCATTTATGCTGGAGCCACGTTTATTGTTTTTTTGCCACTGCTCTTTTGATGTGAGCGAGATGGCACCTGAAACAAAGCAGGGGTCATGATGAAGACCTTTAATGAGCATGAAAAAAAATTGATAAAATGAACATGAATTTGGGGGGTTCTACCTCTCTGCTTTCCCCTCCAAAGGGATCTGTAGTGGCCCTATTCTTTGCCCCTTAACCAAACGGGCCCCCAGAACCACACAAGGCAACTTACTGTTATAGAGATACAGTTATAGAGATACAGTTATAGAGATACAAGCCTAAAAACAAAAGGTTGACCATTACATTTTTTTTATTAAGCTAAGGGACATTACAAACCTGAAAATCCCTTGGAAACAACAAACACAAACAAGAGAGAAAGGTAGCAGACTCGGTTTTATTGAGTCTCTTCATGAGAGGTAATATATGTGCAACACCTCTCACACCTCCTAGCACTGGCTTAAACGGTATTCTACCTTAAAACCACGAAGAGTGGGTTTAATGATCCCAAAGGACCAGTAAGTAATATCACTACTGATCTGCAGTCGTAGCCACATTTTACAGCCACCAAACAGCACTTAACAAATGCTAGTGTGAGCGTCAATAAATGCTGTACTTGTTTTATGGCAATATCGATATCTGTGAAGTTTCGTAACATATTTGTAACAAAATTAAATACCAAAAGTTAAATTCTGGCTAATTTTGGCTAAGATATGTGCAGATAATTCAATCAAAATACATCCAACAGTTATGCGACCTTAGTAAATCAGGTACAAGTAATCGTTTTGTGGTAAACATGGTCTGTGAAGTTTCAAAAAATTTTGCCACGTTTAGAATGCAAGCTTACATACAAAAGGTTTACCATTAAAGGGAAAGACCATTACGTGCTCCAGCCTTAATTCCATTAAGCGATGGAAAAGGTTATATTAGCAGGATTTTATAACGAATGTTTTGACAATAAAACAAGTTTAAAAACATTTTTTACTGTAAAAATGCGATAACCTGTTTATAATTACCCATTAAATGTTTTAATTTTACAATATGCCAACTTGTTATGCCGAAATTAAGGTTTTATTTCATACTGGTAAAGTTTGGTAAAGATCGGATAAAAATAAACGCCCCTGTCCGAGCTATCATTGACATTAACAATCTGGTAAAGTTTGGTAAAGATCGGATAAAAAATGAACGCCCTATCGTCTTAACGAGGCAAAATATTCCATTTTTAACTAAATCAAGGGCCATAACTTCGCTGTTACCGGTCTGATTTGGCTGGTTTTCGAACTTGTCCAAGCTTTCATTGACATCAACAATCTGGTAAAGTTTGGTAAAGATCAGATAAAACATAAAGGCCCTATCGTCTTAACGAGACAAAAGTTAACGACGGACGGACAACGGCCAACTCGGCATCCCATAAACTCTGCTGGCCTTTGGCCAGTAGAGCTAAAAAGAAAACTCACATTACTGAAATGGATGATTATGCACAGAAAGGAGTTCTCAAGTTTTTTTCATGATATGCAGTTTGTATTTGTGGTTTCATCAATGATTACCACACAAACATATTCATTTGAAGATGTTTAGTTTCAATGAAATTTCCACTAAGTCTTATTGATTTACCGAAATGTAATATTATTTATCGTAATCAACCTTTGTACTACTTGACTGAAATAACATTATACTAACTTTATTATTATTATTATTAATTATTACGATATTTCTCAATGGCACTTGTGAAAAGACAGTTCGAAAATCCCATCTTTTACTACTGATGTATTAGCAAGATAATAATACATCATTAATTAACTTTGAAAAGTATATGTGTACATTAACCTAAAGGGTAATAAAACATCCATTTCAGTTTAATCGTACCTCCATTTTGGAAAAATCAATAGCCCACTGGTAAACGTTCCATTTAAACTTTATACTTCTTCGAATGTATATTTCTTAGCCATCACATTAAGTCAGCACAAACAAACAAAACGTACCATAATTAATTCATAATTTTGATAGAGCATCATAAAAAAACACCTGACCAATCAGGACCAGAAATAAGACATACCTAATACATTCTGGTAGGTGATAAACTCGGTCTTTATCCTTGATGTTCAACCAAGTTTACTGTTAAAATTAAGGTATCTACAGTATGATTCTTTTAAAACCCTGCATATTGCATGCACATTCATGCAAACTGATTCAATATATGTATCTTTCAAAATCAAAATCGTGAAAATTATCGTCTTTTTACTCGGCCAAAGATTTTTTATTTTACAATAGAAACTAAGGATAAAAACCGAGTAACACAAATTTTATCACCTACTAAAAATAAGATAAAATCTCAACATCTCTGCAATGATAAATTATAAATACACGGGTAACGCTATCCAATTTAGTGCAGGAGAACCCTCTCCACTACTGAAGTGCAGGGCATATGGGTATATCGAGGGTTGGTGCAAAATATGAGTATCTTGGTCTTCATTCACCCCTCGATGAATAAAGGGCTAAAATCATAAAAATACAATATTACAACATAACCTATGGCTGTATAAATAATGAAGCATTTTCCCTACACTTGTTTACAACATACAATTTAACTAATGTATTTTTCCCACAATATCTGCTGAATTTCACATCACAGTTTGCATTCATTTTACCATCACAGTTGGAATTACCACTGACAGCTTCTACTATTAGTAAAGGAACTGTAGTATTGTAAATGATGGTATAATAAATGATGATATTCATTTATAATATGTTACCAGTATGGTTGGAATGCACATTTGATGGATTATGATGATATAATCAATCAATTGTAGGTTCTGAGAATGGTTTTCATACTTGCATGTCATACATGTGACCAAACTCCCCGCAGTGGTTACTTCCCCTTTCTGTTACAGTAACCACTGCCACCACAAACATTATTAGCTGAAGTTTAATTTTTGGAATAAATGTTTTTAGGTCACTGGCTCAGTATTTCAACTTGCTTTGTTCATAATATAGGAAAATAGTGTGAAAAACAGTATCTGGTTACAAAAATAATTTATTTTTTCAAAAAAATCAATTTTAGCAAATATGAACTTACTTGGTTACTTGTAAACAAACATGTATTCTGTTGAGAACATTACAGAAGCTGTGCGTAAATTAAATAAAGAGATTACACTCAAGCATAGACCTACATACGTATTTAAATTTATGACACAAGCCAAAACAGGTTGAATGTTTTCAACATCTTCTCGAAGGTGATGATGTTATTGCCAATTGCCTGTTGGTTATGGCAGGAGTTTGTACCAAGCATTTGCTAGTGTATCTCCATTTTTTGTAATCACATGGCCTCAGCTATCATCATGTGATTTGTGTTGTGGCAGGGATTATTGGCTACAATATCACAGGGCGGAGGTTGACGTCACATGTCACAAGATCAGTCTTTCTTCTGAAAGTGTGCTGTGCTTAAACATAATATGCCAAAAACAGACAGACAGAATTGCATTATCAGAGCCTAAATGCATCTGATCTTTGATCAGTAGAGTTATAAGCAAAATAGATTTTTCAGATATAGATTTCTGCAATTTTCCTTCAGTCTGATCACAACCTTTTATAGAAAAGACAAACTTAAAAAATATATCTGTTTAAACACAGGATAAGGAAGCATTTTTACAATAGTATCATTGCAATGAAGCTATATTTATCTGTAGCACAAAACAGTCATATATTGTATATGAACATCAGATATCGCAGGCATAAATAAACATGGCCATAATATCTACACTAAAGGAAAAAGAAACGCAACTCGGGAGTTTCTTCTATATATTGTATGTATAATATGCTGCTGTTTATCGACAGGCTACATTAGACCTTTCCTTACAGAAAAAACACATAACACCCCAAACGTTATTCCTTCAAAGTTTCATCACTGATAGAATATGTGTTTGGCTCACTTTGATGACATTTTGCAATTGCTTTACATTGAATACAGTACTGAAATGGCTCAAATTTTTAACATTTCTGAATTTCATGTTACGAAGTGTACCGGTACTGTGATTAACAAGTCTACAACAGCACAGTTTTGTCCTTTCTCTATTACCTAGCTGCAACCACAGAAATCCCTAGACGTTTATAAAAACGTCTTAGGATTTCTCTGGAATATTACACGGAATTAAGTGTGCAGTATATAAATTATATAGCAGAAATTTCCGAGTTATGTTTCTTCTATCCTTTATCAAACAATACTGCCATAATTATGTCAATCAGGGGTAATCACTGCTCTGATTTTATATACCCCTATAAGAATCTTTCATGGGTATCCTGTGAAGATCAGGAATTCCAACACCAGGTATAACTGTTTTTATCGGAACAGAGGCTCTAAAACAGTTATATCGAGGGTTGGGGTTTCCCTATCTCAGAACCGGATACCCATGATCGATTCTTATCGATTCTTGCATATCTTTTACATTCTGCACACTGACTTACTCTTACTTTCAAATAGCTTCACATGGTTATTTAACGTACTCAGAGGGTAGACTCCAAAACACAGGACAGCTTGGTTTATGTCCCGAACAAAACAAGGGGTGTTGCACCCCTGATCTCTGGATTCATAGTCTATCATGCTATCCATTTATACCACACCGGACCCTGTACACGGAGTAAGCTGGTTCCCTGATGTATCATTGCCATCAAGAACCCTTAGACTTCTGATGCCATCTGAGTGATTTTTTGTTCTCGGCAATACAATCAGAGGAATGCCAAAATCGAGGTCTCGATGAAAACGCATGCTATTAAAATGTTTTAGTTTAATAACACTCTAAACAAATAAATTTAAATATTAACATCTTTTATTTTAAAATTAAATTGTCCTTAAATGTACCTTGATCTTCTTAGGTATTAGGTGCTCACATGTGAATTGAATTGAATTGGGGTTTTAAGGCGCACCAACACATGAAAGGTTATATGGCGCCTAAATGTCAGACTCATCCTCCATGTACATCGAGATAAAATATGGAGAACGGGCCTAGAACCTTCTCACCCTGAACTGCAGAGTTGCTGCAAATTCTATTATAGACACTCCATTTACGCTGGAGACACGTTAGTTTTTCTGCCACTGCTCTAGTGATATGAGCGAGAGGGCACCTGAAACAATGCTGGGGTCATGATGAAGACCTTTAATGAGCATGAACTAAAAATGATAAAATGAACATGAATTTGGGGGTGTTCTACCCCTCGGCCTTCCCCTCCAACGGGATCTGCAGTGGAATATTGACATTTGACTATTCTGCGTTACTTTTAACATGCATAATATTAAACGATGTCTACGCAATTTTTTAACACCCTGTATATTATGCTTTCTCAATATTACACGTCAGTTGTTTTTTCTTTACAGAAATATTATCAGTTAACAATTGAGCACATTAAAAAACATTTTATAAATTACATTATATTCCTTTAAATAATAAATACATGCTTTTAGCTATAAATCTGTTCACAAAATTAAATCACACATTAAGCATTAGAGCTATTCCATTAAAACATATGCAGGACCCCAGGAAGGCAATTTAATAAAGGTTCTTAAATTGAATTGAATTGGGTTTTAAGGCAAACCAACACATGAAAGGTTATATGGCGCCTAACAGGCATGAACATGCCAGGCTCATCCTCCATGTACATCGAGATAAAATATGGAGAATGGGCCTAGGACCTTCTCACCCTGAACTGCAGAGTTGCTGCAAATTCTATTGTAGACACTCCATTTATGCTGGAGCCACATTTTTTTTTCTTCTGCCACTGCTCTTAGTGATGTGAGCGAGATGGCACCTGAAACAATGCAGGGGTCATGATGAAGACCTTTAATGAGCATGAACAAAAAATGACAAAATGAATACGAATGGGGTGTCCTACCCCTCTGCATGTGACAATGTATTTGCAGTGGTTGTATTCTACCCCGGCAACCACATGGGGTTGGTTTTTAAAAACTCAATTTTGCATCTATGGGTGGGTGTTCACTTTCAAAAGTGCCTTCATGGGGTCCCATGTATGTCTTAATGGGATAGCCCTTATTATATACATTCCTGTCACATTCAAACAGAAATACACTCATCTAGTATGTAAATATTGCACCCTGTAATAAAAGAAGAAAACTATCAATATTTATAGGTTATTAGATTTGTATTGGGATATATGCACGAGTTCTTCTGTGTAACAATATTACGCATTTCTAATATATAAACAATTGAATTGGGGTTTTAAGGCGCACCAACACATGAAAAGGTTATATGGCGCCTAAAAGGCATGAACATGCCAGGCTCATCTTCCATGTACATCGAGATAAAATATAGAAAATGGGCCTAGAACCTTCTCACCCTGAACTGCAGAGTTGCTGCAAATTCTATCGTAGGAACTCCATTTACGCTGGAGTCATGTTATTGTTTTTCTGCCACTGCTCTTTTGATGCGAGCGAGATGGCACCTGAAACAATGCAGGGATCATGATGAAGACCTTTAATGAACATGAACAAAAAATGATAAAATGAACATGAATTTGGGGGGATTCTACCCCTCTGCCTATCCCTCCAAAGGGATCTGCAGTGGCCCTATTCTTTGTCCCGTGACCAAACGGGACCCCCGAAAACCACATAATTAGAGTAAAACAATAGGTTTTAACAGTTAATTTTCATCAAAAATATGTATTTGAAACAAACATATTGTCATTACATCGTGGGAATTTTCACAATGAAATCAGCATTGTTTACATCACGTGACATACTTTCTTTGACATGAACAGAAAATTGAACTAATCACGAACGAGTATACATTACGCACCCAATATGACTTTAGGCGAATATTTATGTTTCCCGTTACATTGAAGTAAACGGAGATTGTAAATGCATATGCAATAAAACTGGATGCACCCTGTCACTACCGGTCTACCACATTCAGCACTCTAGAAGTATTACATGTTATCATTTGAGGGGTTTGTAAGAAAACCTTGACATTATTACAATCACGAAAAGTTGTTTCTTCTCTAGCAAATGTCTTCTGTATAAGCTGAATGAATTCTCTTTAATCATACGGAAGTTTGTAAGAATGCCCTGACATTATAAGAAAAGTTGTTTCTTCTCTAGCAAATGTCTTCTGTATAAGCTGAATGAATTCCCTTTAATCCGGTTATTTGGTAGAGACTGTCCATGGTTATATAACTGAACTGTATATAAATAGTAAAACATGAGGAAACTCTCCGTGGATCATGATAAGAAAACTTTATTTGCTTAATCACAAGAACATGTATTGATGAATCATGAGGGCATCAGAAACCTTCCTCAGTGCCCCATCCCTCAGTGTACTGGCATCAGAATCCTTACTCCGTATCCCATCCCTCAGTGTATTGGCATCTTCTCATTCTGAATCTGATAGTAACTTGCCTGGAAATAGATAATTTGACATAACTAATGATGAACAGATTACCAATAATAAACAATAAAGTCAATGATCTGTTACTAAGGTAAAGGATTCACAAAACTGTCTATAAAATTCAATAATTGATTATCAAACAAATGCTAAACTAAAACTTTTATCTACTAAAAAAAAGATCCAAAGACACATTTTTTGGCTAATTTAATTGCTATTACAGAAATGAATTGAATGTTAACGGCTCATCAACACAGTATATAGGTTATTTAGAGCCGCCCCAGAGAGAGGGGAAGGATACATAGGAATCCGGGAACCGTGCCCTACTCTTATTATCGAATAGATTTCTATGGTTCTTTAACGTGCTCGGAGGATAAACCGATATACGGGACTGCCCGGTTTACGTCCCCATCCGACGGACGAGGTTAAGGGAAAGTGTCTTGCCCAAGAACACACCGACGAAACTCAGTGCCACCACGGAGGATTGAACCCGGGGCCTCCGGTTATAAATCCGCCGCGCTACCGACTGCGCCACGCCAGCCCTCACAGAAATCATAAATAATAACTAATTAATTAACATTAACACATTACTGTATCTACTTTTGATATTGATGTGCAGCAGGAAGTGTAATACTGCTTAGAACTTAGTATAACTGTTGACCCAGATAGCTCCAGATAAGGTCAAGGTCAGCCATGGTGACTAATTAGTTAACATTAACACAATACTGTATCTACTTTTGATATTGATGTGCAGCAGGAAGTGTAATACTGCTTAGAACTTATTATAACTGTTGACCCAGATAGCTCCAGATGAGGTCAAGGTCAGCCATGGTGACCTACTTGTTTTTTAAGTGTAGTTACTCATTCATCAAAATGTTTCTACAGAGAAAGTTTGAAGACTATATCTATTAAATAGATTCTTAGAAGTGTTAAGCTTAACATAATTATTGCTCAGAATAACAACAATTAAGTAGGGCAAGGTCAGGCATGGTGACCTAAGTTTGGCATTGATGTGCATTTCTCAAGGTCAGTGATGGTGACCTACTTTTTATAATGCTTTGTAGTACTGTCAAAGTGTTTTTATGTATAAAGTTTGCAGACTGTGTCTAATGGTGTGCGAAATTTTATGTTGGATTTGTTTTTGTAATACTTATATTTTGTGCCCTATTGCAATGTCCTGAAGCATAAAGTAAAGGTCAATGTAGTATATATGTTGCAGAGCTGTCTAAACTTTCAATCCAAAAATCGTAGGAAAAAAAAAAAAAAATGCAATCTTTTTTTTAGAACGTAGTTTTATACTTGCTCTTATTTTTCATGCATACATTTTATGTAATAAATAAATACTTGCAATTTCTTTGAAATTGAATGTTTTCTTTGAAATTGAATGTGAATATCTGATTGACTTTATTATGTTTTTGAAACTAATGGGATTTCCCAAGATTGCCACATGCCCCTTTTCATGTGAAAAAACACTATCACTATGCCCACCAAGAACAGTAGGATCAGTGCATGAATTTGAATGGGGAAAACATAAAAGAGCTATCAGTGCTCACGCTACCATACCCCATGGTCGCCATTTGCGATTATTTTATAATACTGTCGATTATTTTAAAGAAATGTCGACAAGAAATGGCGATTATTTTTTTTTAAATTTTTTTTTTTATAAATTTTTCGTATAATGGTCTGTTTGACACCCCAATTAATAAATGACCGCAATAAACATTACATAATCCATTCACGCCCCCTGTGATGTCGCCACGCGCTTATCAATTATCGCTTGTAAAAGTTGTTAATTCCCTTAATTGGCACTTCGTTGTCGGATAATCGGCATTGTTGATACACGCAAACATCATGTGATTAATGGACTGAATAGCCAATCAGATATGCCGTTATTTATCTTTCAGGCGATTGACCAATCAGATAATCCGTTACGCATCCAACAGTAGGTACAGTTTCCTGTTTGTTTTTCTGTACACAAACTACGAAGAGATGAAATTAGTTTGTGCACGCACTATTATGAACATAGTCGCTACTTTCATCTGCATTTTAATTTAATAGCTATCCCATCATGATCCCGATAGGTAGCAAACACCCATGTGTATTGGGAACTGTGAAAACACTTGCAATAAAGTAATTAAACATTGAAACAATAAGAAGTTTGAATATTGTGCCTGGCTTCGTGTCGGCAGTTTCAATTTGTCACAACTTTGAGATCGACAATTAATGACATAAAACTACATTATCCTACTATTAGGGTTGTGTTTTCTTTCCCCTTTGATAAGAAAGACCATTTTTGGCATTCAAAACACATTAATGCATTAAAAAAAGTTCGTAATTGATGGTATTTCGATTAAATGTTTGAAATTTTCGGGCCGTAAAAGTGCGGTGTCATAGTACTTCGGATGGTACATAATTTCGTTTTTTTTTTTTTTTTACATAATCGAATGAGAAAAACTGTCCTTTACAAATACATGTTGGTGGAAAGAAAAACGATATATAGATGACAGATACATAAAGTATATTTCTATTCATTAATTAATCCATCATTCTTTGTTTTATCAACGTGTAAGGAATTCCTGGAATCCTACTTTTAAATGAATTCTAGTCTAGGCTCCTACTTCTTTCACTTGGAGAAAGTGGTGACAAAAAGAAAAATATAGCCAGAGGAGGCCCTGATAGTCTAATAAAACCTGATTGAAAATTTGGCTCTTACGACTGACCAAATTTTCTTACGCATTAAAGTTGGCTATTATTTTCTTAACTAAAAAATGTGTGGCTATTAATTTAAAATGGCCAGTGTGAGCACTGGCTATTATTTACAAATAGTCAGGTAACAGTACACACCTTCAACGTGGTGAACATAATGCCATGTTCCCCAAACTCTAAATGACTTTCCATGAGGTCCTCAATAAAGTGAATTTCGGCACCGAGGTGGTGAATTTTGGCTCGTAGGACAACAAACTGGAATATTGGGAACAAGTCGTCCATGCACCAGACATGCTCCTCCCCCAGAAACTCCTGGACCGCCTGCAATCGTAAAATGAGCAAGACACATCAGTACATGTAAAATATATGAGTGTAACATTGCCTCCTGAAGTTTATAGCAGATTAGAAGTAAATAACTATTTATAGAAGGATTACCAGACTACTAGTAATGCAGGATGTATATGTGGAGAAACTTGACTTTTTTTCGAGTTTTATTTTCCCCCGTGTCAGAGCAGTTAAGCAAATTTATCATGCAGATATGCGCTTTTCTGTCTAATAAAGGGGTGACCTAATAAACTTTGCTTTATTTGGCACTGACTGATAAAGCAAACAGCAATGCGGAATTTCTCTGCAATTATAGTATGTTTTCCACTTCACGTCATATTTTAACGACATGGAGGAAAAAAACAATATGGTGATGTAAAACTTTGTTTAAAACTAGTAAACCACATAGAAAATGTGGATCTACATGATAAAAAGAATATTCTGTCAGTGCCTTTTACTACCAAGTTTATTAGGCTTGGCATGAAAATGCAAAATAGCTCGGCAGAGCCCTGCTTTCTTGGTTTTCTAAGCCGCACCTAATAAACTTGATAATAAAAGGCAGTGACAAAATATTCTCTATGTATATCCGAGTGGACACCTGTTGGGAGGAGAAACAGAGGTCGGCCAAAGTGGACCTGGAGAAGGACTGTGGAGGCAGAAATGAAAGAGAAGAACTGGACCTGGGGCCAAGTACAGACATGGGCTAGGGACAGGCAGCAATGGCGGACTCTGGTGGAAGCCTTATGCACAACTTAGTGCGAAGAGGATTAAGTAAGTAAGTAATATCCGAGTTATGGCGAGAAAAATCAACTCAATCACCCCTTACTTGCCTTACCTGCATTACGTGGTCCTGCCTTAATTCCATTAAGAGATGGGAAAGCTTATATTGGCAGGATTTTAGAACGGATATTTCGACAATAAAACATGTTTAAAAAAAGTGTTTACTGAAAAAATGCGACAACCTGTCTAAAATTGTCTATTAAATGTTTTAATGTTACAATATGCAAACTTTTAAAGCCGAAATTAAGGTTATATTTCAAACCCCAGATAACCCTGTTTTCGCTTCTTGGAGAAGGGGTTGGATGGGGTATGAAAGTAAATACTCGGACCACGTAATGTGAGTTATGGCGAAGAAGGTCTGGTTATAGGCCATTTAAGCAAAGTTTACATGTAACTATGAGCTATGGAACTTAAATAAGTGCAAAATTACACTACAAAACCATTCATCAAAACTCTATACAGGTGTTTAGGTCATATAATAACATACCGTATATGTGTTTATTAAAAGTGTAGGATTATTCATGGGTTCTTAAAATACTCATGACTGAATATGCGTAAAATGAATTATGAACTGATAACTCTTAATTCAACGCTCCAGTTTTCAACTTTTTGGGTTTTCGTTGGTTCAAGCAGTTTATACTGCGTCTGTAAAGTTTGGATTTTCAAAATATGTTAAGTTATATACCGGTATATATAGCTTGTTGTCAGTAGGTTTAGAAATGGTGTACATATGTTTTAACATTTCCCTGTTGTTGGCGGGATAGTTACTTTAAGCACTGCTTACCTGAGTTATGGCGAGGAAGGTCTTCTCAATCACCCCTAACTTGTCTTCAGGACAGAAGGCTGTGCTGAAAGAACATAAAACAACATTATCCTGAAATAAAGTGAGATGTAAGAAGCATGTGTGCATTATCTTAAGGCATTGTTCCCTAACACATAGTGGAAAGATCCAAAGTCGTATTGTGGCTTTAATAAATAACTACACCATAAACTACATACTGGTTCAGGCAACCTACATAAAATATGCACCAATATACATTGATGACATCTATATAAGCATTATGTAAGCAATGTTTTCTTGTGTTGTTCCACAGTTGATAGACTTCAGAATGTGCCAGGTGGTGATTTTGCAGGTTCAACCCCAGATGGCAACATAAATATTTATATTATATATTCTGTGATGAATTACAGAAATTTCCCAGATTGAGAAAATCTATAACATATCCCTTCCTCTACTGTGCTATCTCGCCTAGTGCGCAAGATAGCACAGTAGCCAAATGTTATGAACTAAACGCTACGTCACGATATTACGTCACAAATTGACGTCATAATATTACTCTGCGCTGTCGCCAAAGGAGTGACAGAAGAAGGAATACTTGTGTCAAAAGAAGATTGGAAAGAAATTCATCACAGAACATATATTATATAGTTTAATTAACATTTTTGTCGTGATACGGAAAATAATTCACTCGTGAGAAATATTCTTGCGATATAGAAACCAGTGCGAAAACGCGATATCACAAGAATCTTTCTCACTCGGGAATTATTTCCCGTATCACTTCAACAATGTTAATTAAACTCTATGTAATTCTACATTTACACCACATTACAAGGGACGTTATGCATTTAATGCCACATCATTGAAAACAACAACAACAAGTCAGCAAGGTTAACGTTCATTTACCTTATACATGAAGTAAAGCTTTTCAAACATTTCTGAAAATACTCTCTTTTTTTTTCAGCCACCAAATACAGTATCGCCTTTCCTTCCCATCTCATGGGTTTGTGGGGGTCAGAGAAAATGAAATTCAGTTTTTATAATGGCTGATGTCTGCTTAGTGCTGTCAGTTGCATGACCTTTGATTGCCAAACTGCTGTGTATGTTGTTTTACGTCATTTTCAACACCTGTAAGGTTATATTTGTGGTGGAGGCAGACCACCCACTTTTCCTGGATAGAATCAGTACTGTACACCTCCCGCTATCCGTAAGCATCAACACCTCCTCACTTACAAGTCGAGGTCCCAGTGGGATTCGAACCCGCAGCGGTGAAAGGCGAAGGTTTACAAAGCAACAGCGTTAACCATTCGGCCACGGACATGCTATGATTACCAAACTGAATGTTATGTACACAAAGGTAATTCTGAGGCCTAGGGTTGTTGATGGATCAGACCACAATAACCCTGTTGTCCGTACAATCCAAAGGGATTTGTGTAAGCTGTGTATCTTGTTGTATGATGCTTGATGACACTATAGTTCCTACCTTAACTGCTGCAGAAATTCCACAGCCTTGGAGTAGCAATGGTCCTTCAGACTTGACAACCTCTGTAATAAAATAAACAAAGTGCAGGGAAACTGACTTTAAAGTCATCCATCTGTCATAATCTGTTTGAAAAGTCAAAACATGTAGATGTAGTCTTCCAAAAAAAAACAAGAGGTCAATGACCTTGAAGCTCTACTGATTGATTTTGATTTCAGGAAGTAGTCGCTACAGACTTGTTTTTTGAAAATCTATTTTTAACCGTGGCGGCCATCTTGAATTTCCGGCCGACCTGAAATTTTGCTAAGATCAATAAGACATTAAGAGCAACATTCCTGTGAAGTTTCATGAAAATCCGTCAGGTAGTTTCAAAGAAGTAGTCTCTACAAGTTTTCATTATATAACTCTATGTAAACAAAGCAGCCATGTTTAAGGTCAAATCAAAACGATTTTCGACAAGGACCAACATCATGTCATACTGATCATTTTAGAAAAAGTCCCATATCAATATCTCTTATTGTTTTGAAGAAGTAGTCGCTACAAACTTATTTATTTTAAATCTATTTTTAGCTGTGGCGGCCATCTTGAATTTCCGGCCGACCTGAAATTTTTCTAGGATCAACTAGACATCAAGAGCAACATTCCTGTGAAGTTTTATGAACATCCGTCAAGTAGTTTCAGAGGAGTAATCGCTACAAGTTTTTACTATATAACTCTATGTAACCAAAGATGGCCACTGGCAGCCATGTTTAACGTCGAATCAAAATAATTTTCCACAAGGATCTACATCATGTCATGCTGATCATTTTAGAAAAAGTCCCATATCAATATCACTTATAGTTTTCAAGAAGTAGTCGCTACAAACTTATTTTTTAAAAATCTATTTTTAGCTGTGACGGCCATCTTGAATTTCCGGCCGACCTGAAATTTTGAAAGGATCAATAAGACATCAAGAGCAACATTCCTGTAAAGTTTCATGACAATCCGCCAAGTAGTTTCAGAGGAGTAGTCGCTACAAGTTTTTACTATATAACTCTATGTAAACAAAGATGGCCACTGGCAGCCATGTTTAACATTGAATCAAAACGATTTTTGACTAGGATCAACATCATGTAATGCTGATCATTTTAGAAAAAGTCCCATATCAATATCACTTATAGTTTTCAAGAAGTAGTCGCTACAAACTTATTTTTTAAAAATCTATTTTTAGCTGCGACGGCCATCTTGAATTTCCGGCCGACCTGAAATTTTTCTAGGATCAATTAGACATCAAGAGCAACATTCCTGTAAAGTTTCATGACAATCCGCCAAGTAGTTTCAGAGAAGTAGTCGCTACAAGTTTTTACTATATAACTCTATGTAAACAAAGATGGCCGCTGGCAGCCATGTTTAACGTTGAATCAAAACGATTTTTGACTAGGATCAACATCATGTCATGCTGATCATTTTAGAAAAAGTCCCATATCAATATCACTTATAGTTTTCAAGAAGAAGTCGCTACAAACTTGTATTTTAAAACTCTATTTTTAGCTTTGGCGGCCATCTTGGATTTCACATCAACATGAATTTTTGCTAGGATCAACTAGACTTTATGGGCAACATTTCTGTAAAGTTTCATGAATATCCATCCAGTAGTTTCAGCTGTGAAGTCGCTACAAATAAAAGTTTTCGGACAGACAGACGGACAGACGGACGGACGCCGGACGCCGCACCACGGCATAAGCTCTGCTGATCTCTGATCAGTAGAGCTAAAAAATCATTTATATATAAGAAATATTTTGCACTTTTCGAGTCAAGTTATTTTTTATTTAATATATACATGTTTTCTTTAGACTTATTTCCTTTTTCAGGCAATAGGTGAGAAAACTGGAATCATTAAATTAGTGCTTTGCACTTTGATATCAGATTGGCTTGTCCCTCAGTTGAGAAAATGTTACATTTTAAACTGTAAACAAATACTGATAAAGGTGATCCTTTGAGAGCAGCAAACACAATCAAGAGAATAAAGCAGCAGACTCGGTTTTATTGAGTCTGTTCATGAAAAGTAATGAAAGAAGCAACACCTCTCACGCCCCCTAGCACCGGCTTAAGCGGTATTCTACTTCAAAGCCAACCATATTGGGCTTGTTGGTCCCAAAGGACCAGTAAAAATAACACTACCGATTCGCAGCACGGGGAGACTCTTTACAGCCGCCACACTGCACTAAAGTTCATTACACTCCATGCTAACAAAGAAGAAGTAATGACAGATAAGTAGTATGAGATCAAAAGTCAAATCTTCTTGTACCAATGCTGTTTATTTCTATCTGAGATATCTGTATCATTGTGACCTACCTTGTGTTTATCCTGATACATGGCATCATCTATACACCAGAAACCCCTGAAAGTAAAATACCGGTATTGGGTGATGGATAGTTTAAGGATACACTTTCTCACTGTGGTCAGTGGAAGATCATTGTTTTCATGATGAGAGATGTCATTGTTAAAAGTGATTTATCACCTACTAGATAGTAACTAATTCCAGTGGTAGAATGTTTTTAAAGCAGAGCAACAACAAACTGCCTCGCAAATATTAGCAGTTCTATATAGAGGATCTTAAACGAGTTCCCTTTCATATGATTTATGAAACGATTATGAATTATTTTAATTTTAACGAGCCTTTTGGCGAGTTAAAATTAAAAATAATTCATAACGAGTTTCATAAATCTTATATGGAATGGGAACGAGATTAAGATCCTTTTTATCACATAACATAACAATCAAATTAGTAAAAATTAATTCAGATGGACATAGAACCGCCACGACGTCAGACACACTTTAGCGCCAAAACGTCATAAAATATGTGACGTCATAACGTCGCGTCTCACACATGACGTTGCGTATAAAAGAGTTCGTGTTTTACCTCTTTACAAAATAGCAGTTTACGCCAACTTTTTAACAAATCATCAACAATGTTTTGTATAACGTGCATTATTTTTATAAGCTGTCACAAATAATAAGTTTATGACTCAGATATGGGTGAATTTGTAATAAATAAAATAGTTTCAGTTAATAAACTTGCATAGTGTTACAGGTTTAACTCAACCAATCAAAATCGTTCCAGGTTGTATTACACGTGTGTCATACAATAGAATATTAAATGGGTGTTCGACACTGCTAACAAGGGACGTTATGTGATAAAATAATATTATCTACCACTGAAGAATTACTGGTCAATACCTAAGTAAGCCATGAGGGCCGTATCTCCCTGAACACTTACTGGTCAATTCCTAGATAAGCCATAAGGGACACATCTCCCTGAACACTTCCTGGTCAATTCCGAGGTAAGCCATGCGGGACATATTTTCCGGAACACTTACTGGTCAATTCCGAGATAAGCCATGAGGGACATATCTCCCTCAACACTTCCTGGTCAATTCCGAGGTAAGCCATGAGGAACATATCTTCCTAAACACTTTCTGGTCAATTTGAGGTAAGCCATGAGGGACATATCTCCCTAAATACTTACTGGTCAATTCTGAGAGAAGCCATGCAGGACATAACTCCCTTAACATTTACTGGTCAATTCCTAGGGTAATCCATGAGGGACATATCTCCCTGAAAACTTACTGGTCAATTCCGAGGTAGGCCATGAGGGATATATCTCCCTAAATACTTACTGGTCAATTTGAGGTAAGCCATGAGGGACATATCTTCCTAAACACTTTCTGGTCAATTTGAGGTAAGCCATGAGGGACATATCTCCCTAAACACTTACTGGTCAATTCCGAGGGAAGCCATGCAGGACATAACTCCCTTAACACTTACTGGTCAATTCCGAGGTAAGCCATGAGGGACATATCTCCTAGCTTGTTGAGTTTCTGAACCCTCTCCCAATACTTCTCATCGTCCCTGTCACTGTAGAGGGCATACAGGTCAAACAAGGCCGGGTAGATCTTGGGTAGCAGGATGGACTGCAGGATACCAGCTGCCGAGACCACCTGACTGGAAAAAATAATGTTTTCATTGCAACAACAACTGAAATAACATAAGCAGACTTTTAGTGGTTACATACCCCTGGTGACTGACTCCACCATCAAACAAGAAAAAAACAACGCTAAAGTGTGTCTGACGTCGTGGCGGTCTGAGAATCTGTCTACAACAATCTTGAAAATACATGTGTAGGGCAAAGCACTACTGACAGTCTGTCTACAGTATCAAAACATTCAGCAGAAATATGCAACACTACTTGGTATTAGTTTTTTATTTGTTGTCTACTTTAACAATGTTTACACAGTAAAGTGAAAAAATCCATACAGTGTGTTCCAGAAAATAATAATTACATGCATCTGTTGAAATAAAAAGCCCCAGATATCGAATCAACTTTACTTTTCAAGTAGGCAGTACTGTGCATGCATCCAATGTGTTTCAAATACACTAACAGTAGCCAACTCTCTTGCAGTTTTTTTTTTATATATTACCATTCCCACAAGGCACATTATTGTTGGTGGTATAGCGTCTAATGTAAATATGACTTGAATCACATTTTTCTTGGGGCTTAGGCAGTTTTAAAGCGCTAACGCACTTAATGGAATTTGCCATTTACTTTCAGTGTTTAAAACAACATAAACGGCAAAAAACTGTGAATCAAATTCTTAAATCGTATAGAGTTTTGTATGTATGCTTTTTTGTGTGTTGATTTTACAGGTTTCTCATTATATTTTTTTTTCTTATTGTCAAAATAACCTTTCTGATCTTTAAACCAAGACAAAACATGTTCTTACACAGATAGATCTTCATCAACCTGGGAAGTTTCTGATATCTGTCTCTGTATGAAGCCCATGTTCTCATTCAGGGACGTGCAGGGTCTACGACTCCTCTCTGGGTACACATGTGCAGGTCCCCCAGATGCGGGTAGCTCTGGGAAAAGGATTCTGGAAGATAAAGGATCTTATATTTATCATGCAACTACCATTTATACTCTACGAATACAGCCGTTTCCTACTTTACTTAAAGTTTTCGCCCAACTGCTGTACTTTGCTTGTTGAGTACACATGCTATAATGGATAACTTTATTAAACAGTCATCAACCATATGAACTACATATATACCCAATATATTTTAAACTTATTAATTTAGGAATGCAATAAAGTATTTTCATTTATTATCACTATAAATGTACCGGTTCTTAAATGTCAAAAATGATTTTTGCCAAAGTTACTTTATACCCGTATCAAAAAAATCCTCCATTTTTGTATTTTGTCTGTAGAAGAGGTGGTGGTGTTTTCATTTGTTTTCAGGTAGATTATGTTTTTTATAACAGTGTGCATGATACATAAATTACAGTTTAGTAATTTAGAATTGCAGTTGTACTCTTTAGCTTGTGATGAAAATTTACAAATACTCACCAGCATGACCAGAGGCTCAAATTTATCCATTTTCTTACACTCGCCAAAATACAGCTGAAATTCTGAATTACTAACATGAAATTTTGTCTATTTCTGTGATAATACTCATCTAGATTTTTGTGTGAAGATGTTGACTTATGTAAACAAATAAGTAGAACTATCACTGAAGGTGATGTAGACCCCCCACTTTGAAAACTTTTGAAGTCAAAGCCATATGAAGTTCATTATACAATATTAGAATGGAAAATTCTAAGTCTAACAAAGGGCCATAATTCTGTAATAAATTGGGCAATCATCAATGTGTGATGCAAACATCATAAGGTCATCAGTTGTTATGTGTGTATGAAGTTTAGGAACAATCCATTAGAAAATGTTTAAGAAAAATATATTAAGGCACATTACACAATATTAAGAGTGGACAATTATTGGTCAAACAAAGGGCAATACTTATGTAATAAATTAGGCAATCAACAACGTGTAATGTTGATGGACATAAGGTCATCAGTTGTCATGTGATATTAAAGGTTGGGAACAATCCATTTGAAACTGTTTGAGAAGTGCAAGTTCATTATACAATATTAGAGTGGAAAATTCTAAGTCAAATAAAAATTAGTGGAGTGTAACCTTGTGATCTCTTAAAAGGGGTTGCTGCACTATTTTAAACAAGATTTATTTAAAAGGGCTCTAAAAAACTTGAAAGAAGTTGAAAGAATTATCAAAATGCCATGAAAAATATATGATATAAAAGATATGACTTTTTGAAAATTTGCAAAGAAACGCATTAATGGAGGTGGCCATCTCGGAGCAATGATGTCATCATGCCTTTTTTACCATATATGGCATATTGACAAAATGTATTTAAAAGCAAAGAAAACACTGCAAATGAAAAATAAGCATACAATTTATACATTTTACATCTGTATATTTATTTTTAATCAATTTGCAGTGATTTTCTTTGCTTTAAAAGACATTTTGTCAATACGCCATATATGGTAAAAAGGCACGATGTGAACATTCCAAGATGGCCGCCTCCATTTATATGATTTGCACATTTTCAATAGGTCATATCTCCTTTATTTTTCATGGCATTTTGATAATTCTTTCAGCTTTTTTCAAGTTTTTCAGAGCCCTTTTAAATAAATCTTGTTAAGAAATATGCATCAACCCCTTTAACATTAGTAGTTTGTAACTTTATGAGGTTTTCATTATGTGTATTTTCACATCATAGAAAAAGAAAATATGCAACCATTATCTGTTAAATAATGGGACAAATAATTAAAACTTTAGTAGAATCTTGTGTAAAATTAGTGTAGTTTAACCTTTATATGGTTTTTATGACACATTTTCACATCAAACCAAATAGGAAAAGCAAATATGCAACCATGCAATCATTATCTGGTAATGCAAAGGGACGCAACGGTCGGGACACGAAGCAACAGGACGCCACGTGACGTGACGGACAAAGAGATTCTTATACAGCCCCACTTCTTCGAAGCAGGGTTATAATAGTTTATTGAAGTACGAAGTTCAAACAAACTGATTACATTTGCCAGAATGGAAGACCAGGTTGAAAAATTTGACATACGCTATATAATCTTAAACAAGAGGGCTAATATGGCCCTAAATCGATCACCTGATTACTGGCCCATTATCGAACTTCTTCGAAATCTTATGGTCATAATCTATCTGTGCAAGTTTGGTTAAGATTGTTCAAGAAATGTGGCCTCTGTTGTGTTAACAACATTGATAAAAAGACACTGACAAATTTTGGTAAAGATGAAATACAAAATGAAGGTGCTAGAGTGTAACACCTGGGGCATGGCGAAATGTGACCCCGGGGCTAGATGTAATATATGAGAGCCGTGTGCCTTGTGGTTTCAGAGAAGAAAAGTTTTTTAAGTTTTTCCCTATACAAATCTATGTAAAACATGTGACCCCTGGGGTGGGGCCAAATGTGACCCCAGGTTCACCATTTGAACAAACTTGGTAAAGGACCATAAGAGTATAGTAAATGCAAAATATTAAACCTTAGGCTCTTGTAGTTCCAGAGAAGAAGACTTTGTTTTTCCAATATAAGTCTATGTAAAACAGTGAACCCCCGGGGCGGGGCCAAATTTGACACCAGGGTCACCATTTGAATGAACTTGGTAGAGGACCATAAGCTTATAGCAAATGCAAAATATTAAACCTCTGGCTCTTGCAGTTCCAGAGAAGATTTTTTTAAGTTTTTCCCTTAACAAGCCTATGTGAAACTGTGACCCCCGGGGTGGGGCCAAATTTGACATCAAGGTCACCATTTGAACAAACTTGTTAGAGGACCATAAGCTTATAGCAAATGCAAAATATTAAACATCTGGCTCTTGCAGTTTCAGAGAAGAAGATTTTTTAATTTGTTTCCTATATAAGTCAATGTAAAACTGTGACCCCCGGGGCGGGGCCATATTAGACCCCTAGGTCACCATTTGAAGAAAACTTAGTAGAGGACAATAAACTGATGCTACATGTTATACATGAAAGCTCTGTGCCGTGTGGTTTCAGAGAAAAATATATTATTTAAGTTTTTTCCTATATAAGTCTATGAAAAACATGCAAAATCTCAATATACAAATTTTGGATCCCCAGGGCACAGTCATTTTTGATCCCGGGGACTTCATTTGAACAAAATTGATAGTCTAGGCATTGGTGATCACTTTAAAAGAAAAGCTGTTGAAATCTGTCCAGTGGTTCTTGAGAAGAAGATTTTTTAAGGTTTTGACCATATATGGTAATGGTGGCCATCTTGGATGTCGTGCTGACCTAATTTTAACAAATCTAAAAAGCATTCATCTAAGGATCATACATGTGAAGTTTGGTCAAAACTGGCCAAGCGGTTTCTGAGGAGAAGTCGTTTGAACCAAAAGTTATCGACGACGACGGATGGACGAAGTGATCCCAATAGATCACCTTGAGACTTCGGCTCAGGTGATCAAAAAAAAATTGGCAACCACAGCCATATATAATTACAGAAATATATATATCCACATATATATTTATATTTTAAACAAGGTCCTCATTTTTAAACTATATATTTTATGTCATAACCAGTCTGCTAGAATTATACTAAAATTAAATCAAAGGCCATAACTCTGTTTCCTGTTGATAAGATTACCTTATAACATTGAATATTCTGCGTATAAATGACTGTATCTCCTGAATGGCGTGGTACAAAAGTCTTGGATGGGCACCAATACCAATATACGCTGCCCTGAACACGTTCACCAGCTCCTCTATCAGTGTGCCCAAGGGATGAGCCCGTGTCTCAAAGGCCTGAAATATGAAACATTTTGTAGAAAACAACGAAAGTGCAAAAAGAGAATCAGTATATTTTTGTTGACACAATAAAAGAACATATGAATTTAAGTATCATAACAAGAGGCCAAAGAGGGCCTGTGGATGCTCTACTGGCTAACATGGCTCTTATAACATAAATGAAGCGAGTGACTGCAATTTAAGTTTTTTTTTAAATCTTGGGCAAAATACAGCATTTTAAACAAAATCAAGGGCCATAACTAAGGAATCTGATAAAGTTTGGTAAAGATCAGATGAAAAATTAAGGCCCTATCGTATTAACGAGGCAAAATATAGCATTTTTAACAAAATCAAGGACCATAACTCCGCTGTTACTGGTCCGATCTGGCTGGTTTTCGAACTCGTCCGAGCTTTCATTGATATTAACAATCTCTTAAAGTTTGGTAAAGATCAGAAGAAAAATGAAGGCCCTATTGTCTTTGGGCAAAATATAGCATTTTTAACTAAATCAAGGGCCATAACTCCGCTGTTACTGGTCCGATCTGGCTGGTTTTCGAACTTGCCCGAGCTTTCATTAATATTAACAATCTCTCAAAGTTTGGTAAAGGTCGGATGAAAAATGAAGGCCCTATTGTCTTAACGAGGCAAAATATAGCATTTTTAACTAAAGTGGGGAATTAACATCTTCAAGTATGCCACAATGTAGCTGTATTGTTCAATACTGAGTATATCCACACCATGAGTGGAGAATTAACAATTACCTTCTTCAAGTATTCCACAGTGTAGCTGTATTGTTCTATACAGAGTATATCCACACCATGAGTGGGGAATTAACAATTACCTTCTTCAAGTATTCCACAATGTAGCTGTATTGTTCTATACCGAGTATATCCACAGCATGAGTGGGGAATTAACAATTACCTTCTTCAAGTATTCCACAATGTAGTTGTATTGTTCTATACTGAGTATATCCACACCATGAGTGGGGAATTAACAGTTACCTTCTTCAAGTATTCCACAATGTAGTTGTATTGTTACAGAGGATATCCACACCATGAGTGGGGAATTAACAACTACCTTCTTCAAGTATTCCACAATGTAGTTGTATTGTTCTATACTGAGTATATTCACACCATGAGTGGGGAATTAACAATTACCTTCTTCAAGTATTCCACAATGTAGTTGTATTGTTACAGAGTATATCCACACCATGAGTGGGGAATTAACAATTACCTTCTTCAAGTATTCCACAATGTAGTTGTATTGTTACAGAGTATATCCACACCATGAGTGGGGAATTAACAATTACCTTCTTTAAGTATTCCACAATGTAGTTGTATTGTTCTATACTGAGTATATCCACACCATGAGTGGGGAATTACCAATTACCTTCTTCAAGTATTCCACAATGTAGCTGTATTGTTCTATACTGAGTATATCTACACCATGAGTGGAGAATTAACAATTACCTTCTTCAAGTATTCCACAATGTAGCTGTATTGTTCAATACAGAGTATATCCACACCATGAGTGGAGAATTACCAATTACCTTCTTCAAGTATTCCACAATGTAGCTGTATTGTTCAATACTGAGTATATCCACACCATGAGTGGAGAATTAACAATTACCTTCTTCAAGTATTCCACAATGTAGCTGTATTGTTCAATACTGAGTATATCCACACCATGAGTGGGGAATTAACAATTACCTTCTTCAAGTATTCCACAATGTAGCTGTATTGTTCAATACTGAGTATATCCACACCATGAGTGGGGAATTAACAATTACCTTCTTCAAGTATTCCACAATGTAGCTGTATTGTTCAATACTGAGTATATCCACACCATGAGTGGGGAATTAACAATTACCTTCTTCAAGTATTCCACAATGTAGCTGTATTGTTCTATACTGAGCATATCTACACCATGAGTGGAGAATTAACAATTACCTTCTTCAAGTATTCCACAATGTAGCTGTATTGTTCAATACTGAGTATATCCACACCATGAGTGGGGAATTAACAATTACCTTCTTCAAGTATTCCACAATGTAGCTGTAGTGTTCTATACTGAGTATATCTACACCATGAGTGGGGAATTAACAATTACCTTCTTCAAGTATTCCACAATGTAGCTGTATTGTTCTATACAGAGTATATCCACACCATGAGTGGGGACCTTCTCAAGCTGGTCAAGATTACTTAATTCTAACTTCTGTTTAGATGATAAATCCCTGAAATAAAAATTTACAATATTATATTGATAAATTTAATAATATTAAATGTTTCTAAGTTTTGCCCAACCTTCACAACACACATTTTCATAACTATGTTCTTCGAAACTATTATGGAAAAAAAAAAGAATGTAACATATTAATCTGTTTATGCCATTTATACTGAACAAAAAAAGAAACTTCCGCAACTTTACCCATACATTTAGACACAATGAAATTATATTTTGTTTGGTCTGATATGCCAATACCTTTGTTAAAAGGCCAGCACTGTCATGAAAATCATTTTCCTTGAATCGAGCTTGTGGACAAACTTATTCCCCTTGTTTTGGTTTAAAAAGCATTTCCGGGTCTTGTGGTTACAAATTTGAGTTAAAATGGATTTGTTATATTGAAATAAACAGAGGATAACCTCAGCAACAAAAAGACAGAGAAAATATTCTGACTTTTTCACTCAATTTTCGCCATACAGCTTTTAAGAATGAATATTTTCAGATTACCTCCCTTTATAATAAAAATATAGTGATTTCACAATTTGAATAAAACCTGTTTTATCAGCAACACATGTATACAAACTCTGTTTTTTGATGATTATTAATATTGATCAGAATGATTGAGCGATAAGCATAAACTGATGAAATTTTATCTAGATTGGTGTACAAAGTGTAACAAAGTCAACCCTATGCAAATCACAGCTTAAAAATGTGGAAGTTTCTTTTTTTGTTCAGTATATTTAAGTAATTAAAGTTTGATTTTTGGCAACTTGCACCACAGACAAACTACTTAAGGCAAAGAAACATGTTGAAATAATTTCTGGAAAGCATCAAAAACATTTTTTTTTTTTTTATTCTGGCGTCATAACATTGCTGAAGTGGCATAGAAAGTCTGACGATTTTCTGTACAATAATTTGTTATCTATTGAGTGCTGACCATAACTGTTTGGCATGTTAATGAACGTTCTGCTGTTTTGTGCATGAACCATGACTGAAGGCAACAATGTAACGAAATAAAACATTACTGACTAGAAAATGTATCCATGAGACTTAGCACTGTCAGTCATATACAAAGGATTTAAAGAATGAATGAATGAATGGTGTTTTACGGCACGTCGACACATAAACAGGTCATATTGTGCGCAAAAAAATATATAAAAAATGAAGTATTAATTAAAAATTAAAGTAAATATATAAAGATAAAACTATTAAAAAAAAAATAAGGGATGATAAGGTGTAATATAAACTATGTATGTAAATCAATAAATGCCCGGCAACGGGTATATAAACAAGTAAATATATATAAGAACACATTACAATGATTTATATAGTCTGATCTCTTTCAGGAAATCTAAAACAAGACTAAAATCTACAGTATCAAATAACTCTTTCATAGTATTAACATTGTAGTACCTTTGACGCATAGGATCAAAGTCGACACATTCCAATAATATGTGTTTGACCGTTAACGGTGCAAAGCAGGGTATACATTCTGGTAATTGCTCACCTTGTAATAAATATGAATGAGTATAACGTGTATGCCCTATCCTGCACTGGGCTAGGACAACTTCCTCTCGACGAATGGGTCTACTAGAAGAACGCCATTCTCCGAGTAACAGTTTAATTGGATGTAGTTTATTGTTAACTGACAAATCCCAAGCGGCTTGCCAAGAGTTACGAATATATGTGTTAATACAACTTTTAAAATCAGTATAAGGTAATTTGGTATTAGTTACATGTAAATCTAATGCTGCCTTAGCAGCACTATCAGCTCTATCATTACCAGGTATTCCTACATGGCTTGGAAGCCAGCAGAAAATAATAACATTATCAATTATAAGAGAATTGTACTTTTCTAAAAGTTGAAGCACAACTGGGTTATCATGTTTCATATTACCCAGTGCTTGAAGAGATGAAAGGGAATCAGAAAATATTACAAAATGGTCATCATCAGATTCATGAATATGATTTAAGGCAAGTTCAATTGCCTTAAGTTCAGCTGAAAAGATAGAGGCCTTATCAGGCAGGCGGCTCTTTATGCTGTGTTTGTGAACAACAGCTGCTGCAGCTACCTTATCTCCATCTTTAGAGCCATCTGTGTAGATATGCTGAAAGTTACTGTATTTCGATTTAATTTCATTAAATTTGCTTTGAAAGACAGTAGGGTCTGTACTGGATTTGTTATTATTACAAAGATCAAAAATAATTGTTGGAGTTTCCAAAGTCCACGGTGGAATTTGTGGTACTTTGTACTTGGCAATCAAATTTAGGTCGATTTCAGTGTCTCTTAATTTTGGTTTAATACGAAGACCAAATGGTCGAATGGCCTTCAGTTTTCGATCAAAAAGAGGTTCACAACTAGGATTAAAAACATTATTGAAAGTTGGGTTTGAAGGGTTAGACTTCAATTTAATGGCGTATTGAAGAGCTAATTTGTCTCGTCTGTGAGACAGTGATGGTTCATTGGCTTCAACATATAGACTTTCGGCTGGTGATGTACGAAAGGCACCTAAGGCGAGTCGTAATCCTTGATTATGTATAGGGTCGAGCATCTGCAAGTACGACTTGCGAGTCGATCCATATACTATTGAGCCGTAACTTGTAATAACACTTTTTGTACGGAGGGATGTATGGACAGATGGGTGTACGGACAGACAAAAGCAACACTTTATGCCTATTCCACTTTCATGGTGGGGCAAAAAAATAAAAGTTTTATTCCATTAATTGCAAAAGTTTCAAGCTAATACATTAAAAGTTAATGATTTTGTGAGGAAAGTCTACAAACTTCTGTGAAAATCCTTTTACTCTTTCATTGTGCTTAATCAGCCATTATAGGATTGCATGTCAATGAATGGTAAACATTAAAAACCGAGTATAAAGCACACATCAGCCATTATCATATACATATATTAGCAGACGGAATTTCAGTACATTCCCATGTTTTGCCCTTCCTTTTTTACTTTCTATCTTTCTACCCGAGACCGTATTTCCATGCTATGATACATATCACCACCTGGTTCCAGGCTTGTTAATGCTCGTATCCGGCTGCCCGCTGTTCATGTTTTCCCTTTCTCACTTTCTCTCGGAGACCTTGTTTCCCAGCCATAATACATGTTGTCCCACGCTTTGTTGATGCTGGTTCCCCTGCCCAATATATATTATTTGCCCTTTCTTACTTTCTATCTTTCTCCTGGAGACCCATTTTCCCAGCCATAATACATGTTGTCCCATTCTGTGTTGATGCTGGCTCCCCCTGCCCACTATACATGTTTTCTCTTTCTTACTTTCTCCTGCAGACCCTGTTTCCCAGCCATAATACATGTTGTCCAATGCTTTGTTGATGCTGGTTCCCCTGCCCGCTATACATGTTTTCTCTTTCTTCATTCATAATTTTCCATTGCCAAAATGTTAAGATTTTACTTTATTTTCACAAGGTGATAAAATTTAATTTACTTGGGTTTTTGTCCTTGGGTTCTATATTAAAACAAGAATATCGGTAGAATGGTTCTTATATATGCTCTGCACACCCTCGCAACACGACAATAAGCGCATCTCCACATGATATTGATACTTAGCAAGTTTCGCAAAATTCTAACAAGGGGTTATAGAGAAATAGCCCGGACAAGAATTTTCTATTTGACTACTACGTATATATGCATTAAAAATACAAAGGGCCATAACTCAGTGGAAAATTCAATTTCTACCCAGAGTTGTCGTTCCTTGCATACACATACATCTCTGTCAATGTCTCACCAAATACCAAGAATCTTGGCAAACGATGAAAAACGGTGGAAATGCAAAATTTCTTGATGACACTAATATTTTTCTGAATTGAATTGAATTGAATTGGGGTTTTAAGGCGCATTAACTTCATATGAAATGCTTATATTACAAAGAAAACAATTTCCGGCTTGAATGTTTTAAATATACAGTAAATTATGCTCAGGATTATACTGCGGTAGAATAAAGGTTTGTACTTTGGCATATCACTCCGCCGTCAAAACTTTAAAATAGGCACCACAAAATCGTCCGCATAGCATAACAGTACAGCGATTTGCTTATATCACATAAGATCTTAACAACCTACTTAAATTTAAGTACTAACCTATACTATATATCGAAATGTAGATAATAAGACGTGTTTCTTTCGATTGTTTACATGTCAATCAACGGCCGATAGTTGGTGGTGTCACGGTGTTGAAGTTCTGTTGCTATTTTTACATTTTAACTATGATCATGTGACAAATTATCAGGTGATTGCAGACTACTTTCTTAGACGTTGACAGAGGTCAATGTAATGGCCTCTGGGAGAGATTGTGGAAAATTATCGAACCAGAACGTCATGACAATATGCGCATCTCCACTTGAAATTGATACTTCCTAGCAAGTTTCGTGAAATTAACAAGGGGTTATAGAGAAATAGCCCAGACAAGAATTTGCACGGACGTACCGACATTGGAGGTTTATGGGGTACCCGTCTTAGTGGCTAATATTTGTCCATGTTTTACGGAGTAAAAAAGGCCATAAACTTTGTCCTTATAGTTTAGGGGCTATATTTTAGCCCTTTAGGGGCTAATTTTAGCCCTTTGAACTGTCCAAACTGTCTGAAATACTAATAGACAAATTGTGTTCATCGATAAAGGGGTATGTTTAAACAGCATTTATTTGGGTTATCCCCCACCCCACCACCACTCTCCTACGGATGTGTTTGAACGTCTCATTGAAAGGCTTATGGGCTGGTAGCCCTTAAACAGAAATAGCCCATAAACCTGTCATGGGCGACTATTTTAGCCCTTAAACCCCCAATGTTAGGGACGGACGAGGCGGTGACTATATGCTCCCACGAATTTTTCGGGGAGCATAATAAAATCCTTGGCAGAGTAAAAAGATGATAATTTTCAAGATTCGTTCAAGATTCGATTTTGAAAGGTATATATATTGAATCAACTTGCACAAATGTGCATGCAATATGCAGGGTTTGAAAATAACCACACAGTAAATACCTTAATTTTAACACTAAAGTTGGTTGACCATCTAGGATAAAGTCAATTCACCTACCAGAATTTAGAGGTGTATCAAATTTCTGGTCACTGACTGGTCAGTTTATTATTAAAATTATCAAAATTATGAATAAAAGATGTTTTGCTTTGTTGATGGTAGTTCTCCATGCCCGATATATATATATATGATTTGCCCTTTCTTACTTTCTATCTTTCTCCCGGAGACTTTGTTTCCCAGCCATGATACATGCCACCACCTGGTCCCAGGCTTTGCTGATGTTTGGTTTCCCCTGTCCGCTATAGTGTAGACTGTCGTAACACTGGTAGAATATCTCCTCCCACTTCCGCTCCGGCCTCACACATAACTTACCATACAAACTGAAAATAAACAATAAAAGAGTGTTTACATTCAAGATTGAAAATTTATACACGTTCCTCCCTTCCTTTTTTTCTTTTTTCAATCAACACTGAAAGAAATGATAATGTGAGTTTTTACCACCATTTAGTCAGCAATTTCAATAACTGAGCAAAACAGACATTACATTTTAACCTATGAACTCCATTAATTTTATGAAAATGTTAAATTGAAAACAGAGTGGGAACGTTTAAATTTGTTAGTAAAACTTGGATGCTTGATCGATTGACATACTGACTGAGCAATTGACTGATTGATTGTTATATTGATTGAATGTCGTTTAACTTCTCATTAAACACTGAGGAGATATTGTGATGGGGACCTCTGTTAACGGTTTCATCTGAAATATTAGAGAGGCGGCGCACCCATGTTCGTGTGATTCTTAATCTCTGCATGTTTTAATAATCGCGACAGTAGCTAAAACATAAATCAGATTCTCTCTTTTTTTTTTCGTCTGACATTTGAACTGAAAATCGGCATAATTTTGTGAATAAACCTCTATTTTTGAAGAGCAAATGCTAACCTGAGATGGAGTAGCACTAACATATGAAACCTTCAACTGATCAATTTCTAATATTGTAAATGTCGGCATTTGCTTAAGTCTTTTTACAGCATTGTGGCAGTGCAGTTTTCCCTGAAATGGTCACGCGTTAACACAGATGCTTTGGGAGTATTCCACCATACTAAAAGAGAAAAGAGCAATATTCCAAGAATTTAATTTAGCCATTCACTCTAGCTGTAGTAAATGGTTTGTTTGTTTTGTTTTTAACGTCATTTTTCAGCACATTTTAGGCTATGTATGATGGTCGATTTTTTGTGGTGGTGACAGACCACCCACTTATTCCTGGGAAGAACCAGTACTGTATACCTCCTGCCATCCATAAAAATCAACACTTTCTCACTTACAAGTTGAGCTCCCAGTGGGATTTGAACCCACAGCATGTAGTAAATGGATTATTATCTGTTAAATTATACATAAATATTGCTTTTTGGACTGTTTACACAGCACCTACCTAGATTTGCTCTCCAATGACGTACGGCTTGGCGATCTTCGTTCCATGGAAGCTGTCATTGACATTTTCAGGAAAGTTCCTGACAACTTCAGACCTTCATTCCATGTGCCACTGAATGTTCCCTCTATTTTATCGCCAACTGGAAATGTTAACGTTCCCTGTAAGGACAATACTATTTTATTATAATTTAACTGCTACACAAGCATTGACATTAATGGACTCGTAGCAATCTTGAGGTCCACTTTACCCATTTTCATGCATCAAAACAAACCAAACATCTACACAGTGATATTTTTACAGTTGGGTCCTGGCACTCGCTGCCTTCAGGATTCACGAGTCCTTTGGAAAATCTCATTTTAATTCACTTTTGTTTTTTACAGTACCAAAATCTTTCCTCAACTTGGGTGGCCTTTAATATTGGTATTTCCAGAATTTTAAAGACAAAGAGGTCCATAACTGTTTCAGAAGAAATGTCCGAAATATATACCATCCGAATTTACTATTACTTTTGGCGATTTTCAAGCATTTAGAAAATCAGGTTTCGATCCCAGATCAACAAAATATTCTGTAGATATACTTAAAAGATGTACTTAAAATATGTCAGTTTCGAAAGAATGCAGCCATATTATACCATTTTCCATCATTTATACATGCCTTCTGTTGTGGAATTTTATCGGCACTCTGTAAACACCCTGCATTTACCAGAACATGTGCTTGTTGCACTTGCCGATGTCTGTCAAAACAAACTTAAAGAACCAATCAAAATTAGCGACTTTGAGCAAGACTGATTAAGCTTGCTTTGACTGGGTTGCTGTTGCTGGGAGATTTACCCTGATATTCTAAAGAGAAACTGAGATACGGAAAACAGGTGCGCGCCATTAGAAATAGAACTACGGGAATCCCCGATGAGATTTCTATCGAATTTCTTTCTAGCAAATAGTATGCGTCCTAGCCGCAGGACGCGCAACGCGCAGGTAATAAAATCACTGTCTACAAAAGTGTCATCTTTTATTTTTCCTAACCCTTTTCTTCAATAAGTTACAATTTTGTTATTTCAAAAAAAAATTGTAGTTTTTAAAAAACTAGCAGCATCCCACATGGAATAACAGCAGATTCTTGCCTTCCAAATAATTTTAGGTGAAAATAAATCAAGATTGTCATGTGTCACTTTGGTCTCCAGAAATAATAGTTTTCTGACTTTGCCTATGCATTGGGAAATTTGAGTCTAAAAACCTTTGCCAAATGAAATTGTTTTAGATGGTATTATTACTCTATCAAAACATGAATATCAAGAAACTATTCCCAAATAATTTGGATTAAAAGGACTGGGTTTTATTAGCAAGTCTCACTGATTGATCAATAATTTGCATTTTTTAAATATTGTGAAAAACCAAGCATTGTTTATTAGTGATAGCTTAGCAAATATAAACTGAAGCGATCAAAATTGCCATACGAGGTCATGGTGACCTTGCACTTTGACCGACCCCAACATAAACTTTCCTTCATAACAACTGTTGTCATCTGTCAGTACATATTAAACTATACAAGAATATCTAAAGTTACCTTTCCCTGCAGCATGGTTATTCCAGCAAACTCCCCCTCCATAAACTACACAAGAATATCTAAAGTTACCTTTCCCTGCAGCATGGTTATTCCAGCAAATTCTCCCTCATAACAACTGTTGTCATCTGTCAACATCAAACCAAACCCCTGAAACAAACAAATTATCAAGTATGCAACTGTATATGGGCAACAATGTGCTTGATAGGTATTTTTTTTTTTATATCAGTATTGCACATTACGTGGTCCCGCCTTAATACACTTACGCGATGGCAAATCTTATATTAGCAGGATTTTATAACGGATATTTCGACATTAAAACATGTTTAAAAACATTTCTACTGAACAAAAATGCGACAACCTGTTTAAAATTACCTATTAAATATTTTAATTTTTCAATATGCAAACTTTTTAAGCCGAAATTAAGGTTTTATTCTTCTTGGAGAAGGGGTTGGATGGGGTATGAAAGTTAATACTCGGACCACGTAATGATAAAAAGATTCAACAAGAAATCTGCAGATTCATATGTCTCGTTCGAATCCCACTGGGAGCTCGACTCGTAAGTGAGGAAGTATCGATCTTACGGATGGCGGGAGGTGTACAGTACTAGTTCTACCCAGGAAAAGTGGGTGGTCTGCCTCCACCACAAAAAATTGACCGTCATATATAACCTTATATGTGTTGAAAATGGTGTAAAAAAACCATACAAACAAATCTACTAAGGCAAAAATTATAATTGGCCAAGTTGCTTGCCCATGAAAATTAAGGTTAAGGTTGTAGGTGGAACCCCTATATCAGAATGAGAATACCGATACTAAAACTTCGATCCAATTTTGGAAGCTCCGATGCAAAGTTTAACTCAATAAAACTTCTTGCTAAATTGATAAAGTTAAAGACCCATAAAAGTCAAGATTATTACTAGAACAGCCCCGCTAAAGGGTTATCAGTTGCACAATCCGTGCAAGTTTTATTAAGATTTTTCAAGAAATGTGGCCTCTGTTGTGTTAACAACATTGATATAAAGACACTGACAAAGTTTGGTAAAGATCAAATACAAAATGAAGGTGCTAGAGTGTAACCCCTGGGGCAGGGTCAAATGTGACCCCAGGGTCACCATTTGAATAAACTTGGTAAAGGTCCATAAGCTCATAGTAAATGCAAAACATTAAACCTCTGGCTCTTGTAGTTTCAGAAAAGAAGATTTTTCATTTTTTTTACTATATAATTAAATCTATGTAAAACTGTGACGCCCGGGACGGGGCAAAATTTGACCCCAGGGTCACTATTTGAACAAACTTGGTAGAGGACCATAAGCATATAGCAAATGCAAAATATTAAACCTCTGGCTTTTGCAGTTTCAGAAGAGATTTTTCAAAAGTTTTTCCCTATACAAGTCTATGTAAAACATGTGACCCCTGGGACGGGGCCAAATTTGACCCCAGGGTCACCATTTGAACAAACTTGGTAGAGGACCATAAGCATATAGCAAATGCAAAATATTAAACCTCTGGCTTTTGCAATTTCAGAAGAGATTTTTTAAAAGTTTTTCCCTATACAAGTCTATGTAAAACATGTGACCCCTGGGGCAGGGCCAAATATGACCCCAGGTCACCATTTAAAAAACACACAAAAAAAAACATAAGCTTATAGTAAATGCAAAATATTAAACCTCTGGCTCTTTACAAGACTTAATAATATTTACATTTTGAGAAAATGTCGAAACATGCTCAAACAATACCTACCACTAGTTTATCATACTGAAAGTTTCCCTCGAAGTACATGCCATCCAGGGTGACGACCACTCCATCACCATGGCGGACATCTTCCTGCCACATACCCATGTATTTCTCTCCTATTAAATAATTTCGTACAAAAGCATAATGTAATGTACAAATAAACAAATTTAAAGACAGTGTTTTAGGGTGACCCTGTTTTGACACGCAGTAAAGTTTATTCAAAATGTTTTTGATGCAGTAGGATGGTCGATCTATTAGGACAGTGCATTAATTAACAGTTTTTAAACATTTTAAAGTTTCTGCATTCAGCATGAGGACACATGGTAGGTCACACTGGTAGCAGTATCAGTTTTGGGAACTATAAAAAAATGTTGATTAAAAAAAAATTGAATAAGGTGATTTTTTGGTATTTATGCATTTCATTTGTTCCATTATTGAAAACGTCTTGATTTGAATTGACTGATTCTGATACATTCGAAGAATCGCTAGTACTTTAAATGTCTCGGTTTTGAGAACTGCATACATCTGCGGTTACAACCAGCCCTAATTTGTGGATAATTCTCGGAATTTGTCCAGTGAAATAATTGATGAAAACAGTTAGGTAAAAATGTTGACCAGATGGACTTCCACACCTTGTCTATAACTACAGTACTCTGGGACATTGTTTCACGAAAACTTAAAATATGTTTGTTTTCAACAAAAAACACATTTCTTTTTTTTTAGTTCCCAACACTGATAGCGCTACCATCCTTATACTAGTCTTTATAAACTATTGTGTAACCGGGTCATTTTTGTTAAAAATGCTTTTAATATTGTTTCAATCATTTCATTACAATTATTGCTTTTCTCATAGGTTTTCTAGGGAGAGTAATTTGTCTGTCTTGGGTTTCATTCTCTTGATGTTGTTGTCTCCCTTGATCTGAGTGAGTTTTTATTAGGCGGGAAATTACTGTGTTCTCATTGGTTGTTTGCGTTCATCCTGGCAGTTTTATTCTTTCACAGAGAGAGGATGGTTTTCTCTTCTGTTTCAAAAATGTAAGCTACGCCCATCATTCAATGAAAACCGTTCAATGGCATATCATGAGGTATTCCGAAGGTAATGTTATTCATCAGAAAATGAAATGCAGCGTGTCAAATAAGAATCATCGTAGCGAATGCAATAGCGATGTAGTTTTATCACAAGGAGGTATAATGACCTTTCAAAATGTCGTCCATTACTCCGTAGCCGTGTTTCTTGTCGTACATCCACTCCCCGACATACACAAACGAAGCACTGTTGAGGTAACGTCCTTTACGATACACACCATGCCCGTGTCTCTGTCCGTCCTTAAAATAACCGTCGTATAGGTCCCCGGTGCTATATCTGGAAAAGTGTAATTCAATAGTGGTGTCTCTCAACACATTGTGTAGGTTATTTAAGGCTGTATCAACAGAGGGAGAGATTATACTAATTCACAAACATGGTGTTTAAGATGACAATGATAATTACCCAATTACCGTTCAATATATATGTAGGCAATCATTTTTAGAGTGTCATCAGAGAAGGTGTGAAAGACAGTTTGACTGTCAAAAAGTATTTTATATGTCGGGTAATAAGGTGTTAATTGCATACACTTTTGTCAGTTAAGACTTCCAACAGTGTCAGATACCGGAAACAACAGTTTCAGTTAAACCAAGAATCACTGTACCGAAAACATATAGGTGCCAAGACACAGGATACACTAGGATGTCGGTTAAGTAAGTGGTGGAATATACCAGTTTCCAAATCTACTGTAATATTTATATCTTTGACACAAAACTGATGACAGGTGAAGGTTAAAATGTTTTTGAACACTAAATGAAATTTTTATTCCTGTCTGTTGCACCATACAATTGACATTGTGATACACTTACTTAATGTTGCCATGTCCGTGAAGTTTACCATCTTTCCATTGCCCCTCTTGTACCTCCTCTGTCTTGTTTTCTTTAGGTATTGATAGTCTGCCATACCTGGACAATAAATAAATACATGGTAAACATCCTTGGTATCATGTTTGTTTTTAATATTATACCTCCTTTGCATATTTCCTTCTTTGACCAATGTTATGTCATCCGGTCACTATTCTATGATAGTGACCTGCCCCAATACAAAAGCTATAGTTTCGGACATGCGAAAAAAACGACGTCAAATTTAAATAATGACATAAAACATAATTATTGTTTTAATTTGTTGGTCAGATTTGCTTAGATCTATATGCAAGTTTATGGACTGGACAGTCAGACCTAGAATGTTATATGGACTGAAGTGGTTCTAGGTCTGACTGCCCGGTCCATAAATTTGCATAAACTTGCATGTGGACCTCAGCACCATACAATATGTGTTAAATAGAAGCAGTGGCATCAGGCAAGTAAAGTAATACCTACTCCATCTGTGCAGCATGTTTGAATTTCCCAAGCGTCTCCGTGGCCGAATGGTTAACGATGTTGCATTGTAAACCTTCGACTCTCACTGCTGCAGGTTCGAATCCCACTGGGAGCTCGACTTGTGTACAGTTCTGGTTCTACCCAGGAAAAGTGGGTGGTCTGCCTCCACCACAAAAAAAAAATCGACCGCCATATATAACCTTACGTGTGTTGAAAATAACTTTAAGCATCATACAAACAAACAAAAGAATTTCCCCTGTAACCTTTTAAACTTGGAAGTAAAAGCATTAAAATGGACTTTAAACATACCCTGTCTGTGTTCCATGTTTGAATTTTCCCCTGAACCGTCTTCCATCTGGCCAAGTCAGCACTCCCCTGTAACAAGAAACCAGCAACTGTAAGGTGTAATTGGTGGATGGTTCCCCAACCCCAACAAATATTTATTTACATTCATACCCCAGACTCTTTAAACTTCTTGTCGACACGGATAGGCAAGTTCAATTCACTTTGACCTTCTGTCCTAATAACTAAAAAGAATTTCATTAACCTCAAAAGGAACATATCTACTACAAAATATATTCTGTAGACCTCTATATCATGCCGAACCTCAGTTCAAAGTTAATTAGAAGTTAATGTGCTTCTTTAAAAAAGAATAGATGTCAAAAACTTGTGATATTGTGCCAAACACAGATCAAAGAATCCCACCACGCAAGCGTTGACTTTCTGCTTAATTAGTTTAGACCATCTCTCATAAATAATAGTGTCACAGTCACTTCAACAAGTTTGACTTTAGGAGAAAGTGTCTTACGATCCATGAACCTTCCCATTCAGCCAGTACCCCTTGTATATGGCATCCTTGAATCCAAGCTTGGTGAACGTGTGTGAGGCTAATCTTATGACGGGTGTGTGAACTCTCTCTCCGCTGTTTTGCCGACTCACTGACTTCTGTTTTGCCAACACCTTGTTGATGGCAGTGTTGAAGGCTACAACCCACTCAGTCTGTGAAATACAATAACGAATATGGTGGCAATTGGTTATTGAATGGTTATTTGAAATCGATTAAGAAACCAGCTACTCTGCTTATAAAATCAGTTTTGTTGTTTGTATGGTGTTTTACGCCATTTTCAACACATGTAAGTTTATATATGACAGTCGATTTTCTGTGGTGGAGGCAGACCACCCATCTTTCCTGGGTAGAACCAGTACTGTACACCTCCCGCCATCCATAATAATCGACACTTCCTCACTTACAAGTCGAGCTCCCAATGGGATTCGAACCCGCAGCGGTGAGATGCGAAGGTTTACAACGCAACGTTATGAAATCAGACAAGCTGAGGAAAACCCTCATGTCCGAGCAGGTTACCATCATACCCTCTAATTTACAAAATTGAAAATCAAACCTGTGTTGCACTGATAAAAACCGAGGGTATTACCGACTGCATTACCCGGACACTGAAGATTATGAAAGTAGCTAAATATTCGTCCATCAACTTAAGTCATTTATTTATCAAGTGTTTATTTATATTTTGATAGGGTTTTATGAAGGGGAGATACATAGGAGAGAATATAAGAACAATATTTGAAATAATCGACTATTTGAATGAAGACAATTTACCAGGACATATATTTTTTGCTGATTTCGAAAAGGCATTTGATAGCTTAGATCATGATTTTATTTTACAATGTTTAACATATTTTAATTTTGGAACATCGCTTGTTAATTGGATTAAACTGTTTTACAGAGATGCCCAAAGTTGTGTATCAAACAACGGACACATGTCTGACTTTTTTAAAATAGAAAGAGGAGTAAGACAAGGATGCCCACTGTCACCTTATATTTTCCTAGTTGTAATTGAGATTCTTTATAAAGCCATTAGAGCAGAAAACGACATTAAAGGCGTAATAATAGCTAATAATGAAATAAAAAATACAGCTTTTGCAGATGATGCCACTTTCATACTAGATGGTTCGAAGAAAACATTTGAATCTTTAATTAGACTAATAGATAAATTCAGTTTGACATCAGGACTCAAGTTAAACATAAACAAATCGGTAATATTGCGTGTTGGCTCACTCAAAAATACAAATGAAAAATACTGCAAAGATAAACACTTTATATGGACAAACAATAAAGCAACAACACTGGGAATTGTTTTTACAAATGATAGGTCAAAATGCCACCAGGAAAACCTTATACCAAAGATAGATGAATTCTGCAATTGTTTAGAACGTTGGAAAAAACATAGTTTGTCAATAATTGGAAAAATTACCGTTATTAAAACATTTGCACTACCCAAACTCATATATCCTCTAACAGTTCTAGAGACTCCAAATGAAGTTTGTATTAACCGAATAAAAAACAAAATGTTTGAATTTTTATGGGAAGGTAAACCAGATAAAATAAACAGAAACACAATAATTCAGGATTATGAAAATGGGGGTTTAAAAATGATTGATATAAACCTATTTATAAATTCAATAAAAGCAGGCTGGATTAAAAGACTTCTGGATCCTAACAATCACGGTGATTGGAAGGCGATATATATGAAAGAAATTAATAAATGTGGAGGGAAAACATTGTTTGAAAGCAATTTTAATACAATTGATGCAAAAACAATAACTCTTAAATTACCGTTTTTATCGCAAATAGTTGAATCATGGTCAGCAATAAATTTTAGGGATAATATTGATCAATATTCGAGACAAATTATATGGAACAATACTTATATTAAACACAGAGGGAAAATGCTTTATAAAAAAACATGGGACATTAAAGGTATACAATACATCGAACAGTTATATAATACTAGGGTTAAAACATTCTACACATTCGATCATTTAAAAACGGTTTTTAATCTAAGCAATTCTGAGTTTCTTCAATATTATACAATCATTCAAAGCATTCCAAAGATGTGGAAGAAAGCAATTCAAACAGAAACTAGAAACGATATTAATATTGAACAAACACTGATAAAAGAAATAGAGAAAACAACGAATGCAAATAAAGTTATATATAATAAGCATATTAGACGTATTCAGAAGGATCTCGTTATAAAACCTCATGTAAAATGGGACAAAACATTTACGAATCTAAACTGGAAACTAATTCACCTTATACCGTTTGAATGCTTAATTGACACTAAACTTAGAACATTCCAGTATAAATATATAATGCGAGTTCTCCCAACAAACACTTTTTTGCATAAATGTAAAATTGCAAATACAAGTCTTTGTGACTTTTGTAATATGCACATAGAAACTATCGAGCATTTGTTTTGGGAATGTCCAGTTACTCGAGCTTTTTGGACAGAAGTACAAAACCTTATAATCACTAAAAATATACAATGCAATGTAGACTTTAAAACAATCTCATTTGGAATTATGGCACAAACGGCAAACTCTTGCTTTTTAAATTGTATATTAATGATTGCGAAGTATTTTATTTTCAGAAGTAAATATACAAAGACAACTCCCAGTGTTGCAACCTTTATACTATATTTAAACAAAATTGAAAACATAGAAAGAATAATAGCGACATCTAGGGAAAAGATAAGACAACACAATGATAAATGGGAACTTTTTGCAGCTCAGAACTGAAAACGTTTTAAAACAGCTCGTACAGTGTGGTGGTACACTTCTATTCCTCTCTGCTACTCTGTTAATCTGTTCTGTCCTTTCATTACTGTCCTAACAACCTATCTCCTATCACATCTAATATAATCTTATTTTTCGAGAGACATAAGTGTACAATAAAACATGTGTTTTGTTGATTCACATAATGTAAATATGTATTTAGAAAATGTAAAATGCTCTTTGTAAATATGTGTGTTATTGTATAATTGTGGAAATTGAAAAATAAAATATTTTCAAAAAAAAAAAAAAAGGAATAATCTAGATAAAAGGTCTAAGGATAATATGTTACAAGTTTTAAATAAAGATATTCAGGCACGGTGGAGTTGTATGCTTGACAAGTGTGTTTCACTTTGGATCATTCAAAAGGTAATATTTACATCGCTATTGCATTCGCTACGATGATTCTTATTTGACACGCTGCATTTCATTTTCTGATGAATAACATTACCTTCGGAATACCTCATGATATGCCCTTTAACGGTTTTCATTGAATGATGGGCGTAGCTTAACTTAATAGAATACTGCGCATGAGGGGTGTCTAAAATGTTGCCAATTGTAACGGCTGTTACATTTTACTCCATAAAAATCCCCATATAATAAACTATTTTTTTGAAATAAATAGTAAATCTGGCTTATATAGAGAAGAAATCAACGCCATTTTAAAGGTAAATATTTATGTAATAAACGGACTCCACAAACTTTATACCCCGATGAAAACCAAAAGAGTGCATTTTATTCCTTAAACATTAACCCTACTCTCCGTGTAATACTGACCTTCACCTGAGCAGTGTGCGCGTTCAGAGAGACATTAACCCTACTCTCCTGGTAATACTGACCTTCACTGCAGCGTGCACGTTCAGAGAGACATTAACCCTACTCTCCGGGTAATACTGACCTTCACCTGAGCAGCGTGCGTGTTCACGGAGACATTGACCCTACTCTCCGGGTAATACTGACCTTCACCTGAGCAGCATGCGCGTTCAGAGAGACATTAACCCTACTCTCCGGGTAATGCTGATCTTCACCTGAGCAGCGTGCGCATTCAGAGAGACATTAACCCTACTCTCCGGGTAATACTGACCTTCACCTGAGCAGCGTGTGCATTCAGAGAGACATTAACCCTACTCTCAGGGTAATACCGACCTTCACCTGGGCAGCGTGTGCGTTCAGAGAGACATTAACCCTACTCTCCGTGTAATACTGACCTTCACCTGAGCAGCGTGTGCATTCCGAGAGACATTAACCCTACTCTCCCAGTAATACTGACCTTCACTTGAGCAGTGTGCGCGTTCAGAGAGACATTAACCCTACTCTCCGGGTAATACTGACCTTCACCTGAGCAGCATGCGCGTTCAGAGAGACATTAACCCTACTCTCCGGGTAATACTGACCTTCACCTGAGCAGCGTGCGCGTTCAGAGAGACATTAACCCTACTCTCCGGGTAATACTGACCTTCACCTGAGCAGCGTGCGCATTCAGAGAGACATTAACCCTACTCTCCGGGTAATACTGACCTTCACCTGAGAAGTGTGCGCGTTCAGAGAGACATTAACCCTACTCTCCGGGTATTACTGACCTTCACCTGAGCAGCGTGCGCATTCAGAGAGACATTAACCCTACTCTCCGGGTAATACTGACCTTCACCTGAGCAGCGTGTGCATTCAGAGAGACATTAACCCTACTCTCCGGGTAATACTGACCTTCACCTGAGCAGCGTGCGCGTTCAGAGAGACATTAACCCTACTCTCCGGGTAATACTGACATTCACCTGAGCAGCGTGCGCATTCAGAGAGAAATTAACCCTACTCTCCGGGTAATACTGACCTTCACCTGAGCAGCCTGCGCAATCAGAGAGACATTAACCCTACTCTCCGGGTAATACTGACATTCACCTGAGCAGCGTGCGCATTCAGAGAGACATTAACCCTACTCTCCGGGTAATACTGACCTTCACCTGAGCAGTGTGCGCGTTCAGAGAGACATTAACCCTACTCTCCGGGTAATACTGACCTTCACCTGAGCAGCGTGCGCATTCAGAGAGACATTAACTCTACTCTCCGGGTAATATGACCTTCACCTGAGCAGCGTGCGCATTCAGAGAGACATTAACCCTACTCTCCGGGTATTACTGACCTTCACCTGAGCAGCGTGCGCATTCAGAGAGACATTAACCCTACTCTCCGGGTATTAATGACCTTCACCTGAGCAACTGCGCATTCAGAGAGACATTAACCCTACTATCCGGGTAATACTGACCTTCACCTGAGCAGCATGCGCATTCAGAGAGACATTAACCCTACTCTCCGGGTAATACTGACCTTCACCTGAGCAGTGTGCGCGTTCAGAGAGACATTAACCCTACTCTCCGTGTAATACTGACCTTCACCTGAGCAGCGTGCGCATTCAGAGAGACATTAACCCTACTCTCCGGGTAATATGACCTTCACCTGAGCAGCGTGCGCATTCAGAGAGACATTAACCCTACTCTCCTGGTATTACTGACCTTCACCTGAGCAGCGTGCGCATTCAGAGAGACATTAACCCTACTCTCCGGGTAATACTGACCTTCACCTGTGCAGCGTGTGCATTCAGATAGACATTAACCCTACTCTCCGGGTATTACTGACCTTCACCTGTGCAGCGTGTGCATTCAGAGAGAGAACATCTTCCGGTGTTGTGACGGTGATCATGTGCCTGAAGTGTTATAGGATTACAATGATTACAATTCACTCAAAGATATGGTTATTCTCAGGGTAATACATCAGAAGACAGTGTTGTTGTTTTCTATATTTTGGGAACATAGCCCATACTGTCAGATTTGGGAAAAACAGCGCGATTTTTCATAAAATTGGGAAACAAAACAATAAAACATTCATTTCATAGATGTATCTTTTATACTATTTACAGTAAAACATGATCAACAGCGGCATGTAAAAGCATTTCATACTCAATACTTGTCAAACTTTTGATACTTTTCTGTGTGTTTTTCTTTTCCTTCTTTCAGTTGGGAATTTTTTTGTCTCAAAATTGGGAAAAAAATATATGTTTTGGCATTGGGAATATGGCCTAATATCGACTATAAAAACAGCCTAAAAAAAACACTGGAAGAGTGGAGTATCTCCTCGAACATATGTAAGTACTAAAAATGGTACATCAAGCTTTGAGGCTAAATTCTAAAAAATAAATAAAAACAAGAGGTCAATGACCTTGAAGCTCTACTGATAGATTTTGATAGCTAGGTGAAGTGAAGTTTCATAAAAACTGTCAAGTAGTTTCAGAGGAGTAGTCGCTACAAGTTGAAGTTTTTACTATATAACTCTAGGTAAACAAGGATGGCCACTGGCAGCCATGTTTAATGTCGAATCAAAATAATTTTTGACAAGGATCAACATCTTGTCATGCTGATCATTTCAGAAAAAGTCCCATATCAATATCACTTACAGTGTTCAAGAAGTAGTCGCTACAAACTTGTTTTTAAAAATCTATGTTTAGCTGTGGTGGCCATCTTGAATTTCCAGCCGACCTGAAATTGTGCTAGGATCAACTAGACATCAAGAGCAACATTCCTGTGAAGTTTCATGAAAATCCGTCTAGTGGTTTCAGAGGAGTAGTCACTACACATTTTTACTATACAAACTCTTATGTAAACAAAGATGGCCACTGGCAGCCATGTTTAACGTTGAATCAAAATAATGTTTGACTAGGATCAACATAATGTCATGCTGATCATTTTAGAAAAAGTCCCATATCAATATCACTTATACTTTTCAAGAGGTAGTCGCTACAAACTTATTTTTTAAAAATCTATTTTTAGCTGTGGCGGCCATCTTAAATTTCTGGCCGACCTGAAATTTTGCTACGATCAATTGGACATCAAGAGCAACATTCCTGTAAAGTTTCATGAAAATCCGCCAAGTAGTTTCAGAGGAGTAGTCGCTACAAGTGTTTACTATATAACTCTATGTAAACAAAGATGGCCACTGGCACCCATGTTTAACGTCGAATCAAAACGATTTTTGACAAGGACCAACATCAGGTCATGCTGATCATTTTAGAAAAAGTCCCATATCAATATCACTTATAGTTTTCAAGGAGTAGTCGCTACAAACTTGTATTTTAAAAATCTATTTTTAGGTTTGGCGGCCATCTTGGATTTTGCATCAACATGAATTTTTGCTAGGATCAACTAGACTTCATGGGCAACATTTCTGTAAAGTTTCATGAATATCCATCCAGTAGTTTCAGAGGGGTAGTCGCTACAAGTTTTTACTATATAAATCTATGTAAACAAAGATGGACGCTAGCGGCCATGTTTAAAGTCGCATCGAAATAAATTTCGACAAGGATCAACATCATGTCATGCTGATCATTTTAGAAAACGTCCCATATCAATATCACTTACAGTTTTCAAGAAGTAGTCGCTACAAATTTATTTATTTTAAATCTATTTTTAGCCGTGGCGGCCATCTTGAATTTCCGGCCAGCCTGAAATTTTTCTAGGTTCAACTAGACATCAAGAGCAACATTCCTGTGAAGTTTCATGGACATCCGTCAAGTAGTTTCAGAGGAGTAGTCGCTACAAGTTTTTAATATATAACTCTATGTAAACAAAGATGGCCACTGGCAGCCATGTTTAACGTCGAATCAAAACGATTTTTGACAAGGACCAACATCATGTCATGCTGATCATTTTAGAAAAAGTCCCATATCAATATCACTTATAGTTTTCAAGAAGTAGTCGCTACAAACTTGTATTTTAAAAATCTATTTTTAGCTTTGGCGGCCATCTTGGATTGTGCATCAACATGAATTTTTGCTAGGATCAACTAGACTTCATGGGCAACATTTCTGTAAAGTTTCATGAATATCCATCCAGTAGTTTCAGAGGAGTAGTCGCTACAAGTTTTTAGTATATATATCTATGTAAACAAAGATGGCTGCTAGTGGCCATGTTTAAAGTCGCATCGAAATAAATTTCGACAAGGATCAACATCATGTCATGCTGATCATTTTAGAAAAAGTCCCATATCAATATCACTTATAGTTTTCAAGTAGTAGTCGCTACAAACTTGAATTTAAAAAATCTATTTTTAGCTTTGGCGGCCATCTTGGATTTCACATCAACATGAATTTTTGCTAGGATCAACTAGACTTCATGGGCAACATTTCTGTAAAGTTTTATGAATATCCATCCAGTAGTTTCAGAGGAGTAGTCGCTACAAATAAAAGTTAACGGACAGACGGACAGATGGACGGACGGACGGACGGACGCCGGACGCCGCACCACGGCATAAGCTCTGCTGATCTCTGATCAGTAGAGCTAAAAAGCACGTGAAACTATCAATTTAAAATGTCAAATGGTTCTATAAATCTGTTTACATGATATATATATACTTAACAAGTAAAGTTACTTATGAGCATATTTACTTTTGCATCACCTCCTGTGCAAATCTGTTCACATGACAAGAATACTTACCCAAAGTAAATTTACTTACGTGTGTATATATATATATATATATATATATATATATATTCACAGAAGTAAATGTCTGCATGTGAATGGGGCTAATATTATGAAAAACATGGAACATTACATGTTCTAAACGTGACCTTTAGTCTAACCAGATTCTCCAAAACGTACAGTTAGCACAACCACAGCCTGTATGAAGGTTCAATACAACAATGCTGTATCTTCTTCTGTATTCATATGTAGTTACAACAGTGTTGCACTCACAACTATATACATATAGTATGATCCTTTCAGTCAGTGATAAGATTAATAAAGCTGCATTTTATCCATAAAATATAACAATAGAGTTTGCTCTCAGCAAGTTGGTATATGTAAACACCGAGATGGGCGTAGACCATCAAGGTTTTTAAAGAACCAACGAACTCAGACAGGCTCCATCTGTTTCATAGTATGGTGTACTTAGTGACCCTCTTCATACTCTAAATTCCATTTATCGGAAGTCAGAGTATGGTAAATCGCCGCCCCTTTGTTTTTCTTGAATTCATCAAAGGCAATTTCACCGACCATATTAGAAATCTTTAAAAGATGTTAAGCTACATATTGGTGCATTTGATGTTTCGCAGTGAGCAGTGTTTGGAGATCCACAAAAATAAGGTATCACATCAGCGTGATTTATGAAAACTTTTGTTCTAATTAGCGTATTTGGCAGTTAGAACAAGTTTAGGGCCTGTCCATTTTAACTCATAAAAGGCATTGGACCTGTCCCTGCGAGCCCAGGCAGATTTGCAATTTGTAGAAACTTTAAAGAATATTCATGAGATATAATACTCACTGATGACTGGATGACTCTGAGGTGGGTGTGTCTATCCAGACAGTTTTAAGCGGGTATGACTGGTAGGTCGAACCCTAAAAAAACGAACAGTATAATTATATAGGTAAATAAGTACAACTATATGGTCTAAATAGCCTATGGCTACACACTCATTAGAAATTATCTTAAAAAGCAGTGTTTTTGCATTTTGTTGGAAATGTTATTCAATTTGATTTTTTTTCTAACAATTTTGGGAATTTTGGCTACTGATGACTAAATGTCTCTTCAAACTTTAGCACCGACCTACATTACTCCTATTATAGAACTAAACATATGAACAAATCATTGTACAGGTAGAACGTGTGGGTGTAGAAATGCTGACACCTGAGAACATCTGAACAAATCATTGTACAGGTAGAACGTGTGGGTTGAGAAATGCTGATACCCGAGAACATATGAACAAATCATTGAACAGGTAGAACGTGTGGGTGTAGAAATGCTGACACCTGAGAACATATGAACAAATCATTGTACAGGTAGAACGTGTGGGTGGAGAAATGCTGATACCTGAGAACGTATAAACAAATCATTGAACAGGTAGAACGTGTGGGTGGAGAATCTCCCGGCACCAGACAGTGTGAGTGGGCTACTCTTACTCTCCTTGATCAGACGTCGATTCGGCGTTCTCAGGCTGTCCTGCAAACAAAAGGAAGCTATACAGACCCAGTTGCGTTCAAGTACCCCTAAATGCAATCCGTTTGCATTCCGTTTGCGCTAAGTTTCCAATCCATTTGCTTTTCATTTTTATAAATGCATTTTATAAAATAAACAGTCAAATCTGCCTTTAGACAGTGAAAATCAGGGAAATAGATGGACAACAGTGCTATCTGGCCCATAAATGCAATTCTGTAACTGCAGATGTAGGACTTAAGTTCATACCTCATTATTAAATTCAAAATGGAAAATATTTTATTGTGGGCGACAGGGATCCAAGAGTATATATTAAGTGTGTGGAGTCTGGGGGATAAGAGCTTTTGTGGGGTTTCAGGGCTGTACAAATCCTATAGCCCGACGCCCGGGACTAGTCCAAAACCAAAGTCGGGCGTGTCACTTTTTCAAAGATTTAAGTCCCGGACTAGTCCAATTTAAAAAAAAGAGAAAGTCGGGCGTGTCACTGTTTAAAAGATTTCAGTCCCAGATCCCAGATTTGTCCAATTAACAATGTCGGCCACCTGTCATAAAACAACCCCAGCACACTTCTCAACGTAATCCTTTACTTGCACTCGCTTATGTAATGCAATTAGCATCCACAGCTGCGATCAGCGATTACCCCGGGCGGTTTTATCAACAATCAACGATGCCGGAAGTCCCGCCTCCAAATTACTTTAATTGACAGTCGGCATTGTCGACATTATCCAATCAATTGACCCGATCTATTTTAATCCAGACCCGCTAGCCAATGAAACGACTACTACATGTAAATCACATGTTCGTCACGTGATTACCAGTTCGTCACGTGGTGAGCTGAAAATGGCGCTATACTGAAACAATAACACTAACACGTTGATAAATTAGCAATCAGGCCGATTTGTCGGCAATCTTTCGATGAGTAAAGAAACTAAGGACGTTTGATAATGGAAGTATGTTTGATATGAAATGGTAGGTGTGATTCTTTTATTGTTTCTCAGTGTATTGTTGAGCGTAATTGTAACAGCCATGAAAGGCGGGTGGGGTAACGGTTTGTGCATAGTTAGTGTACTAATTACGTTCGAAGAATTGAGTTGTCAAAAAAATCAAATAAAAACAAAACGAACTGATATACATAATCAGTTTGATTTCGTATTTGGCAGTGCTAATGTTTACATTTCAAATGAGTTTGTTGAACTTTTTCAGTGTTAAAAAAAGGAAAATATGAAAGTGAAAGTAAAAAGAGGAAAAATGTGATGTAATGCACACCCAATCAAAAAGTCAAAATCATCTGGGGTACTGGACAAAAACATAAAATAAAATGTTTATATTGATTCACATTTTAGGTAAAATGGTAATAAAGTTAAGAATCTCATCTGTAACCTATATAAAGTTATGACTTTTTTTCTCTCCATTAAATGACTACAGTTGTTACGGCAGTATCTGAACTGTAATATGAAACTCAATATCTATATTGAAATTTAAAAATGCACATGTGGTTCTTACTGTTGCTACTGTTTCACCCAATTGCAGTCTACAATCTATACCACTGAAACATACAATAATTGTCTGAAGAGTAAATAAGGATTGTTTCCTTTAATGTGTATAATGAATTGTAAGGAGTATGCAAGACGCAGTTTTAACATATTGAGAAATCGAAAGAATTCAGGACTTGTGTCCATTTTTTGGGACTAGTCACAATTTTTTTGGGACTAGTCACTTTTGACAGGGTGACTAGTCCCGGACTAGTGGCTAAAAAAATTATTTGTACAGCCCTGGGGTTTGTTTGGAGGGAAAGGTCAAAAATGGCTCTTCACTATTTAATTCAACATTCTCATGTTATGGAGATCACTTTTATTTGTCCATACCGATATTTTACTGGAGGATACTTCCCAGAATGCCCTGGTGTTTTCAGCGTCTGTGATTGCTTTACTGGATGTCCTGATCACATGCTCCAAGTTGAGATGCACACTCGATAGCAGGTTGTGTTCTTTTGCAGGCTAAAGTAGACAAAACAAAAAGTATACTTAACAGGGGCGTTTCTGGGGCTAATTTAGGTATACGCACCATCGAGTTTTGGATTCACAAATGTGCCTAACCACCCTATACCTTCAGTTTTCATTGCATTTTTCGCATTTTTCGCCTTTTTTATTTGTTTGCTTCTTCAATAGCCTGTACGCACGTGCGTCAGTGCGTATGCCCAGGTATGCCCCTGCTTAAAACCTACTTACTCAACATGTACATATAGCATTCCTGAGATTCACCGAGAAAACTGCATACTATGGTATCATTCTTGCTTGACAGAGGACCCTTTGTAAATAGAAAATAATGGGAAGTTGAAGGGGAAATATTAATGGATCAATATCATATACCCCGTATACATGCCCCTAGTGTTGTGCCTTAAAAGTTACGCCTTTTATCTGATTAACTGATTACAAGTTTTCATGATCGACTTGACTCGGTTGTTGAAAATTATGGCTTATTTCATTCTCTTGTACTAAAATATATAAGAAAATAAAAGGAGTTATAAATTTGTAAGTAATCACATATTTATAGAGGGTATCACACCTTTATTTTTAAAATATATGTTGGTTAGTTTCATTCAGTTCCTTTATTATCAGAACATACTTGAAATGTGATTCTTTTCTTCATTGTAGTCTGAAAAAGGCTGACACTTGTTTTTTATAGCAGCCATGTTTAATCGATTAATGATCGATCATAGGTCGGTTAAATATTCTGATGATCGATCATGAATTTTCAGCCGATTCCCAACACTACATGTCCCCACCCCACCAATATGCACATCTAGCGGAAATGCAACAAAGTGCTAACGTATGTACATATATTATGTACGTACAGACAAGTCATACCATATTATGTACAGACAACGTTTTCAAACATTCAAATAAAAACAGACCTCTGTGAGTGGTGGCGGCCCCAGAAGTGCCCTAGTGTAAATCTGGCTCAGAAATCAATCATTTTGCCTTCTATCCAAGCCAGGACCAAATGTTGATTAAATATCCAAAGAATTATTAAGAAAGTATTTCCCACCTTCTGATGACACTTAGAACCAAGGTCTGGCTTGCTAAAGTGCCAAGTGAAATACAGTGAGCGTACACACGGTGGCAACACCCAGAATTAAATCTCAAATTAAAATTGTTAAGCTTTTTCATAGGTGGGGTCATGGGGTAAACCATTAACATTTGTTTAACATAATTACCTTTTCAAATAAATTGGAAAAATTGTGAATAGTCTTTGAAAGGTCTTTCAGACAATCTAGTGGTGTGAACATTATCAGGCGAAACATAGCTGCATGGTTGGACTTGTCCTCTGCTTTTGTCGTCTGCAGCAACTCAATGTAAACCTCTTGTAGATTGTCAAACGTGGAACTAAAAGTAGAAAGGAAGACTGTTAATACAAAAGGTCCAGCTGAACTTTAAGAGGCACACAGTTTGCTTCTTGGAGCTGACATGAAGGCATGGGGGAGGAGGAAGGAAAAGTGGGAAACAGAAGGCAGGGTTCCACACAAGGAACAAAATCTAGCAGGGTTCCACAAGGAACGGAATCTAGCAGGGTTCCAAACAAAAAACACAACCTAGCAGGGCTCCACACCAGGAACAAAACCTAGCAGGGCTCCACACAAGGAACAAAATCAAGCAGGGTTCCACACAAGGAACAAAACCTAGCAGGGCTCCACACAAGGAACAAAATCAAGCAGGGTTCCACACAAGGAACAAAACCTAGCAGGGCTCCACACAAGGAACAAAACATGGCAGGGCTCCACACAAGGAACAAAATGTAGCAGGGCTCCACACAAGGAACAAAATGTAGCAGGGCTTCTCACAAGGAACAAAATCTAGCAGGGTTCCACACAAGGAACTATCTAGCAGGGATCCACACAAGGGACAAAATCTAGCAGGGTACATACAAGGAACAAAATCTAGCAGGGTTCCACACAAGAAACACTAACTAGCAGGGTTCCACACAAGAAACAAAAGCTACCAGGGTTCATTCTGGTGTTTGTTTTCAATTAAATTATTTACAACTGTGCAAATACGAAGGAAATTTCAGCAAACATACTACAATCATCAAGTGTGACGGAAATATACAGATACAAGTATATATTTTAACAAGAAATCCGTGGATTCACATGTCACGCCTAACGGGGGCTGGACTTAAAAATAAAAAGGTCAGTGATGCTTAAATGAAAGTTTGTAAACATTTTAGTAATTAAAAACAATCGAGTTTGCCATTTGCTGAGATGACATTTAAGTGCATTTGTTTAAAAACAAAATGCCATTCTATTAAAAACAAGAAGCCCAAGAGGGCCTGTGGATGCTCTACTGGCTAAAACGGCTCTTATATCAAGGGTTGTCGACATAAAATTCCCATCAGTAGTTAAAACATTGCAAAAACAACAGGGATAGGATGGCCTTAGATCGCTCACCTGGTAATCATGGGCAATATGTCTGCTGTGTCTAGTCTGGCATGGGCATTTTTTAATTTGTCCCACTTTCTTCTATGAATGAAATTTCATAGTCTGGCATGGGCATTTTTAATTTGTCCCACTTTCTTCTACGAATGAAATTTCATAAAAATGGGGGGGGAGGGGGGTTATATTAACATTCTAAACAAATATGGTAAAGATCAGATAAAAAATGAAGTAACTACAGATTTAACAAAGGAAAATACAAAAAAACAATATTACATTTTTCAACAAATCAAGGGCCATAACCTGTCGTTACTAACTAGATCTAGCTGGTTTTCGAACTTGCCCAAAATTGTATTGATATACCATGCTTTGCACAATTAGAGATCATACTGAGGCTTTTTTGTAGAAATCCAACAAGCCGTTTAGGAGGAGTAGCGCCGACAAGAAATTTAAAGTAAAAATGTCAAAGTGCCACAACTCCGTCATAAATCAGCAAACTGGAACAAAAGCGTGATATGCACAACTAGACATCTTACCGATGCTTCCTGCTAAGTTTCGTCGAAATCCAACAAGGCGTTTAGGAGGAGTAGCGTTGACAAGAAATTAAAATAAAAATGTCAAGGGGTTGTTACTCCATCAAAAATCAATGAACTGGAAAAAACATGCAATAGGCACAGCAATGCTTCCTGCTAACACGGCGTTAACAACAAAATTAAAACCAAAAAATAATGAAATAAGAAAATTAAAAAAATAAATAAAAATAATCAAGAAATTTAAAAAAAAAATGTCAAGGGGCTGTAACTCCATCAAAAATCAATGAACCGGAAAAAAAAATGCATTAGGCACAGCAATGCTTCCTGCTATCATGGCGTAACACCAAGCAAAAATTTAAATAAAAAAATAATGAAATAAGAAAATTTAAAAAAAAAAAAAAAAAAAGATTAAAAAAATAAAAATTAACAAATTAAAAAAATTAACAAATTAAAAAAAAAAAAATAAAAAAAAAAAAAGAAATAATTAAAAAAAAATAGATAATTAATTAAAAAAAAATTTTTACTAATAAAAAAAAAAGGCAAAACATCTGGTAAAGTTTGGTAAAGATCAGATGAAAAATGAAAGCCCTATCGTATTAACGAGGCTGAATATAGCATTTTTAACTAAATCAAGGGCCATAACTCCACTATTATTGGTCCGATCTGGCTTGTTTTCGAACTTGTGCGAGCTTTCATTGATATTAACAATCTGGTAAAGTTTGGTGAAGATCAGATGAAAAATGATGGCCTTTGGCTAGTAGAGCTAAAAATCATCAGCTCCAACAAGTAGGTCAAGGTCATACATGAAATCCAGGCATCCAAAAAAAAGATGCACTAACGGAGACACAACTATGTCAAAATAGAATATGTTTTCTTCCAAAGATTAAGCTATAAATTAGGTTTAAAACATCTAGTGCATAATTCTAGTTCATGAGAAAGTGATGTAAATGTAACAATTAAAGTTATCTGCCCTTTGCTTGGATGGTGAAGGTCACATCCACATTTGCTTTGTCACGTTGCAATGTACCACTCAAGATACAACTATAAGCAAAGTTTGAAAGGTCTTAGTGCATACAGTTTGTGAAAAGGTGACCTAAACGCAAAAGTTGAACCTAAAAATTATTAAGTTATCTGCCCTTTGCTTGGAGGGTCAAAGTCACTCCACATTTGCTTTGTCACATTGCCATGTACCACCCAAGATACATCTATATGCAAAGTTTGAAAGGTCTAGTGCATACAGTTTGTGAAAAAGTAACCTAAACGCAAAAGTTGAACCTAAAAATTAGTTAGTTATCTGCCCTTTGCTTAGAGGGTCAAGGTCACTTCCACATTTGCTTTATCACGTTGCGATGTACCACCCATGATACAACTATAAACAAAGTTTGAAAGGTCTAGTGCATACAGTTTGTGAGAAAATGACCTAAACGCAAAACTTGAACCTAAAAATTAGTAAGTTATCTGCCCTTTGCTTAGAGGGTCAAGGTCACTTCCACATTTGCTTTGTCACGTTGCGATGTACCACCCATGATACAACTATAAACAAAGTTTGAAAGGTCTAGTGCATACAGTTTGTGAGAAAATGACGTAAACGCAAAACTTGAACCTAAAAATTAGTAAGTTATCTGCCCTTTGTTTGGAGGGTCAAGGTCACTTCCATATTTGCTTTGTCACGTTGCGATGTACCACCCATGATACAACTATAAACAAAGTTTAAAAGGTCTAGTGCATACAGTTTGTGAGAAAATGACCTAAACGCAAAACTTGAACCTAAAAATTAGTAAGTTATCTGCCCTTTGTTTGGAGGGTCAAGGTCACTTCCACATTTGCTTTGTCACGTTGCGATGTACTACCCATGATACAACTATAAGCAAAGTTTGAAAGGTCTAGTGCATACAGTTTGTGAGAAAATGACCTAAACGCAAAACTTGAATGTTGATGCCGCCGCCGCCGGAAAAGCAACACCTATGTCTCTTTTTTTCTTCGAAAAGGCGAGACAAAAACAATACCAGCATTACCTTCCAGTTTTTGTACAGTATTCAAAACCGCCCACTGCCACCATATCAGCGAAGGCAGCGGAATATTTACGAAACTCTGTGATATACTCGTCATACTGCGTAAATATGGAGGCAGCAAGAATTGTGTCTCCTTGACGTAATAAATCTGTCATCTCCAGACTTCCAACACCGATCTGTAAATATAGGATATTATATGAGTGCCTATTTAACCCTTAATCCGTTACATATAAATAATGGACTGTTCTTTCTTTGAATTAAGACCATTCCATTTATGTGACAAAGGGGTGTTTGGGGGAAAATGACTGATCAGCAGCCAGGCATTGTAACCCTGATCAGCCTGCGAGTTACTCGCAGGCTGATCTGGGTTTACAATGGATGCAAAGGCTATTATAGTCATGCTTAGCGGGATAAGGGCTAAAAATGTTTGCTAAAAAATATGTGCCTCAAATACTGCCATATTTGTTTGAAGGATCAAGCAAAACTGTGCGTAATTGAGCCTAAAGTTTATGTCATAATCTACGTAAAATGAATCCAATGATTCACCTTTTTAGTAAGATTGGTGAAAGACGTCATAACGCTGCTCATCATTGGCTTAAATGGAAACACATCCAAACTTGTGTAGAAGCCTGAAAAATAAAGTAGAATATTTCTTTTACATGTTAAATAAATTGTGTATTCATATGCGCGATATCCACTCAAGAAATACAGAGGAGAATCATTTGATTTTTTTTGTGTTCCGTTATAGGGGCACTGATAATAAATTAATTGGCCTCTTTAAACGACTGTCAAAGTATCGATAAAACAATCTTCTGATTTGGTGCCTCGTATGCTGAAATAGAGACACATTTAGATCACAGGCAATATGCGCACATCCACCCCACCAAACTTCACCCCAAAAACAAAAGACATACCCATAGAACATAAGAAACTAACAAATCCAGAACGCTGTATCAACCTGATACCTTAAGCATTTGATGTTGAGGTGATTTTGTGACATTGAAGAAAATCTTCTTCCTTTCGTAGTTATATTTTTGGAAAAAACAAACCTGAAATCTGCAGCCTCTTGAGGTACACCTGGATGACCTTGTGCAGCTGTCGGTAGACTTGTCGTACAAATCGCGTCACATCAAACATCATCTGCGTCGACTCCGTCTCCAGTCTGGACACGCAGGCACAGTTGTCTCCCCCTGTAGCAACACTGCGAATCCATCCAGCCTGATCAATAAAAGACACACATGTTGAGATGATATAAGTAAAATCCCTGTTCTTAAGTTGTAAATTTCTTATTTTTTGGTGACAATGTTATAAAAAAATAACTGTATGGTCCGCTAGTTGCCTTTTTATAGGCAATCATAAAAAAACCTTTGTGTTTCCTGGGAATACTTGGCTTGGATTCCTAAATTACATTAACGGTCTTATAAAGCCTGCTTTAAAGCAGGCTGATCAGGGTTTACAATGTCCAGCTGCTGATCAGTCATTTTCCCCAAAACACCCCTTTGTCACATAAATGGAATGGTCTTAATTCAAAGAAAGAACAGTCCATTATATATATGTGGCCGGGTAAGGGTTAAAAGCCTACACGTGCTCTTCCCTTTAGTGATCTCTTCATACTAATTTATTTTAATCACTCTCGATGTCTTCCTGGATAGAACCAGTACTGAGCAAATGTCAATAAAGTGTCTTGCTCAGGGACACAATACATATGGTCGTGGCGGGGATCGAACCCACAACTTTTCGAACATGGGTCCAATGCTCTACCACTAGACCACAGCAGTCCACGCAGTTTTGACTATCAGTCAGGGGTGCAGATGGTGTGTTTTTAAATGTATGCAAGAGACACATATTCTAGGAGAGTCCGGGTGCATGCACACCCATACTTTTTTATTCATAGATATGCATTTTGGCAGTATTAACCAACATTTTAATACCTATGCTGATGCTGAAATGATGATTTAGGCTGAATTTTTCAAATTTTCAAGAAAGCTCATTCCTTTATTACCTCACCTACTCCTCATTTTTAATGCATTTTTGGACATTTTAATTTTCTTATTTTTGCAGGCAATGTGTACGCAGCTGTGTACTCTGCATTCAGGTAGTTACGTCCCTGGACTGTATTGAATTGATACTCAGTGAAGTGACAATTTTCGATTGTAAATGCTCTACAGAGCAGTCAGAAAACGAATCACTCATTTCCAGGAGCTCCAAACATAGAAAAGGTTTCATTTGTTAAAGGGACACCTGGCAATCTTGATGTTTTTAAAAATCGTGGCATTCCGTTAGTTTTTCTACATCATTTTTGCAAACCCAAAATATTATTTAATTATATGCAAGCTGGTTTTAAGTCAAAATTTTAATGCTTGATAACAACTTTAACACTGCCGTGTGTCCCTTTAACATGTCCATATTAGAAAAATAAGGGAATGCACACTTACCTTTCTTAAAAAATTCAGGGGAGTTAACCTTGGTGTCTTATAAATGGGTACATAGAGGTCTTTACTGTAAATAGAATAACATAAACAACACTGAGATGGTATTTAGATAATATCTCCTTTTGTTAATTACTTTTTGTTGTTGTTGAATTGTTCTGTTTAAAATGTATGAGATTTTTTTTCCTCACAAATAATGTAAGTTTAATGATCTGACATGATATGTTATTTGATAGACTGTTAGAAAAAGAGGTCATAAACTGTATAGTACATACTGAAAGGAAAAAAAACAGCATAATGAGTATTTCCGCTATATATTGTAGTTTAATATGCTACTGTTAATCGAATAGTACAGGGCGACATTAGGCCTGTCCTTTTGGAAAAAAGGTTTAAACAGCACCGAACACACCAATGGTTACCCCTTTAAAGTTTTAATATCAACAGAATGTGCAATTGGCTCAAGCAGATGAGCAAACTTAGGCTTTAAACGTTGCAATCTTTTAACATTTAACACAAAACTGAAATGGCTTGACTTTTTCAAGCGAAACTGCAACATTTGTGAATTTCTTGTAACAAAGTATACTTTGATTAAACGGTCTACTACATGACATAGTTATCCTTCCTGTAATTAGTCGTTGCCCCTTTTTGTACAAAGCCCGTTGAGATATCTGGAATATTACGTGGAACTAGGTGTATATAATAGTGTAGTATTGGCAACTTTTTGATTTCTTTTTTCTTTCAGTATATTTTAAAGAATTTGTTCATGTCTATGAACTAACATACATATTTAAAACAAGAAGCCCAAGAGGGCCTATGGATGCTCTGCTGGATAATATGGCTCTTACAGCATTCAAAGACCTATCAACGGTGTTTTCCACATACAAGACATGGTCACATACGTACCAAGGATGTTTCCCAGCGTAGAAGACATCAGGTTTGGATCCCTGCGTGCTAGCATTGTCCATCAGAAATATAGAGTGATTGCTGCCAGCGTCTAAGTCCCACACACAGCAGTCGTAGGTCAACTGAAAATAACGAAGTATGTACATATCTGAGGCATAGTTTACCCATACATAAGAACAAATAAAATGATATGCGTGGTTCCGGTTTCCTGACTGACCCTCTTTTTTAGGGCCAACTCTAAACAAGGAGAGGAACTGCATAAGATTTTTCTTTCATTCCAATCCTACTATGTACTGTAACAGTATATATATGTTGTAAAAATGTTGAAATAAAATATGTTTCAACCAACTCTAAACATTTTATGCGAAATCTAAAAAAATAAAAATTGTTTAATGTTTACTATTATCTATCTGAAGATATCAGCAAAATTCAGCAAAATTCAGCAAATATATATTCAAGTTAGTTTATTGGGTTATAAAAGTACTGAGTGAAAAAAAGACAAAATATAAAAGAAAATGTTTTTAGAAAATAAAGCATTTTCCCTACCTACCCTATTATTGTTTGAAGCATGTAATAGGAACCACACATATAATTGTATTTAGCCTCAGATGACATCAATGATATAAGATATACTTGTTTGAAATGCTCATACAGATGTATCTGCGTTTGAAGCTTAAGGAGTCTTTGACTTATTTTAACCAATTAACCAACAATTTATAACAATCAAACAATTTAAGAAGTAGGTCAAGGTCAGTGATGCTGACCTTCCATTGATATGAATGGATATGAAATAGGGTTAAAATTGTTTTAACCTGAATCAATGAAGAGTGAAAAATAGGTCAAAATCAGCCACGATGATGGGTGTACAGTACTCATTTAGATGTATCTGTGTATTTAGTTTGAATATTATACAGCTATTGTAAATGGTGGTAATGAATCAATAATACATGTGTGACATACAAGTGACAATATATCATCCTATATGCACTTTGGTTACGCACTTTGGCTCGGAGTATAACAAAAGAAGAAAAAAAGTACCTAGTGTATGTAACAAACCATGTTTTTGTTTAGGCTTAAGGTCAGAATATGCTTATTGTTAACCTTAATGGAGATGATAGTATTTGTGTATAATATTACCGTCAAATTTGCATTAAATCCACCCCCCATGTACCCAGCTGTTAATAGAAACAACTGATTGGAAAAGTACGCTTCATTAAAAAGGCATGCTGACCTTTTATCTCTTGTGTTTACATAAACATTACCTGTGCTGTAAACAAACCATTTGGACCTGCTCTGTTCCTGTGTTGTGCTTAGCGTCGGTGCAGCGTGTATAGGATATAGCGTAATTAGTACACAACTATTTATGCGGCATAGTGCGTACGGTTTAATTTTATTCAGTTTATTTCTAAGTAGTAATGCTTCCGAGTGCTTCATCTACTGTTTCTGTTTATGTGTTAATAAGCATATTCTGCCTTTAAATATGAAACACGTTCAAAGTACAGGAATAGAATAAAAAAAGATTAGAATGCCTTACCTCAATTTTAGCTGGTGACGAAGACATTTCACTGTGACCAAGCTGTCCAGAAAGGTTCAGACCCCAGGAATATACCTGTCAGTTAAATAAAATTATTTTTTGAATTTTATCAGCATCAGCAGAAGCAGAACAAGAAGCAATAGCATCATCAATATCATCATCATTAGTACAATGACCTCCCCAATAGTTACAATATTACCTTATTCATCAACATTATCCTCATTACATCATCATCATCATTACATTGTTACCATAATAATCCTCATCATCATCATTACATTGTTACCATCCTCATCATCATCATTATCATCAGCATCACGCATCATCATTACATTGTTACCCACATCATCATCATCATCATCATCACCACCATCATCATAACATTGTTACCCTCATCATCATCATCATCATCAACATCATCTATCTATCATCACCATCATCACCATCACCATGAGTACATACCTCTCCAGTGGAGGTCAGAACTACATTATGCTGAGCCCCACACGCCACCTTCACTACCCTCTTGCCAGATAGTATTTGGATGCAAAAGGGTTCATGTCTGTCAAAACAAAACAAACAATATCATAAAAGAAAAACAAATACTAAACTGTTTCAGACTAGGCCAGGGCTGTACAAATGTTTTTTTTTAACCACTAGTCCGGGACTAGTCACCCTGTCAAAAGTGACTAGTCCCAAATAAATTGTCACAAGTCCCAAAAAATGGACACAAGTCCTTAATTATTTCGATTTCTCAATGTTAGAACTGCGTGTTATTTTAATGGATTTGGATACTCATTATAATTCATTATACAGTAAATGAAACAATCCTTATTTACTCTTCAGACAAGCGAGTGCAATTATAGGATTACGTTAAGAAGTGTGCTGGGGTTGTTTTATGACAGGTGGCCGACATTGTTAATTGGACAAATCTGAAACTGAAATCTTTCAAACAGTGACATGTCCAACTTTCTCTTTTTTTAAAATTGGACTAGTCCGGGACTGAAATCTTTGAAAAAGTGACACGCCCGACTTTGGGTTTGGGCTAGACCCGGGCATCGGGCTATCGGATTTGTACAGCCCTGTCTAAGGCCATCCTTGAAATAAATTGTACTTGTAATTCTACCTTCATATTGCCAACTAGCTTCCTACCAAATAAGGCCATACCAAAACGATTTTAAATTCAATTTTGGAAGTTATTTATAGGAAACTGGCAGAAAGACAAAAACAAAAGAAGATGTGGTCATCAATATCTACCTACAAATAGTTGCTATATACACTGACTTGCTATGCCAATTGTTAGATTACCAGAAAACAATCATTAACACAAATTAACAGCTAACGAGGCAATACAACATTATTTTGAATAACACCTCTAGACTAATAGGTTGATCGATACATCGAAACTTATGAATTGAAATCTCGGCCCTCAAGCTCAACTATAAAATTTGGAAAATCTTACTTAACGGTCTTGAAATGACCTGAAATTTTACACAAATAGAGATAACCATAAATTACAACAGTTACATCCTAAAAGTTTCGGGGAAGGAATACAATCATTGGAAAAAGTTATAGCGAAAAGAATTATTCGAGTTTTGACTTGAGCATAACATTTTGGCCTAGCAAGTTTTGATAATGTGGGGACAATATTTGTTATACTCTAGAAAAGAAAAATTTAATTAACTGACAATATCGTTTCCATGGAAACACGCTTTAAAAATACAAAAATATTCTATATAGCCAATGGCAACAATAGGCCATGTTATATTGATGAATTATTAAGTTAATTCCTTGGAACGATTTTCAAGTTATGCTCCAGAAACAATTTTAACTATATACTTATACCTCCACATCCATTACTTTGGCATCTGCATAACAGAATATGCCTTACCAGTACTTAGTGCCAGTAATTTACTGACCCTTGGGGTTGCACTAATGGAAGCATGCCAAATAATGTTCATGAACGTTTAAAAATTTGGAACTCTTTCTTTCAATAAACGCAAACCCACCTGTCCAGCATATCGCCTAGTCCGAGTTGACCCTTACTGTTCTTGCCCCACACCCACAGCTCTGTATCCATGGTATACTTTGGCTTGTGTAACTTTTTTTGCTCTAAAACACACAGGTGAAAAGTACAAAACCTATAGCTAGCGGGCAAAATTATTTTTTAATAAGGGGTTGTCCCAATAATTTAGGGACGGTATGAATACCTAGTCTAAAGAGCGACTCATATTACATCAGAACATACTTAACCACATTTATGTTTATTATAAGAGAGTTTACAGGTAAACTAAAGCGTAAAGCATGTTTGTTTTTTAAATATTGCTACTTATTTAATATATCATACTATTATTACAATTAACTGCTAGTCAATAATGTAATATATCCCTTAGAATAACATTCTCTGTTTTTCAGACTAATTTAAAGGGACAATGTCCGTAACTTTTAGCATATAAAACACACACTAATTACGTTCACAAACATTACACACAAACAGTATTGAATATTTACTAATTAAAAGCAAGATTGTTTGACGGAATTCAATCGCAGTACAAAAAAAGAATAACCGCTTTGCGAGTTTGAACCAGCAGCTCAAACTAAAATTACACTCATGGGTAATAAGACTGTGCGCGTAATAGACGACGTCGCTCCTACCTGAGCTATGCGGGCCATACATATTTCGCAATACATACTATGTAGAAAACCTAATGCGCTAATGGAAGTCACCTGATCAGCATAAAGAAAATAAATGGGTCCCACATTATTTACCAATAATAATTAAAACTTTTTTTTTTCAAACTCACGCATGTATTACTACATACTTATTAAGGTCTATGCTCATGTTTTCATGTATACATTTCACTGAATAAAAGTCAGACAGTTATTTAATTATGCTCAATATCAGCTTACTTACAGACAGTGTCCCCTTAAAATACATTTACCTCATGTATTCATATACAAAGTATAATTTTTTATCAAAACCACCAACCTTCTGCCACTGGTAAAGACAGGGAGCTCTTTCTCAGATTCTCCTGTTTAGCTTCAATGGTCCTTATTGACTGGGATTCCTTGCTTACAGACTTCCGACCAGACTGGCTCTTTCGTTCCTTCACTGGACTCGACTCTGGAGTCAGCTCTTGATCAAGACTTGTTTCTGAATCAGGCAGTGACAGTAAGCTTGTGTTGACCGAATTGTCACTAAGTGTCATCAAATTACTCAAATCTAGGGTAGAATTGTCCAAATTTATGTTTTCGGAACTCCCTCCTTCCAACTCGGATATTTCTGACACATCAAGAGTCTCTGTGCTTGACTGTGTATCCTCCTCCCCAACTACTCCACTGGTAGAAAATCGTAAGCTTGCAGGTACAATATTACCCAATGCCTTTGTTGTCATGGAAGTCACCTGACTTGTTACTGATGTAACCTGATTTGTCAAGGAAGTCATTGTCTGCATCATGTAGGCGCCTGGGGAGGACGGGGATGGTTTAGGCTGGGTTGCATCTGCTCGTGCAGGCTCGTGTATCTTTAAAAGCTTAGTCCTGCTAAGTGGTTCAAGGTCATCGTCTTGAAATTGCTTGGCAAGATATTCACGTGCGTCTGTTTCGTCTATGAAGCTTTTCGATCTTGATTTCCCAGAAATGCTGGACATAATTGAAGTATCACTTCGAATACTAAGTGGTAACATATCTTCAATATTGCGTTCATTCTTCCGTCGCATTTCTACTTCCTTTTTACCACTCTCAAAAACCTCTGGAAAGTCTTCTTTATCGGTTTCTGAAACCTCAGCAAGTTCCACTTTATCAGTTTCTGGAATGGCACTTGCTTCATTTTTTTTGTAGTTTACGATGTCATTCTGTTCAACCATACTTGAGAGAACAGAATGTTCGAAACTTTCATCAGCAGATTTATCTTGAATTGCGTCTCTGCTTACAGCATTTTCTGAAGTTGACATACCCTGATCCGATTCCAATACCTCACTTGTTGCATTAGCCTGGTCTACTACAGAACCAACTGCATTACTTGAAACATCCTCTGCCTTTGTGACGTCTTCTTTATCTCCAGTTTCTGTATCTACATTGTGTTGCTTTTCTTGTGCAACATCTTTTGAAACTGTATCATCAGTTCCTTTATCTCCAGTTACTTTATCTACATCAGTCTTATCTTGCTGTGTTTTAACAACATCTTCTTCAGTTTTAGCATCAGTTACTGCCTTTTCCACAGGTTTCTCCAATACCTTTGTAGTCTGTGAAGCCTTCACAGCAGCCTTACCCTCCGCTGCCTGGTCCTCATCTTTACAGAAATGGTTATCTATTATTATGCATGAATCATTATTTTCTATATGAGTTAAAATTTCAGAATTACATTTGGCGCAAGTCGATGGCAAAGTCTTATGGACCTTTGTATCAGATAATTCTAGTCTTTTTCCACTCTGATTTTGTAATGCTTGCTTTTGAGCAATGTCCATCTCCTCTACAAGCAATACATTATGAAAATCACCGGATGCTATTTGTATCACTTTCTTTCCAAGCAGATGTTTTACCAGGGTAGGTTTCCAGGTTTCGTGTACGTCACCCAACCCAAGTTGAGGCCCACTGCCCCACACCCAGACCTTGTCCATTGCTGATAAAGCTACTGAATGTTGGGCTCCACATGAAACTTGGCACACATGCTCTGTAGCTTCAGGGGAGAGCACTCCATGCTCACAAATCATTTCAGGAGAAGACAACTGTACTTGACTAGGGGAGATAATGGTCTTGTGCTGAGCAGGGTCTGCACCACACTGCCCATGCTCATTGGCTCCCCAACAAAACAGGTCACCGTCTTTGGAAATACATCCTGAATGGTTTGTCCCACAAGTGATATCCCTTATGCCTTTTCCTGCAAACAAAATCAAAATTTGAAAAACAAAGTAAAACTGGCACTCAAATTTAAGAGTCGATTTGAATTGTACTTATTGCTGGCAGTTACCTAAAATAAAATACCACAGGAAATTGCATCTTTTGATTATTGTAACCTTCTGTTATTTTATTATTTATAAAAGGAACATTTTAGTGTTGTTTTTCTGGGGTAGACGTTTACAAAAATATCAAATACATACACCTTGTACACTATCGAAGAATTTCCTCTCCAACAATACCTTTCTTTCTACGATCACTTGTCAATTCGCCGAGATATCAAAGTGAAAAAGTGCAATTTAAATGTACTCGTCATTTGTCTGGATATCCGGTTTACATTCTAAAATTATATTTCTGCGTAATGGGACATTTTTGTGTTGTTTTTCTGAGGTCCTGATGCAATCGAGATATTGCGATTGGACTACTGATGCCATTATTCGTCATAATATTCTGTATAACGACGTAAGTAGTTCAATCTCAGTATCTCGATTACATCAGATTGCCGAAACTACGACCTCAGAAAAACAACACAAATATGTCCCATTACAGTCCCATTACAGTCCTTCATAAGTAATTATAATAACAGACAGTAACACTCAAAAGATGCAATTTCCTTTGTAAAATACTGTCTGGTTAGTCATAACTCTGCAAACAGTTGAATACTTTCAATTCTGCACTGAAGAAAATTTACCATAAAAATTCCAAAGTTTCAAAACCCATTAAAATTGACCTCTCTTTTATTTCACTTGTTTGCATAATTGGCATCTTTAAGTGATTTTTCATACATTATTAAGACAATTTAAAAGCAATAACATCACAACCAACTGCATACAATAGAAATACACCTCTGCGTTGAATAGACATCAATGGTAATAAGTTATAAAAAATTTAATATGAAGCTAAGAAAGGAGGCAATTACACGCCTTGTGACAATTTGAGTGTTGCTAATTTGGTCAGTCAGTCACACATTAGAGCAACTGTGAAGAATGGACCATGGACATAAAAGCTGTGACTCGGTCAAAGGTCATGATGACATCTCATTTTCATTGAATGTAACACGTTTGTGCCTGCGTTTTTGCCATTTTATGAAATAAAGAAGAAACTGGTGACATTTTAATTTGGTAAAACATGAATAAAGTAATTCAAAAAAATATTCATTGTTATTATACTGAAGTTGCTAAAGCATATTTTAACAACATTTGATATCAAACAAATTTGGTCGCAGGTCAAAATTAGGTAGAGGTATGTTATTAGCTTCTGATTTAAAGGCCGGGGTTCACTCACAGCAGTATATCCAGGTGGACTAGCTCAGTTATAGAATTTTCATGCTGAAACTTTCTTATCTTTACTGTGTTGTGATTGGCTAAAAGCACTACTTTCTTATCTTTACTGTGTTGTGATTGGCTAAAAGCACTACTTTCTTATCTTTACTGTGTTGTGATTGGCTAAAAGCACTACTTTCTAATCTTTACTGTGTTGTGATTGGCTAAAAGCACTAGGGGTAAATCTAAACTTTGTAGCAGACAAAAAAATATTTTTTTTAGGACGTAGCATTTTTAAGTATTGAATTGATTTCATATTTTACTGATCAAAGCTCCATACTTTCAAGAACAGTTGTGCCAAATTTCAATTAATTCGGTGAGGTAGGGACATCTAAAATTAAAACTTATCTTCACCTGCAATGCCTATAGACAGTGCAATGACAGAGTAGTAACAAAGTAGACATTTTCTCTTGATTCTGCTTTTATACTATTATTATTAGTATGACCCGGTCTTTAAGAAAGCTACAACTCACCAGACAGGCTCTCCACCAAGCACGGGTCAAAAGAATACTCTCTGCCAAATTCTGGCACACCTAGTTGTCCGTGCTCATTGTTCCCGCACGTGAACAGGCAGTCATCATATGTCAGGATGAGAGAATGATCTCCCCCTAGTGCTACTTTCCAGACGGGTTTGGTAAGAAAGGTCTTGAAGGAGATCAGTTCCACTTTGCCTGTGTACCCCTGCCATACATAGATCTGGTCATCTTTGTCTTCTCCCCTGAAATATTGAATAATTAAATCTGCTCAATACACCACCTCTATAATCATCATTCATTCTGCTTTAAAAGATCAACATTTCAGTTCCCAATCGTATTCATTCAAATTTAAATGTACCTGTATTAAGAGACCACTTGTGTTAAGAGACCACTTGTGTTAAGAGATCATCTGTGTTAAGAGACCATCTGTGTTAAGAGACCACCTGTGTTAAGAGACCACCTGTGTTAAGAGACCACCTGTATTGAGAGACCACCTGTATTAAAAGACCACCTGTGTTAAGAGACCACCTGTGTTAGGAGATCATCTGCATTAAGAGATCACCTGTATTAAGAGACCACCTGTGGTAAGAGACCACCTGTATTAAGAGACCACCTGTGTTAGGAGACCATCTGCATTAAGAGATCACCTGTATTAAGAGACCACCTGTGTTAAGAGACCATCTGTATTAAGAGACCACCTGTGTTAGGAGACCATCTGCATTAAGAGACCACCATTTCAGTTCCCTATAGCTAGAGTATTCATTTAGATATAAATGCACGTGATCACATGTGTTAAGAGTCCACCTGTGTTGGGAGGCCTTTTTTTAAGTGATCGCTTTTATGCTGATATTTTATAATGCACAAAGCTTGAAAGCCAGCAGAAAATAATACAAGAGCTGTCGGAGAACAGCGCAGCTCGACTATTCGATTTTTCAGAGAATAATAAATTATATAGTTAGTATATACCATCAGAAAACAAGGCTCAAACAATGTAGGGTAGGGTTGGGGACGCAACATAGCTATGTGTAAGAATTTACCAAAACTACACAGAAATATGGAAAAAAAAAAAAAACAGTTTTGAGTGGAGGTAGGGGGTGGGGGAAAGGCGGGGGTGGGTGGTTAGGGGAGTGGGGGTGGTGAGGGCAACATATATGTGTAAGAAGCTATGTAAGAATTCACCAAAATAACACAAAAATATGTAACAAGAGGTCAATGACCTTGAAGCTCTACTGATTGATTTTGATTTCAGGAAGTAGTCGCTACAAACTTGTTTTTTGAAAATTGTGGCGGCCATCTTGAATTTCCGGCTGACCTGAAATTTTGCTAGGATCAATAAGACATCAAGAGCAACATTCCTGTGAAGTTTCATGAAAATTCATCAAGTAATTTCAGAGATGTAGTCGCTACATAACTCTATGTAAACAAAGATGGCCACTGACAGCCATGTTTAACATTGAATCAAATCGATTTTTAACAAGTACCAACATCATGTCATGCTGATCATTTTAAAAAAAAGTCCCATATCAATATCACTTAGAGTTTTCAAAAAGTAGTCGCTACAAACTTGTATTTTGAAAATCTATTTTTAGCCATGGTGGCCATCTTGAATTTCCTGCCGACCTGACATTTTGCTAGGATCAATAAGACATCAAGAGCAACATTCGCGTGAAGTTTCATGAAAATCCATCAAGTAGTTTCACAGGAGTAATCGCTACAAGTTTTCATTATATAACTCTATGTAAACAAAGATGGCCACTGGCAGCCATGTTTAACGTCGAATCAAAACGATTTTCGACAAGGACTAACATCATGTCATGCTGATCATTTTAGAAAAAGTCCCATATCAATATCACTTAGAGTTTTCAAGAAGTAGTCGCTACAAACTTGTATTTTAAAAACCTACTTTTAGATTTGGCGGCCATCTTGGCTTTCACATCAACATGAATTTTTGCTAGGATCAACTAGACTGCATGGGCAACATTTCTGTAAAGTTACATGAAAATCCATTCAGTAGTTTCAGAGGCGTAGTCGCTACAAAAAAAAGTTTACAGACAGACGGACGGACAGACGGACGCCGCACCACGGCATAAGCTCTGCTGATCTCTGATCAGTCGAGCTAAAAACATTGGGTTTAATTTTTTCATCTTATATTCTACCACAGGTTCAAATATATTATTGGCGCAATATAATCCACAGTTATAATATACAAAAAAGAATTTCCTTTATACTATTCTTATAATTAATATTAATGATTCAACAAATGCCAGTTAACAGAACAACTAACGGGAAGTCATGATCGAGTTTTTAAAAAATTAAGATTGCCGTGTGTCCTTTTAATTGTCTAGATTGCAAAATTTGATGGAAAATTGATACTGTAATATACCCCTGTGATGCTGAATGTTCACACGGATGTACACAACACAGCTCAGGTTTGACAAAAACATAGAAAGAGTTTTTAACAGTCAACAATTGCTTAATAAGTACAATTAAACTCAATTTTGTCAATTATTCACACTACTGAATCATACAAATCCTGATACAAAGATATTCATCCTTCACATCACAGGTAATATAAATGGACTCAATTTATTGATACAATCTTGCCTACCACATCCATTAGCCATAATGATTTATTTATTGATGTACACTGGGTTGGCTAAGGCTTGATTGGACATTCTCTGCAACAGCAATAGCAAAGGAACAAACTTACAAGAAAATCTTGATTTCAACAAAAACTTTACATCATTTTTAATATAATATGTGGCATGCATAATTTACTAAATTGTTGACCAAATATAACAGGGGGGTGAATTTTTTTTCCTCAACCGGGACTCGAACCCAGGGTCTCTGGTTACCGTACCACTGAGCTATCGAGGACATATGGTTAGGAACTGATTATTCACTATTTACCTGTGCCCACGGTTACATACACCCTCAACAGACTGAAATGTGTTCCTGAATTGGTAATTATACAGGAGAACCACTTGGATGTTCCGGACAAGTCCCCAAATATAACAGGTGACTGATACAATGGTATCATTAGTAAGTTTTGGCATTACTGGTATATTACCAGATTTCTTTTGATTTTTTAGACAAGTTAAATTTACTTAATCAAAAACATAAAATAATAAAAACACTTATATAGCTCATTGCCTTCTATCATTCCCTCAAGTCTCATTCCAGTCCCTTTTAGTAGTTTTTAAGTTACACTCCAGATAGAAAGTATCAAGGGCAATAACTGTACTTTGAATAAAGATAGAGTTATGGTTCTTTTTTATTTTTTTTATTTTTTTCCCGTTATCTTCTGATAACCCATTTATTCAGATATCTTAATACATATTTTCTGATACATATAAACAAAACATATATGTCAAGGTTAACAATTTGTAGGATGAGTTTTGGTATGTTTTTTTTGTATATATTAAAAATATGTATCAGATTAAAATAAAAAATATATAATAATATACATGTACAAATGGGGAACAGAAGACTTGCTAAGTTTTCTGAAGTAGAATATGTTCTCTTAAATGGGCAATTTTTTATTCATTTAGTCCATTTTAGAAATGTTCAACTGTCATGCTAGCATCTTGGTCTTTCAGTCAAGTGTTTGTTGTTTTTTGTGCGTTTTAAGGATTTAAACTATTATTTTCATGTATTTTTGCCACACTTTTGTAAATAAATTTATTTTATTGTTTTTGGCAGAGTTATGGTTTTTGAGCTCTGCACTTCCTCTTCCTCTCATTGTCCTTTATCATTATGCCAAGTTTTATTCCAGCCCTATTGGCAGTTTTCAAGTTCTGCTCCAGACAAAAATTATAAGTATCACATTACAAAGGGCAATAACTCCAATTTGAATGAATATAGTTATGGTTCTTGAGCTCTGCACTTCCTTTTGTTGTCCTTTATCATTGTGTCGAGTTTTATTCAGATCCCATTAGTTTTCAAGTTATGCTTCGGGAAAGAGATATAGCCAGAGAGAAGGATTGGATGGATGAAAGGCAACTAATTTTATGTTCCCCCGAAATGTTTCGGGTATCATTTTCAACACATTTTAGGCTATATATGTGATGGTCATTTTTTTCGTGGTGGAGGCAGACCATCCACTTTTTCCTGGGTAGAAACAGTACTGTACACCTCCTACCATCTGTAAGAATCAACATTTTCTCACTCACAAGTCGGGCTTCCAGTGGGATTCGAATGAACCCACAGTGATGAGAGGCAAGTAGGTTTCATTAGCGCAAGGGTATGAAAATTCCACTCGTCCGCTCGTACTGACGAGTGAAATTTGAATCCGGACGAGTGAAACCTATGTATCGGTCTTCCGAGAGGACGAGTAACATTTCAGTAGAAAAAAACAAAGAAAATAGTTATTTCATAGTTTATTAAGCGATTAAATGCATTTTTTTATAAAAATCTTCTTTTTTTTTTTTTAAGAGGGGAATTGGGGAAAATATATACCATGCCAGAGTAACTGTAATGGCCATGATCAGACTGTAGTGAACTGTAGAATATGAATATAGTCATCTATAATTCTCTCAAATTTTCATCATTTTCATTGACATGACACATTATGATGTTTCCCTTTGTTTTATTTATATATATAATAGTGTTAAATGATGGTATATATATATCTGACTACGTTGACTTATGAACTTTTACAGTCAGAGCAGGATGAGTAAACATCCTATAAGGACGAGTAACATGTCAATGCCACTCGTAGGACGAGTATACAGTAAAATATATTTCGTCCCCTGAACGCGACAGATCTAACCTTATAGCATACAAGAAAGAAGGTTATATGCATATTTAATGATTTATTATTTCATAACCTACATAACCTACATAAATTTGCAAAGTAAAAGCATTTAAATAAATATTAAAACCAAGTTCAAACAAGAAATTAATATTTTCTTTCCTCATAAAACTGTCGACTGAATAAATTAATTATTAAATTGTAATTTTTTTGATCATTTTGTAACATTATTTGACCAATCAATAAATTAATTACACAATTCAAATAAATGTTAACAATGAATTAAAAGTATTCCCTTTGCATTGGATAGAATATAATAAGTAAAATAAATATTTACTATATTTGGGGGTCAAGAAAGTGCAAATAAAGAAACAAATTCAATATGTCTCCAATAATGGAAATACATGTACGAGGGGCATCCCAGAAATATTGAGACTTTTGCTATAACATTTTTATTATCTATTCATTTAAAAAGATATTTGGCACCAATGCAGTTTCATATATCATCTTCTATTTCCGAAAGTGACAGTATTACTGATGGCACGAAACACAAGTTTTGTCGTCGCTATAGCAACCATATAATGCTGATGTGGGGAGGGTCTAAACGGTCTCTTGAGCTGCTTAAGAAATAGTGATATTACCAGTGAATATAGACGTCAAATTTGGTGCGCTTTGGTGTGTGTGTTAGACGAAGTCACACGCACACGCTCAGTAAATTTTGACGTCATATCCGTTTCCTTTAGTAAACAGTCGGTAAACAATGAGTAGCAGCAAACTTAAAGATCCGAAGAAAATGACATCAACAGATCCGCATGAAAGTCGCGCAGTAATCAAATTTTGTTGTGAACTTGGGCAGACACCTACCCAAACATTGAAACTAATTAACCGATCGTCTGTGAAGTCAACTGTATCTCGTGCACTCGTGTTCAGGTGGCACAAGCGTTTTAGCGAAGGACGTGCATCGTTACAAGATGATGAAAAGAGTTGAACGTGTTTGACATCATTGTTGCAGTTCACGACGTCGTGACGTCGCTATGACCGTCCCCGCTTCAGCATAGTACTCCTTGCACAGATGTGAATATTTACAACATTATATGTACAATTATCATGATTCTTGGTAATCTGGTGCACAAAAGATGAATCTATATTTCTTGGGTTTTTTAATGTTGTATTCCCAACGACCGTTGAATAAGAGCAAAAGTCTCAATACTTTTGGGATGCCCCTCGTATCTCTTTAGCAATATATGCAATGATAATTATATAAG
>JAWPHD010002560.1:0-251017 GCA_037043455.1 Cyrtodaria siliqua
ATCATATCGCACTTTTTAAGTAATCATGTGTGGTCTAATACTATTTGTTATCAATTTAACTAAGATTCCGTCTCAAAACTTTAATCTCGATTTTTTATTTAGCACATGATACGTTTGCGCGTGTGTATGCGCTACAGTTATTACGTAATGACTATTTAGTGTTAAAATGCTACAACATACAAACAAGATTCCGTGGTATAGTGGTAATACCTTCATGTATGAATACCTTCATCTATAACAAATATATATAACCGCAAGGTCCCGGGTTCAATACATTTTAAAATCCCAATGGAGTAAAGTGTGGTTTAATAGGTATAATAATTTGGTAAGAGTATTGAATTTAAATGACCAGTTATCGTTGTATGAGCCGTTAGCTCATTAGGATATGCAGCGACGACCCAGTGAGAGGGAAAGATAACATGAAAAATCGGTAACAGTGCCCTACTTTTACGATCGAAAAGATTCAAATTGTTTTTATGCTAATTAGGTCAAGGCTAACGAATTAATTGTCTTTCCCGTGGACGAACAAACGAAACCCAGCCCAGTGGCGCCGATAAGGCTCAACCCCATGATCTCCGCGTTATCCTGAGCAATTTTGTGAATTTACTAAACCCTTAACCCGCTACATATATATAATGGACTGTTCTTTCTTTGAATTAGGTGTTTTGGGGGAAAATGACTAATCAGCAGCAGAAACCCTGATTGCAAGCTGATCTGGGTTTACAATGGACGAACATGCTATTATAGTCGTACTTAGCGGGTTAGGAATTAGGATTTGGATGCTTGTATTATACATTTGCTTAACATACGTCGCCTGTGTGTGTGTATGAGTGCGTGCGTGCGTGCGCGTGCGTACATGCGTGCGCATGTGCATGCGTGCGAACGCGCGTACATTCCTTTGTGTTATTGTACTATTAACACGAATATAGTTCCTGTTACCACGGCAACATTATTTGTGGGTAGCACAATATGCTATAACATGTAATAAAAAAAAAGGATGATGTCGCATATAATAACCATACATTTATAGTCAAAACTGTATTTGGTTTCATTTATCTACGTTAATTGACACACCATGATTATACCTGATAACAAAACTCATTTGCAAAACGGTTTTACCCATAACTGAATACGTTAAATGACAAATGCGTGGATGTCTGCATAGATTTTATGATTATCGCATTTAAAATTTATATTAACTATAAATGTGTTATATTATGTCGTAAAAATGCATTAGTGTGGCTTATGGCACAATATGTAGTGAGTATTTATGATGTTACAGAATAGTTTCTGTCTATTCTATATATGTTCTTTTTATTTAATCTTTAGATTTAAACGTTTCCAGTAGTTTTTCCGTAACGTTCGTTAAGGTATTGTTTGACCACTATAATGTGTGTTTAAAGTAACACTCTTAAAGACAGTCAATATAAATAAGTATAGGTTCCTATCAAAACAGTTAGAATACCCTATATAGAAAGGTTATCCATGCCATGCTGATGTTCTCCAATGTTCGGCCAGGTTAGATTATAGGAACCCATCGTGAGTATCCGTGTGAGATAGGGAAATCTCACAACCAGGGACGAGGCTCTGGCGAGTTTCTGGTTGCAATTCTGAATCCGAGGGTGATATTTCCTTATCTCAAGTGGATAAACTCAAGATGGATTATGCTTCTTCCATTATGCGCGTAGTATAGGCAAATAGTATAAGTGAATTCAATGACTGATTTAATGCCGGAATAAGGCGACGTTAACGAGATGTTATAGAGTCTTATTTTAAGTTACCTCACATGAGAAAAACACCTTTCTGATATAACTAGAAAAGAGAGATCTTTCTCTCTCACGTCTGTCTCATGTGACCTTATGTATTGCCAACGATGACAGTAAAAAAACAAGCAAAATCATATATAAAACAAGAGGCCCGATAGGTATTGCCCCTATGAACGATATAATTGTAGAGGCTCACCATTTGTACAAGGCTTTATCCATAGGGTCAACATTTGAACACACATGGTAGAGGATGATAATCGCATGCTACGTACAATATATTAGACTCTTGTGGATGCAGAAAAAGATATTTAGGTAAACATGTGACACCTGGGGTTGGGTCACATTTTAACCATGGGTCAGCATTAGAACAAAACTAATATAACACGATACGATAAAAGTACATGCAATATAGTAAAACTCTAGTTATTGTAGTTTCAGTGAAGATGTTTTTTTAAGTTTTCCTATATAACTCCATGTAAAAGTATGACCCTGGAACAGGAATAAATGTGTCCAAATGGTCACCATTTGAACACCTTTGATAAAAGTCCTTCAGCTAATACTACATGTAATATTGTAATTTATCAGAGATTTTGCCTTGTGATTTCAGAGAATACCATTTGTAAGCCAAATTGTACACACTTATCTTTAAAGGTCATGCGACTTTTTGTGAAGAAAATTTGAGTACTTGCGCTGAAGTCTAAGAATAGTTTGAAAAATGCTTGGTGAATGAATGAATGATGTTTTACGGCACGTCGACACATAAATAGGTCATAGTGTGCGCAAAAGCTGATGAAAGATGTAGAAATGAAGTAATAAATAAATGTAAATATATAAAGATAAAACTATTTACAAATAAGGAATGATATGGTATTAACTGGGTATTACCATTGCCGCATAGCATCAAAGTCTAAACATTCCAACAAGATATGTTTGACCGTTAACGGTGCAAAACAGGGTATACATTCTGGTAATTGCTCACCTTGTAATAAATGCGAATGAGTATAACGTATATGCCCTATCCTGCAACGGGCTAAAACAACTTCTTCTCGTCGAAGGGGTCTTCTAGAACGCCTTTCTCCGAGTAACGGTTTATTTGTTCACTGACAAATCCCAAGCGGCTTGCCAAGAGTTACGAATATATGTGTTAATACAACTTTTAAAATCAGTATAAGGTAATTATGCAACACTAATGCTGCATCATTAGCAGGTATTCTTATATGGCTCGGAAGAATTGAATTGAATTGAATGTTGTTTAACGGCTCATCAACACAGTACAGGTTATTTAGAGCCGCCCCAGAGAAAGGGGAAGAATACATAGGAATCCGGGAACCTGCCCTACTCTTATTATCGAATAGATTCCTATGGTTCTTTAACGTGCTCGGTTGATAGACCGATACAGGGGACCGCCCGGTTTACGTCCCCATCCGACGGACGAGGCTAAGGAAAAGTGTCTTGCCCAAGAACACACCGACGGAACACAGTGGCACCACGGAGGATTGAACCCGGGGCCTCCGGTTACAAATCCGCCGCGCCACGCCACGCCAACAGCAGAAAAGAATAACATTATCAACTATAAGAAAATTGTATTTTTCTAAAAGTTGAAGCACAAATAGGTTATCATGTTTCATATTACCCAGGGCTTGAAGGGATGAAATTGAATCGGAAAAGATTACAAAATGGTGACCTTCAATTGCCTTAAGTTCAGCTGAAAAGATAAAGGCATTGTCAGGCAGCAGGCGGCTATTTATGTTGTGTGAACAACAGCTGCTGCAGCTACATTATCTCCATCTTTAGAACCATCTGTGTGTGTTTCGATTTAATTTCATTAAATTTGCTTTGAAAAATAGTAGGATCTGTACTGGTTTTGTTATAAAGATCAAAAATAATTGTTGGTGTTTCCAAAGTCCAAGGTGAAATTTGTGGTACTTTGTATTTGGCAATCAAATTTAGGTCGATTTCAATGTCTCTAAATTTAAGTTTAATACGACTGCCAAATGGTCGAATGGCTTTCAGTTTTCGACCAAAAAGAGGTTCATAATTAGGATTAAAAACGGTATCGAAAGTTTGGTTTGAAGGGTTAGATTGTAATTTAATGGCATATTGCAGGGCTAATTTGTCCCGTAGATAATACAGGGATGGTTCATTAACCTCGACATATAAACTTTCGGCTGGTGATGTACGAAAAGCACCTAAAACGAGTCGTAATCCTTGATTATGTATAGGATCGAGCATCTGCAAGTAAGACGTTCAAGTTGATCCATACACTAGTGAATCTGATATACAGCGTGGATCTGATAAGAGATCTATAAAGTGTTGTAAAAGTACTTTTCGATCTGTTTCCCAATTAGTGTTTGCAACAACTTTAAATAAGTTAAGAGCTTTGAGGCACTTGGTCTTCAAGTATTTAAGGTGTGGTATATATGTTAATATACGGTCAAAAATAAAACCAAGGAATTTTGTCTCATCCACTACTGATATTGGTGACCCATCCAGTGTTAGATGAGGGTCTTCATGATGTTTGCGTGGTTGACAAAAGCGCATACAATTAGTTTTAGATTTGAAAATTTAAAACCATTTTTATTAGACCAGGTCTAACGTTTATTGAGACATTGTTGTAATTGTCTCTCAATAGTGTTCATGCTTTTTGCACGATAACATATACCAAAGTCGTCAACAGATAGAGAACAATCCACACCAGGATTGATGCTTTTAACTATACTGTTAATTTCTAAATTAAAAAGTGTGACAGAGAGTATGTTGTCCTGTGGCACACCCATCTCCTGTCCGTGAATGTCTGAGAGGGTTGAACCCATTCGGACACGAAATTATCTATCATCTAAGAAATTCTCTATAAAAGTTGGTAATCGGCCTCTAAGACCAAGGTCATAAAACCGTACGTCCATGCAGTAAATTATTCAAATCGAATGAGATTGTCTGTTTGCATCGTTGACACAGGAATCCACTTTGATACTTTGTTATCAGTCTGTTGGATTCCAGGTACCAAACGAGTCTCTCATTTATCATTCGTTAGAAGAAATAGGTCGATAATTTATTGGGTCCATATGATCATTTCCAGGTTTGGGGACTGGAATAACGATTGCTTCCCGCCACGAATCCGGGAAGTTTCCTGTCACCCACACCTTATTAAATATATAAAGAAGGGTAGAGAGACAGGTGTCATGTAAATGTTTTAAAAATTGATAATGGATATGTATCACGAGCCTTTTTAAGGGATTCTCGAAGTTCTTTGAGAGTGAACAGTTTATTGCAATTCTCCAAATTGTTCGACTTAAGTTCAGCTTCTTTTGTTCTTTTATTTTTTTAGAAAGTTTGGTTGACAGTTTTCAGAAGAAAAGTTTTTCGAAAATGTTTCTGCCAAAGTGTTTGTAATATGTTTGACATATGATATATCTCCATTATCAGTTGTAAGATGAATTACAGAACTAGAATTACCTTTTCCGCTTATTTTCCGGACCATGTCCCACGTCTTCTTAAGAGATGATCTAGAATTTAGCCTAGAGACATAAGATCTCCAGGATTTCCTCTTGCTATTCTTAATAGTACGACGGGCTTTCGCACGGAAAACTGTACAATTATCTGAATTATTTTGAGTTGGCCGCAAGTTGAAAGCATTTAATGCAGCTTTACGGTCGCTGACTGCCTTTTTGCAGTCATCATCGTACCATGGTTAATGTGGACGTTTTTGACTTGCAGAGGTTTTTGGAATAGTTTGATCAGCTATATTATGAAAAGTTTTCGTAAAAATAATAGATGCGTCTTCGACATCCTCTAAAAAGGAAGGCTTTAATTGTTTCTCGCAAAGAGATTGAAACGTATCCCAGTCAGCTTTGCGAAGTTCCATCGTTGCGTTTTTTCGAGAAGTGGTTGGCCGATATTTTCAAGAAATGTGGGAAAGTGATCACTTCCACATATGTCGTCACCAAAAATCCACGAAAAAGTCCATCAAGAGAGTTGGATCGCATATGATTAAATCAATGGAAGAATGAGAGCCTGTAGCTTGATGTAAATAAGGATGTGATTTGTTATCATTAAAAATACACAAATTGTTTTCTGGTTTCTCAACTCTACTCGCATCGGCGTACGATTTGCCAGATGGAGGGTTGGAACAAGACTCTCAACAAATGTCATAGTCTCTGGGAAAGAAATGTTCCTTCTCAACCAATAATAACCTTCTGTATTTCCCTCTCGTGCTTCCATTTCGGACAATCCTTAGAGAAAGCCCCGTGCTAAAAGTAACCACAAACGTGAGTTTGCCACCACGCCTGGTATTGGTGCGCGTTACCTCAGTCACACCTTTAGATTTAAGAGTGTGAGTCATATCTTCAAGGGTGCAGTGCTCCAGTTCCCTGGAGAGTACCACACCCTTTGAAGAATTGAGAACAATATGAGGAATAACCTCAACACATGGCATTGCAAAAGTTTGAATTTTAAGTATATTGTCAGAATGAGATTTTTTGGCACCCTCAACAAGATTTTTTTAATTTTTGAGATTTTTAACACTTCTTGGCTCATCGGCGATACCAACTAACTAAAGCCTTGGAGATATCAAAAGGAGAACGTCTAGTAATTGGCCTGTCATCCTCTAGAGAGATAATATTGAGGAAACGAGGCCAATTTAAATGACAAATATCCTCATCAGATTCAGATTCTGACCCATTTCTAAATCTTTTAAAACCAGTACGAGTAGATTTTTGTGTGCGTGTTTGGTCCCTTGATTCTTATCACCCTACCACCGACTGGGTGGGGGAATGGTTGGTGAATTCCATGCCAACTTCTATCAAGTACCAACCCTCACTTTTATCCTATTATTATCTATGTAAGACGCGGCAGTGTAAATAAAGAAATCACCGGCAGGCTATATCCTCTATATCCTCTTACAAACTAGGTTACATTGATAGGCAATATAACTATGATACAAAGCTGGTCATGTATGTTATAATAATAAAAGCAAAAGCCACAAAGCAAGTACGTAATGACTTGACAGAAGCCAGATCATCAAGAGAATAAACTATAAAGGGCACGACAAGATTTAGGTAGACGTTCACAATCATAAAGGAATATCTAGTGGCGAACTGTAAATGGGTCAACTATTAAACAAGGAGTGTGTTGCAAAATGATAGGATCATAACATATGTTGATGTATTCTTTCTTTTCTAACAAGTTTAATAAAGTGTGTATGAAAGCAATCATTACCAATGATCCTACGAAGTTTGTTACTCATGTCACCATAGAGGTCAGGTTGTGAGAGTCATTGTCTTAGACGAGTTCTTAAATTAATTTTCGTTTTTAAAAGTAGATCAAGGTAATGGTATTAACATTTTGCAAAGGCTTTTCGAAGATTATGGTAACGATAGCCGTGATGGAGTAGGCTTTTAGTTATACAAAGGTTGCATTAAAGTTCGCAACTCGAATATACGATCGAAACAAATGAATAAGTTGAAAAACCTATACCCCATATGACGTTGCTCGGGGAACATCCCCGTTTAAGTGCGGATAATTAAGAATGTCAAATAGTTCATATTTTATTTTCGTCATAGATTTTGCTTAGTATTTCTTCATTTTCAACAGAGAGATTTAAATCGATAAAACCGAATAAAACATAATCTGTATAAAACAGAAACGACAGTATCAGACAGTACCATACATATTTTATAATAATATAATTAACAAAAGCCTAGAAAGCCACACAGGAAATACCCAATGACTTGGTAGAAGCCAAAGTAACAAAAGAACAAACTATTAAGGGCACAACAAGATAACAATGAAGACAAAAAATACACGTTACCATGCATTACAGAATTTAGGTAGACGTCATCATAGGGTCGACAGCCGGTCGTGTTATCGCACAATCAAAGAAGAAAGCATAATGGCGAACTGTAAATGAGTCAACCACTAAACATGCAGTGCGTTGTAAAAAAAGCAATATTGGGTGATATCCTCTTTTGATAACAGTTTGATAATTAGTGTATAAATTAAGTTTATAACATTTATGGGTGATCCTAGCATTAATTATGTCTCAGATTTCATTTGTTTTATTTTATTACTCTCTGAAGCAATGTAACCAACTTTATAGAAATCTGGCATTGTATATTAAATGAATATAATAACAGTGTCCGTGATAAATTTGATATTTGCGATAACTATATATCAGTATCCTGTGGCTGTATATAATATATGAAACTTTCTGGAATATTTGAAACATGAGATCATTACATAATATACAGAAAAGAAAAAGAAACGCATAGTGGGTATTTCCGCTATATGTTTTATGTTTAATATGCTAATGCTAATGGAATTGTATAGGGCGACCTTAGGCCTGTCCTTTCGGAAAGAAGGTTTAAAAAGCACCAAACAAAGCAATGGTTACCCCTTTAAAGTTTCATTATCGACAGAATGCGCATTTGGCGCAAGCAAACTTAGGCTTTAAACGTTGCATCTCAACGTTAAACACAATACTGAAATGGCTTTTTCAAGCGAAACTTCAACATTTATGAATTTCGTGTAACAAAGTATACTTTGATTAAAAGGTCTACTACATGGCAGAGTTGTACTTTCTGTAATTAGTTGTAGTCCCTTTTTGTACAAAACACGTTGAGATATATCTGGAATATTACGTGGAATTACTTGTTGGAGTGACTGTATTCTGTGAATGCTACTCTTCCTGTTGGACTTATAACCCTTTCTTTAGGTGTGTATAATAGTGTAGTACAGGCAATTTTTCGGCGGCGTGTAGGCTGGCTTTTGGCCTCGCAGGAGGTGTGTCTGTGTAAGCCTATCAAAACTCGAGTTGAAAGCGATACAGAAATTATGGAAGCCTACAGTGTTTATTAAACTGAATGCTGATTGGCTAAATGTGTCTGACAATGCCAAAGGAAACTAGTAGATTTGTTTATAGAGTGTAGTTGTTAATAAATGGTATATCGTTAGGTGATTTGTTGCGCTGTACTTCAATCGTGACCGGAAAAGATGAAGAAATGAATGGAAATGCTGAAATTGCAAATAATTTATTCTGTTTTCTTGCAAAGTGCGTTAATTTTACATGGTAACTGGTAATGAAACACTATTAAAAATTACATATCTCCGTGGTTTTCTAGTCACGTGATTTTTCAAGGTGCCCGGATGTGTTCTTCTCCAAAACCACAAGGGCTAGAGCTTAGATATTATGTATATATCATCAATTAGTGGTCCTCTACCAAGTTTGTACAAGTGGTGACCAAAATATTCTTCTCATTTCAATTTATTAAAACATTTAAAAGTCTTCTTCTCTGAAACCACAAGGGCTACAGCTTTGATATTTGCCATGTAGCATCATATAATGGTTCTTTACCAAGTTGTACAAATGGTGACGCTGGGGTCAGAATAAGCCCCTCACCGGTAATACATAGAAATATTAGGAAATACATTTAAAAACCTTCTTTTTTGAAACCACAAGGTTAGAGCTTTGATATTTTGCATGTAGCATCATCTAATAGAGTACATTTTTCTAGTAGATCGATTCAGGCCCTCGTGGGCCTCTTGTTTTCAGGTTTATGGCCCTTTGAATGTAATGGAAGGCACTAACTTGTTTTGTTCAAATTCCCCACATTGGCACTTCCGTGTAAACTTTTATCGGAATGCCGATAGAAAACGTTTTATTGCTCTACTCTCTAACTTACATTTCGCTATTAAAATGAGTTCACTTCATGACCATCAATCACATACATTGTACTTCCCCAAACGCGCCGACTATCTTGTTTACATATATTTCTAGTTTGATTATGCGTTTCTTTTTCCTTTCAGTGTATATCAAACATAAGATCATTATTTACTACATAATGATTATGTGATGTGTATATTATTTTTTATACTTGTATATATGTGTCATGATATGCTAAATAAATTTGTCTATGTATAGATCTAACCATGAACATAGATCTTACGAGGTTTGTAAATTACGTCACAGTACACTAGCGGATCCAGAGGGGCCTAAAAATTCCGGATCATACATGTATGTCCATGTTACTGTAGATAAAATTTCGTTGCACGCCCTCAGTATAATTTTTTTTCTCGCTCGCTTGACGCATAATGGCTAATGAGTGGTTTAATTAACAGATTGTTAAATCATTTTATTTCAAAACGAACTTTTTTATTCATACATGTATGTCTATGTTACTGTAGATAAAATATCAAACAATTTCGATGCACACCCTCAGTATAAAAAATGTTCTCGCTCGCTCGACGCATAATGTAATGAGTGGTTTAATTAACACATTGCTAAATCTTTTTATTTGAAAACGGACTTTTTTTATTCATACATGTATGTCCATGTTATTGTAGATGAAATATCAAACAATTTCGTTGCACGCCCTCAGTATAAAAAAATGTCTTGCTCGCTTCGCTCGCTCGAGCACAATGGCTAATGAGTGGTTTAGTTAACACATTGTTAAATCCTTTTATTTGAAAACGGACTTTTTTTATTCATACATGTATGTCCATGTTACTGTAGATAAAATATCAAACAATTTCGATGCACTCCCTCAGTATAATTTTTTTATCGCTCGCTTCGCTCGCTCGACGCATAATGGCTAATGAGTGATTTAATTAACACATTGTTAAATCCTTTTATTTGAAAACGGACTTTTTTACCCTGTCAATGCACTACCGCAACCGTTTTATGAGGCTAGAGACGGACCCGAAAATTGACCAAAATCTTACGCCCCCCTAAGCTGAAATCCTGGATCCGCCCCTGCAATAGAAGTCAGGTTGTCGCAGAATTAAAATTAAATATTTTAGAAGTTGAAAGTCAACTAGATTTACGATAAATACAAGTTTATAGTAGCGGTAGCCTGACTGAGTAGCTTTTTATTTATATAAAGGTCACGAATGATAAACTCCTCAACTTAAAACCAACTCTAGAAAAAGGAATAAGGAGAAAAAACCTAGCCCATCAGATATTGCTCAGGGAACTGCCCCGTCTAAGTCGATATCAAACTGAAATCATCTCCCATTTTATATGATCTTGTCTATAATTTCTCATTTTCGAATAGAGATATCACATCGAGAAAAGAACGGACAAAATCGAAAATATGAGCGTTGTTGAGTGAGTTGAAGGTCTTTATGATAGATAGTTTTAACCGTGGAATACCATTTGGAGTGTCAATGTTTTGAAAAGAGAAAACATCACAAAAAGTACTCCAAATACTATAGCGTACTATAAGTCTCAAAGATCCCCCAGTCGGTGGTGGGGTGATACGAATCAACCGACTGCTCGTTACTTAGCAGAGGGGTAGGACCCCCGAAAAGTAACCCACCTGTTGACCGTTGGAAGCCTGGTGGTTGAGTGACGTGGAGATCTGGTAGTTATCTCCGCGTTAACAACACACCACTTTGGTCCGGCTTCAACTAGACGGGCGGTCAGATTAGCCCGATCTGATCAATCGGTTTGTCACGCCAGCTACACGGGATCCAAGCTTATCGTTTAATTCACATCTCTCTCAATCCCTCTCGTTTAACATCTTACTCCCGTTTTATTTTGTCCTCTTTAAACACAATGTAGAAAGGATCCTTTATGGCGGTGGCGCTAGGGCTAATCATGTAGTATGGCTATACTCATGCCACTTTTAAGCGGAACATAAGTGCTGCTCTTCGACTTTTTAGTTGGTATGGGGGGTCTGATGCGTTAGTTTTATATGAGTATACTCTTCACGTATTCTCGGCATTTGTCTGTCGGATATCCACAGCAAATATCCCCTTGTTGGACTCCGAGATGGGTGGGAAGCGTGAAGAATGAATACAAATTCCCCATTATAGAACGAAACAAGAAATATCACTGTAAGTGATAAATGCCCCCGCAGTGTCCTTTGACCTCTAAGTATGACCTTGACCTTGGAGCCATGGACCTGGATTTGTGCACAACACCTCATTTGGTTGTGGTGAGCACTTGTGCCAAGTTATTTGAAAATCCGTCCAGGCATACAAAAGTTATTGACTGGACACGATTTGACCTTTGACCTCCAAGTGTGACCTTGACCTTGAAGACCTGGGTTTTGCGCGCGACCCATCGTCTTGTTATGGTGATTACTTGTGCCAAGTTATTTAAAAATCCCTGCAGGCGTTGTGACGTTACGGTCCGGACACGAAATTGCATACCTGTTTATCACCTATGAACTGCAAGTGTGACCTTGACCTTTAAGGTACGGACCTGGGTTTTGCGCGCGACACATCGTCTTGTTATGGTGATCACTTATGACAAGTAATTTAAAAATCCCTGGAGGGGTTGTGACGTTACGGTCCGGACACGAAATTACGTACCTGTTTTTGACCTATAAACTTCAAGTGTAACCTTGACCTTTGAGGTACGGATCTGGGTTTTGCGGGGGACACATTGTCTTGTTATGGTGATCACTTGTGCCACGTTATTTAAAAATCCCTGCAGGGGTTGTGACATTACGGTCCGGACACGAAATTGCGTACCTGCTTTTGACCTATGAACTTCAAGTGTGACCTTGACCTTTGAGGGACACATCGTCTTGTTATGGTGATCACTTGTGCCAAGTTATTTAAAAATCCCTGCAGGGGTTGATACGTTACGGTCCGGACACGAAATTGCGTACCTGTTTTTGACCTATGAACTTCAAGTGTGACCTTGACCTTTGAGGTACGGACCTGGGTTTTGCGGAGGACACATCGTCTTGTTATGGTGATCACTTGTGCTAAGTTATTTAAAAATCCCTGCAGGGGTTGTGAAGTTACGGTCCGGACACGAACTTCGGAATGACGCACAGGATCCGGACGGACGGACGGACGGACCGACAGACGGACGGACGGGCGGTGCGATTACTATATGCCCTACATTTTTTCGGGGGCATAAAAACGCACACACTACCGATACTCCATCAACTTCAATTTCTGGTTCTAGACGTTCTAGAAATGGACCAGGACCTCAGTCAGACTCGGAGTCTGACTCGGCCACTGGTATTTCACATCTTAATTGGCCCCGATTCCTTAATGTTATCTCATTGGATGAATCTCGACCTATTACAAATTTCTCTCATTTCCTTTCTCTAAGGCCTTACTCGGAATTGCCGGTGAGCCGAGGAGTGTTAAGAAACTTAAAAATCAAAAACTTCTTGTCAAGTGTGAACGTAAATCACACTCTGACAATCTTCTTAAAATCAGATCTTTTGTCAATATCCCTGTTGAGGTGATATCTCATATCTCCCTCAACACCTCAAAAGGTGTGGTACGCTCTAGGGAACTGGAGCACTGCACCGTTGAGGAAATGACACTTAACCTCAAATCACACGGTTTGACTGAAGTAGTTCGTTTGAATACAAGGCGGAGTGGCATTCTCACTCCTACTAATACATTCGTGCTTACTTTTAGCACACCAGCTCTTCCTAAAACGATTAAAACTAGATATATTATTCTACCAGTAGACCCTTTTATCCCAAACCCTCTCCGATGTTTCACTTGCCAACATTTTGGGCATCATCGAGAAAGATGCAAGAGAACTGCCGATTGCGCGCGCTGCAAAAATCCCTCCTCTTGAGTTAATTGCGTTAATTTCTCGAAAGACTGTCCGAAATGGAAACACGAGAGAGAAATTCAGAAAATGAAAATAGAAAAAATATCTCTTTCCCAGAAGCTAGAAAACTTGTTGAAAGCCCTACTCCGCCCACTCCATCTGGCAAATCGTACGCCGATGCGAGTAGGGTTGAGAAACCAGCTACCAGGTCTATCGATGTGCAGACAGTGTTAACCTGGCCAATAGACTCCGCCAAGTTTGCTACTATTCCACTCTCTGTTCAGAAATCCTCTTAAAAATCTTCAGTCTCTCAAACTGTGGTCCTCTTAAATAAGCCTCCTGTAACTCACAAACCTCTTGTGGCTTCCAAGCCTAAAACTCCTTCAACTATATCCTCAACAACTCCTACATCTACTGCAACTACTTCATATTTTTCGAAATCTGGTGCGACCAAAGTCCACCAAACCCGACGAACTCTTCCAAAGGTTCGTCAAATCCGACGAACTCTCCCAGCAGAACTATATATAAAAAAAAAACTCCCAGGATAGGGAAGCAGTCAGAAGGTTCTGATGATCCGATTGAACTGCACAACAGATTTGGAGACTTGGAGATGGAGGTTGATGATCCAGCACGTCTGGAACTCAAACATTTTCCAAAGTCTCCAAGGTCTGCCAAACCCAAAGGCCGTACTTCCGCCTTAGTGACATTAAAATCAAATAAGGTCATTCAATGGAACTGCCGAGGTTTAAAACCTAATTATGATGAAATCAGCTTACTTTTTTCGAGAACAACCCTGTTGCATTTTGTCTTAAAGAAACTTTCTTGAAGACTAGTCATACGATATCTTTTAAAAACTACTCATTGTATAACTCTGTTTGTGATACAGATGGTAAAGCTTCTGGAGGAGTTTCGATTCTTGTGTCAAAACATTCCTCACATAACTGTTGCGTTGAAAACTGGTTTGCAAGCTGTTGCGGTCAGTGTTACGATGCACAGAGTTATAACAATATGCTCCTTATATTTACCGCCCAGTTCTTCACTAGACCTTAAAGATCTAAATCACCTAGTTGCACACTTACCATCACATTTTATACTCTTGGGTGATTTTAATGCACACAACTACATTTGGCGTTGTAAGGATATCAACGATAAAGGCAAGAAAGTTGAGGATTTCTTAGACAAAAATAATTTGTGTCTTTTTAATGATAACAAATCACTTACTTATTTACATTCAGCTACAGTCTCTCATTCTTCCATTGATTTAACAATATGCGATTCAACGCTCTTGATGGATTTGTCGTGGAGTGTTGGTGACGACCTATGTGGAAGTGACCACTTCTCCTTATTTCTTGAAAATATCAGCCCTCCACTTCTCGAAAAAATGCAACGATGGAAATTTCGCAAAGCTGATTGGGATACGTTTTTCAATCTCTTTGTGAGAAAGATTTAAAGCCTTCCGTTTTCGAGGATGTCCAAGACGCAACTGCTCTTTTTACCAAAACCCTCCATGACATAGCTGATCAAACTATTCCGAAAACCTTGGCAAATCCAAATCGCCCACATAAACCATGGTACGATGATGACTGCAAAAAGGCAGTCAGCGATCGTAAAGCTGCATTGAATGCTTTTAATTTGCGGCCAACTCAAAATAATTTAGATACTTTTAGAGTTTTTCGTGCGAAAGCCCGTCGTACTATTAAGGATAGCAAGAGGAAATCCTGGAGATCTTATGTCTCTAGGCTGAACTCTCGCTCATCTCATAAGAAGACGTGGGACATGGTCCGGAAAATAAACGGTAAAGGTAATTCTAGTTGTGTAAATCATCTTTATACCACAATAGCCTAAATACACACTATGCATCGTGTAATACCCGAGGATATACACAGCATATGTTAGTTATTGTGGTATAAATATAATAGAGCATGAGTTTTGCACGTGTACGCTCGTGCATTATCTCCCCGTACACGTGCAAAACGCATGCTCTATTCTATACTAAAACGGATAATGATGATATTACATCTGTCAAAGATATTACAAATACTTTGGCAGAAACTTTTTCTAAAAACTCTTCTTCTGAAAATTGTCAACCAAACTTTCTAAAAAATAAGAAACTAAAAGAACAGAAGAAGCTGAATTTCAAGTCTAAATAGTTGGAGAAATACAATAAACTGTTCACTCTCAAAGAACTTCAAGAATCCCTTAAAAAGGCTCATGATACATCAGCTGGTCCTGATGATATCCATTTTCAATTATTAAAACATTTACCTGAAACCTGTCTCTCTACACTTCTTGATATATTTAATAAGGTTTGGGTGACCGGTAACTTCCTCGATTCTTGGCGGGAAGCAATCGTTATTCCAGTCCCCAAACATGGAAAGGATCATACGGACGCAATAAATTATCGCCATAGTGCTTTAACGAGTTGTATATGTAAAACCATGGAACGAATGATTAATGAGAGACTCGTTTGGTACCTGGAATCCAGCAAGCTGATAACAAAGTATAAAAGTGGATTCCGGCGCCAACGAGGCACAACAGACAATCTCATTCGATTTGAACCATTTATTAGGGAAGCTTTCGTAAAGAAAGAACATCTAGTCGCTGTATTTTTTGACTTGGAGAAAGCTTATGATACTGCATGGAAGTATGGTATCATGAATGATCTTAATGACATTGGTCTTAGAGGTCGATTAGCAATTTTTATGGAGAATTTCCTAGAGGATAGACAGTTTCGTGTCCGAATGGGTTCAACCCTCTCTGACATTCCTGAACAGGAGATGGGTGTGCGACAGGACAGCATACTCTCTGTCACCCTTTTTAATATAAAAAATAACAGTTTAGTTAAATGCATCAATCCTGGTGTGGATTGCTCTCTATATGTTGACGACTTTGTTATATGTTATCGTGCAAAAAACATGAACACTACTGAGAGACAACTGCAACAATGTCTGAATAAACTTCAGACCTGATCGGATGAAAATTGTTTTAAATTTTCTAAATCTAAAACTAATTGTATGCACTTTTGTCAACTACGTAATCATCATGAAGACCCTCATCTAACACTGGATGGGTCACCAATACTAGTGGTGGATGAAACCAAATTATTTTATACCACACCTTAAGTACTTGAAGGCCAAGTGCCTTAAAGCTCTTAATTTACTTAAAGTTGTTGCAAACATTAATTGGGGAGCATATCGTAAAGTACGTTTACAACTTTATAGATCTCTTATAAAATCCAAGCTGGACTACGGCTCAATAGCATATAGATCGACTCGCAAGTCATACTTGCAGATGCTCGATCCTATACATAATCAAGGATTACGACTCGCCTTAGGTGACTTTCGTACATCACCAGCCGCAAGTCTATATGTTGAAGCTAATAAACCATCACTGTCTCATAGACGGTACAAATTAGCTCTTCAATATGCCATTAAATTAAAATCTAACCCTTCAAACCTAACTTTCGATAATGTTTTTAATCTTAGTTATTAACCTCTTTTTGATCGAAAACCGAAGGCCATTAATTCAAAATTAAGTGACACTGAAATCGACCTAAATTTGATTGCCAAATACAAAGTACCACAACTTCCACCGTGGACTTTGGAAACACCAACAATTATTTTTGATCTTTGTAATAGTAACAAATCCAGTACCGACCCTACTGTCTTTCAAAGCAAATGTAATGAAATTAAATCGAAATACAGTAACTTTCAACATATATACACAGATGGTTCTAAAGATGGAGATAAGGTAGCAGCAGCAGCTGTTGTTCACAAACACAGCATAAATAGCCACCTGCCTGACAAAGCCTCTATCTTTTCAGCTGAACTTAAGGCAATTGAACTTGCCTTAAATTATATTCAGGAATCTGATGATGACAATTTTGTAATATTTTCTGATTCCGTTTCATCTCTTCAAGCACTGGGTAGTATTAAACATGATAACCCAGTTGTGCTTCAGCTTTTAGAAAAGTACAATTCTCTTATAGTTGATAGTGTTATTATTTTCTGCTGGCTTCCAAGCCATGTAGGAATACGTGGTAATGATAGAGCTGATAGTGCTGCTAAAGCAGCATTAGTTTACATCTATCTAATGCTAAATTACCTTAAACTGATTTTAAAAGTTGTATTAACACATTTATTCGTAACTCTTGGCAACCCGCTTGGGATTTGTCAGTTAACAATAAACTCCATTCAATTAAGCCGTTGCTTGGAGAATGGCGTTCTTCTAGTAGACCCATTCGTCGAGAAGAAGTTGTCCTAGCCCGGTGCAGGATAGGGCATACACGTTATACTCATTCATATATATTGCAAGGTGAGCAATTACCAGAATGTATACCCTGCTTTGCACCGTTAACGGTCAAACACGTCTTGTTGGAATGTGTAGACTTTGATCCTATGCGTCAAAGGTTCTACACTGTTAATACTATGACCGAGTTATTTGATACTATACATTTTAGTATTGTTTTAGATTTCCTGAAGGAAGTCAGACTAGTCGGTTACCCTGCCTTCGCCACTCGTTACGTTATGTTATGTATTGCCCTTTTCATTGACATTTTAAATATGCTCATTTATTTCGGTTTGTGATGCAGTGTGGACCTACGGTGACATTGCGTTGGATTGCTGTGGTTTCTATAGGACCATTTTTTGGCGAAAAATTAGCTTTTTCAGCCATATGCTATCACTCATACATCGTTTTAGCGCACCGCGCGGATGTTACCATATTTTCAAGACCATGACTATTTTGCTGAACGCAGTATCTCAGTCCGACGATTTGTCTAGATTTTTGCGACGCTTGTAATGTTTGTATTTACAATCAAGCTTCGAAGATGATCAAGACTATTGCTCAGTAGGAAAACATCAAAGCGCAACTGTTTGAGTGGTTTAATTTGCGGGACCCGTTACGTTTTTTGACGTGATTTACGGCGCGATCCTTAAAATGTAATAGAAAATAATATTGTTTCTGTTATATGATGTAAAAGATAAATGAAAGAAAAATAAACGAAAATAGAACATTATTGTTTGATTCTAATCACATATGTATTATTAATTAATTATGAATAAAACAAAGTAAAAAAACGAAATATTCAATATCTACAAAAAGTATGTCTTGGAGCACTGTTGTGGTGACTACTCCTCTGAAAAAACTTGACAGATTTTTCATGAAACTTCACAGGAATGTTGCTCTTGATGTATACATGTCAGCCGGAAATTCAACATGGCCACCACGGCTTAAAATACATATTTACAAATACAATTTCTTTCCGGCCACTTCCTAAAAACCATAAGTGTTATTGAAGTGGACCCTTAAACCAAAATGACTGGCATGCCATGTGGTTGCTCCAGCCACCGCCCATCTTTGTTTATATACAGTTATATAGGACAAACTTGTGGCGACTACTCCTCTGAAACAACTGCATGGATTTCCATGAAACTTTACAAGAATGTTGCTCTTGCTGTCTCAATGGTCCTAGCAAAAAAACAGACCAGCCCGCCTGAAATTCAAGATGGCTACAACAGCTACCAATATATTTTACACAATACAAGTTTGTGGCGACTACTTCTCAAAAACCATAAGTAATATTGCTTCGGAACCGTTACTAAAATGACTGGCATGACAAGTAGTTGGTCGTTTTGATTCGATGTCAAACATGGCCACCAGCGGCCATCTTCGTTTACATACAGTTATATAGGAAAAACTTGTGGCGATTTCTCTGACACAAAACTGATGGATTTGCATGTTACTTTACAGGACTGTTGAACTTGATGTCTAGTTGGTCTTAACTAAAAACCAGTTTGGCCGGAAATTCAGCTAAATATACATTGTAAAAATACAAGTTCTTGGCGACAACTAAAAAAAGATTTTAACCAACCATCTCAAACAATAACTTGCCACTTCCTACAACCCTTAATCATGATCTGCAGGTGAGGATTCGGCGACCTCTTGCTCAGTGGATAAGGACGCTTTGAGTGATCTATAACGTATAACAAGAATCGCTTCGCCAATAACAATCATAACAATTCATACGATCTTTAATCTTAACAATAGGAACAGCTCAAAACCATTTGCTTACTAATTGTTTCGCCATTCAGTACGCGGTACTTTCATTCTCATTTGTGTGGGAGATCCATGTAATTAAATTTATAATGACAGGCTTCTAATACACATGAGGGTTTCAATATGAACCCGTTTATAATTTACAACAACAATGCATTGTCACTTAACAAATTTATAATGGGGAATATATTATCCACAAATGCGTAAATACAACACTTGATCATCGTTTGATCTTAAATTCTTAAATTCTCGATGGCAAAAAAAAAATGCGACCGATTGTTTGCTTTAAGAAAAACAAATACCTTGAAAGTGTTGAAAGATCAAACATGTTATATAGTGTTATTATGCATTTGTTACAAAAAACCCGAACTTGTAAAATCCTGCTGTTTGTTTATGGATCTTAGTCGTCGATATCTCTTGAACTTAGCTTAGGAGAACGTGTTCACAATAAAGGATATAATATACAACCCGAGAAATGTGTTTAAGTGCAGTGTGGCGGCTGTAAACGTCTCCCAGTGCGATTAATCAGTAGTGTTGTTCTTACTGATCCGTTGGGACCAAAGAGCATAGAGAGACGGAGTTCAATATGGCCACCAACAACAGTTAAACATTTGGTATATACAAAAGTATATGTAATATTTATAGCATAATTTTTCGAGTATATGCGATTTATACTGCTTCTCGAGGGCCGCATGCATACGAGAAAATTATGCTATAAATGTTTTGTATCTTAGCCTTTTATCCAACTACGCATGTGCAAAAAGTTTTAGGGCGTTGTAGTTTTCAGTAAAAATAACAGCTCGATAGCATTATCACGCGGCATGAGCATGATCCATTTTTTGATTATTGCAGACAATCGCCTGTGTATATTATTGGGCAAATCCAATGTCAAGGAGTGCTGTTTTTATAATGGGTAGTCGTGTTTAACATATTTCATTGACAGGTTGTGTGTAAACATTACAAGTACGAGCGTGTAAAATTGAGTAGACCATGGTATAACTGCCGAATCTGTCATTTATAGCACGGCTGAAATATGCCGGCATTTATAGCACGGTTTAGGCTCAGATCTTCAGGTTTATGAAAAATATATCATTAGCAAGAACAAAGGAAAACCATTAGAGCTATGGTACAAATGTCAATTTATACCACAATAGCCTAAATACACACTATGCATCGTGTAATACCCGAGGATATACACAGCATATGTTAGTTATTGTGGTATAAATACAATAGAGCATGAGTCTTGCACGTGCAAAACTCATGCTCTATCCTATACGTGTACCATAGCCCTAATGGTTTTCCTTTGTTCTTGCTTATGATATATTTTCTTCAGGTTTATGAAAAATATATCATAAGCAAGAACAAAGGAAAACAGCAAGAAGAAAGGAAAACCATTAGAGCTATGGTTGATTGATTGATTGATTCTTTATTTCCTCCATAATATAAAATATACAGGAGAGTCAAAATAACATATATACACAGTGAATACACATACACAAAAACAAATAGACAGTACATGACGGTTAAGTTATATACAAGAACAAGAACAAATTTATACAAAGCAAACAAATATTTAAACTTGACAGTTTGACTTATTTAACATATGTACAAACGGACGGAGATTAACAGGAAATGTTCCTCCACTTAATAATGAAGTATATGTGTAGAAATAATATTTATTCAAGTACTCTTGCCATAGATAATCCAAAGGCCGACATGTCTTGCCGAAACGAAACACAAGAACATACACTTCATGGATTCTTGGATTGACATAAGTTTCATATGTATTTGTTTTCAAACATGATCCTTAGAATTAAGATAAAAAGGATAGCATTTTTGAAGGTTCTAAATATTTCTTTTCAAAGATAAGTTACTGACAAGCATATAGCAAAAAATTGATTTGAGTTTTAAATCAATTATTAAATTTAAAATTCTATCTTGATATAATATTCAATACAAACATTTATTATGCAAAGTATTTGTAAATAAAACATAGTCTCATTAGTTCAAAGAAACTTAACATACTTTAAATAGGAGCCCTATATATACACAATATTTAAAGATTTCGTCATATGATGTAAGTATCTGAACGTGGTTTTAGAAATAGCAACCGTTTGTTTGTCCGACATGTTTAAAGACGGAAAGCCGGACACTAATTCTATAATTTGATTAAACGCGCTTAAGTTACAAAGTTGGTCATACTTATTTAAGCCGCATATTTTGTGTATCTTGCATAATAACGAATGCCGCAAGGTATTGTTTGATGAACAAAATAAAATTAAATGTTCAGCTACCGTTTCTGTAATTAATTTGCACTTTGGACAAACAGTTAAATATTTGCGTGCAAATAGTTTACCAATGACAAATATGACAGTTCTACAGTACGGTAAATAATCACGATATAATTGGGAGAAGTACCAGATACTGTTTGGCGTTATTTCCCCTTGTATCTTGAGAAAATTATTAAGACTATAATCTTGGATAAGTCTTGATCTGAAATCAAGTTCGGCTGACTTATGTATATTTGATTTAAGTCTTTTTTTCCATTGTCTTAACGTAGGAAAAAATGCAGTAGAAATATATTCCGTTAAAACGTAAGTTAATTGATATTAAAGCTAGTGCGACGTCACTACGAGTTTGTTTAGGCAGAGACTGCATATATTTAATACATTGAACATGTACACGCTCTAAAGACTTCAATTGAGTGTCAGAAATGGTGTTCCATAGTTCGCAGCCGTATAATGCCCTCGATAGTACAACCGTTTGATATAAATGTTTTACTGTTATTGGGTGAAGACCATTTTGATGGACGCCACAGTCGGACAATCCAAAGTATGTTTTACGTAGTTTTGTGCATGCGTCTTTAATGTTTTCATTCAGACTCATGTCCTTACTGCATAAAATACCTAAATGAACATATGTACAAAGGTATGTCAATGTCAATTTGTACCAGAGCCATTTATCCAACTACGCATGTGCAAGAAGTTTTAGGGCGTTGCAGTTTTCAGTAAAAATAACAACTCGATCCAATCAAGAAATAAAATTATCATGCGTGATGAGCATGACCCATGTTTTGATTATTGCAGCCAATCGCCTTTGTATATTATTGGGCAAATACACTGTCAATGAGTGCTGTTTTGGTCGCTTTGATTGACAGGTTGTTTGTAAATTACAACTGCGCGCGCGTAAATTTGAGAAGACCATGGTATAACTGCCGAATCTGTCATTTATAACACGGCTGAAATATATCGGCATTTATAGCACGGTTTAAGCTCAGACCTTCAGGTTTATGAAAAATATATCATAAGCAAGAACAAAGGAAAACCATTAGAGCATTTTACACGCACATAGTTGTAAGTTTACACACAACATGTCAATCAAAATGCCAATTACCGGCCTGCGGCCCTCGAGAAGCAGTATAAATCGCATATACTCGAAACAATATGCTATAAATATTACTTATATTTCAATGATATTCTGAAATGATATAGTGACACAGAACAGTTTGGTCTGGTGCACGTCACAGTAATTTACAAACTTTCGGAATTATATGTTCACAGATAACGTGTAAGAAAAGGGCACATTGTATTACCATATACTAATGGGAAAATTGTTATATATAAAGCACAACACCCAAACGCAATTTCACCATCGGTCCGCAATGACACCATAGGTTCACAATGACACCATAGGTCCCGCAATGACACCATAGGTCGCAATGACACCATAGGTCCGCAATGACACCATAGGTTCAAAATGACACCATAGGTCCGCAATGACACCATACGTCCGCAATGACACCATAGGTTCACAATGACACCATAGGTCCGCAATGACACCATAAGTCGCAATGACACCATAGGTCCGCAATGACACCATAGGTCGCAATGACACCATAGGTCCGCAATGACACCATAGGTTTACAATGACACCATAGGTCCGCAATGGCACCATAGGTCCGCAATGACACCATAGGTTCACAATGACACCATAAGTCCGCAATGACACCATTGGTCCGCAATGAATCACAAAGTATGCAGCATACCGGGTAAATTATCGATTAAACGAAGAAACAATTGTTTATGATTGTATTTCATTTAATTAACATATATAATGTATCTAATAATTTAGTTCTTAAAATAATATTAAATTATGGAAAATAAGTATACGACGTCTGTTTCCATTTGAGGCCTCAATATAAAACAATAAATGTACAGTATAAAACCAACATTTGCTCAACTGAAATTCCAAACTTGTAAAACACAATGCGAATGCAAGAATACTATAATGTATGCCTTTAAACTGATCACCCGCTCACACAGCCTTTATCTATTACGTTATAAAATATAATGCCAGGCTTACACTTTTGATAACAGCATATTAAGGAGTTATGGTTTGGAGGAATTAATTGGGGAGTTGAATTTAAATTAGTTATGATTTTTACTTTTGACAACAGTTTATTTATGTTTTTATATTTAAAGCAAGGTTTTAAGTTTATAAATCACATTTAAGTACACGTGTGTTAGAGAGCAAGCAAAATCTCAAAATCAAGTCCCTAGCTTGTTTCTCTTTCCTAAGCGTAGCTTGTTTCTGTTTTCTAAGGTTTATTTGTCTGTATATTTCGGGAATAATGTCTACACAAGTGTTAGACTTCCATTTACGTCTACACTGCTTACATCTTCTAATGGCGCATTAATTTATCACTTGTGGAGTGCGTGGACCAGTGGTAGAACGCCGAACTCCAGATCGAGAGGTCGAGCGGCCACGTTATTTATCCTTGAGCAAGATAATTAATCAACATTGCTTAGTACTGGTTCTACCCAGGAAGCCATCGAGAGTTATTAATCTAAGTTGCAAGAACTTGTTTCGTAATAGACGTAAAATAAATATGTTTAAACAAGTTTATCACTACGACTATTATCAACACTATGAGTAACCTAACATTTGTTGAACACTTGATTCCCTTATCTGCAGAAAACAAAAAATTCAAACGCTCTGTTTGAACAGTTGGTTAGTTGTTATCATCGTGTCAACGTAGTAATACCCGTTAAAGGGAGTGTAGCGACACAGCCAAACAGCTCTTGTATTGACAGTTCGGAAAAACTTGAAAAGGTAAAAGAATTATCAAAATCGGATGATAAACAAAATAAATATGACCACTTGAATGTTGTTCTAAAATGGATATGGGAGCTGCCATTTTGAAAACTATGACGTCATAGTTCCATATGACCATATATGGAATATTGATAAATATCATTTAAAGCAAAGCAAATCTCTGCAAATGAATGCAAACTCCTGAACTGTTCATATAAAGCATTACTGCCATTAGTTATACATATTATTCATACAGTTACTTTAATTTGTTCCACTATAAAATTAATGAGTAAATATTCATATTTCTCAATATTCCATAAATGGTCATTTAGAACTGTGATGTCATAGCTCTAAAAATGGTGGCTTCCATATCCGTTTCAACAGAACCTTCAAACGACCATATCTTCTTTGTTTATCATCCAATTTTGATAATTATTTTACCCTTTTCCAAGTTTTTCAGAATCCTCAATAATAAAGAGTATTTGGCGGTGTCGCTGTATTCCTTTTAATACAATAGACTTAATGCGTCAGTCATAGATTAACACAGATATCGGCTATATTTATTACCCTCTACATTGTGTTCAGCACTTTGTAGGCTGTATAATTCAGTATGGTGTTGTTGTTTTTATATACTGAAAAAAGGACAAAGGTTACCTTGCGGTCTCTTTTACGTTATGTGCGTTCATCAAAATAAACCAATAGCATTATATGTGTATTCTATTTCCCTTTTCAGCAGAGTTCTCGGTTTACATTTAGGAAGTATTTCAGGATATGATTTTCTTAAATCTGTGAAGTTTTTTTCCTGATACCACTGTAATTTGTAATTATGCAAGTGTGTACCCTAGAACCTGGTTTAAATCTCTGGAGGCCTATTTTGGCAATGGCCGTTCCAATACGGTTTGCCCTATTGTCAATCATTTTATGCTTGTGATATCATAAACTTTGCCTTTTATTTATCCTCGTAAGTGCTGTTTGTTTGTATGCATGTTTGTCTTGAATGATTTTTTCCTGTACGACTTTTTTTATCTACCTTTAAATACAGTGTATTATAATAATACGCATGCATGTTGTCTTGAAATCAAAGTTTTGCTAAAAAGTACAGTCTTTTCGCTCTGCAATAAATAACTTGTTTTAAAGCATGTAAGAATTAAACAGCTAAGAGAGAATATTAAGATTTACAAGTATCCAAGAGTGTTTCAAAAGGTTGTCATTCATGATAAAGCTGTATTTCATATTTTAATCATACATTGTATTTGTTTCATTGAAATCTTTATAAATAAACTGTTGTATTTGTTTAATGTCTATATCCTAGTTATTGAATACATTATTGTTTAAATTATCATAGATTTTATAACGATGTTTGGTAGATAAACTGGAATATTATATCAGGGAGTACGTCATAACGTATAACGTACTCCCTGATTATATATAGAGGAGCTAACTTGCAATTGAGTACTCAGTCATTATTGATTTTTTTAAACGAGTTCGCAAAAGCCTCGCATTATATCATTTTTGCTGAAAAAGCCTCGCATTATATCATTTTTGCTAACGAGTTTAATAAATTTATTAATGAATGAGAACGGATGTTAGATCCTATTTATCACTCGCATATCGACTTTTATTGCATTTTGCATCTCGCTTTAACGCGCGAAACCGACATAAATCGTGGGAATTGGATCATAGTCATTATCGATTTTGTTGACAGCGCATACTAGGCTTATTTGCATACTTATATAACTAGTGGTATATCGAAAATATAGAATGGTGTTATTTCACTCCCACACCGTTAGTTATGTGATAAAAGACTATTCTTAACATAAATATTATTATAATATTCAAATTAGTGTATCCTCTTTTCCTTTAATATCTACTACATTTTCTCCACAATCAAACAGATACATATTTTATATTAATCCTGATCAGAAAATAATTAGTATTAACTGATTTTGTCTGGACTTGTAGACCGACCCTATTGTTCAGTATGGCAAAATATGCTTTATAGCTACACACGCTATATTTAAACTAGTACTAACTAGTAGCAACTCATGATATGGGTGAGTCATGCGTAAAGTAGTTTAATTTTGACAAACATCCATAAGGTCAGTATATAAGGCAGAAATAGATACTTAAAATATAATATTTCTATCTAGATGTTGTACAGGTAACATCGATCAATATACGGCTTCCGATTATATTTCATAAAAAGATTGTTCCCGGAAACGAGATCTGAACCAGGGAGGCTGCGATTTTATTGCTCTTAAATACATGTAGCTATAAGCCCTAGACCATCCATATTTGTTGGTTCGTTGTAGCAGTTTTAACATTAAATAGGTAATTTGTGATAACTAGCGCACACACTCTCACAACCTTATCAACATCTAAATACAAAAAAAAAGAGTTGTTTTGAGACAAAATCGATACAATATAGTATTTCATAACGCAATTTTAATATACACGTGAGGCAGGATGGTCTATATACCGATACAGCTCATGGAACGATCATATATGTTCAGGTATTAATGGTACTAAATATACGATATTCTGCAGAAGTCCCTGTGGTTTAGTGGTTAGAATGACTTGCTGTAAATAAGAAGGTCGTTGGTTCGAGTCCAGAAAGTGGCAAACGTTTAGTTCTGTAAATAATAATGCTATACCTGTGTGCAGGTACAATGTGCGCAACTCGATATCTATGAAAACAGTGACGTCCTGCGATAAAATATCCGATTTCAGCATGAGCAGGTTAACATGAAATTATAAATTTAGAATGCCTACAAAACGGCATGTGATTTAAGTATAGCGTGTATAGCTTTAATCACAGAAGTAAAAAATAACAATTTGCAGAAAATGGACTCGAACACCAAGTAAATATATACTCAGTTGCAAAATAAACTGGACACTTTGAAAATGTTACTTTATACCCTATCCTCTTTATCAAGCGACAGTCCCTTAATCATTCAACCTATTGAATAACAAATGACAACATGATATTGGAAATATAATGATAAAAAACAGTGGTACCAAACATGGCATATTCATTTTGGAATTTGTCAATTTAATTCTTAAAACACTTTATACAATTAAATCTTAACAAAACTCAGTGTCCATTTTCTTTTGCAACTGAGTATAGATATAAATGTATAGTATTCATTTTTTATTTCACTAATTTGGAGTAATTGGCTGTGGAAAATAAAATGTTCTATTACGTATTTCTTCTATATAATAATCTTGACTAAGTTATAACTATTAAACTACTAAATCCGCGTATCATAAGTTCTTCAAACATTCCGTACACTCGTACTTCTACATTGACTTTGACATATCAACCGTTGATTGACTGGAAGCGAAGGTGTCGGAGAGAGGAAGAATGAAAGTCGTGAAGCCTTTGGGGGGATATTGCTTCGGTTACTGTAAGCACAAATAGATCTGTCCTGCGTACGCCGACTAATTACTGGATTTTTAATATCCTCATCTAGTAGGTTTCTTACCAATCTGGACTACATTGCGTATACTGACTCATGAACATAATACCTCTACTGTATGGTGTATTTTTTTTTCCATTTCATTCAGCCACACATAAACAAGTTACCCTGTTACAACAATAAACGCATCATACCGGAATGACAATGCCCAGTACAAGCAGATCGTTTATTTACAAATATACGGAATAAACCATTATCAAATAAATCGACCACCAGTTATTCGTCGACGATACAGTTTGAAAAGTTAGTGTCCAAAATGTGTCCAAGCAAGCAGAGAAAACACATTTGACAAATTTCAGAGGTTGCATATTATAGTATTATACCTCTATATTGTAAGTGAGGAAGTGTCAATTCTTACGGATGGCGGGAGGTGTACAGTACTGGTTCTACCCAGGAAAAGCGGGTGGTCTGCCTCCGTCATATATATCCTTACATGTGTTGAAAACGACATAAAACACCATTTAAACAAACATTTAAACAAACAAACAAAACATATTGTTAGAATACTAAGTGAATATACAATATTTTGTACACACGAGTAAAGGATCCTGATCCATGTATTGTCAATATCGTTTTGTCAAAGTACGTACTGAGGCTCACATTTTCCTTATAAAGGAAAATATTAACAATAAAGGAAAGTATTAACCTGATACCACCATAAATGGTGGCCTTATGCCCCAATATGCGTGTAATTTATCATATGGTACCCATAATAGGGTTCAATAACATAACTCTGTGATTAAGTATTTATATACTGAACACAATAAATGTAATACATAAAATCCATGTCAACTCAATTCCTTAGACGAGATACGAAACCGTATATGTTCGGGATCAATGAAAGTGACATAGATATGACAACTAATAATGCTATAAAGTCATTTGTAAACAAACTCGGTGATAAAAATTAAGCAAATTATGTTTGGAACATAATACAGGTTATCGAAAATCATTCACATTTCAATGAGAGGTAATTTGAAAGTTATGAAAGTTGGAAAAAAAATTGTTTGAGAATAACCATGTTTTGTGAACACATTTTAACGGTTTTTAAACAAAGACAGAATGGGTAATTCTTGTCAATGTCAAACAGTAAATGTGTTCAAAGCAATACATTTGTATAACAAAAAAAACTGTTTTTTATTAAAAGGGAGGTAATTCCGATATTTTGATTAGAAAAACAAATAAATATAAAATAATAATAATAAAAGAAAGTAAATTCACATCATTACCTAGAATATTTAAAAGTTTCAAACAATTATAGTTTGTTCAGTATATGTATTTCAACCGGTAAAGGATAGATGCACGGCTGGTAATCAGTGGAGCTACCTCCGTTTGGAGGTATATGCAAAAGTGCTCCATCGCCACTTCCGAGGTAGTTCCAGTGTCAAAAATACAGGTAAACAAGGTGGGTATGCTTTGCTATTTCTTCGTTATTTTCTTTAATTGCTTTGATTTGAAAAATCGGGGAATGCAGTTCCGTGTAGTTATGTTTAAGCTTCGCACACGACCCAAAATTGTTCTCGAAAGATGCCTAATTTTACGCCAGGGACTTTAAGCTCTTTCGATATTTGTAGTTTTTTCTCAACTTTATCGTCGCCACCGAGGTCTTTCCACATTTGTTTGCCTATTGCCTATTGTTCATATCAATGCAAAGAAAGAAAATAACGAAGAATAGCAAAGCATATCCACCTTGTTTACCTGTATTTTAAGCGCTGAAACTACCTCGGAAGTGACGATGGAGCACTTGTGCATATACCTCCAAACGCAGGTAGCTCCACTGTTTACCAGCCATGAGATGGGCGGGTGTGTAGCTGCACCTATAAAACATAGAGATAAACCTCCACATTTTAGGAGATGGCGAGTTACCCGTCGTCCGTACGTCCGTTAACTTTGGCCTTTTATTCATCTTTAAATTTGTTCTTTGTTTCTTTGTGTGTTTGTGGTTGACTGTCGTCCTTGAATGCTGCTTTTCCTGTTCGATTTTTATATCTATATTTACCAGATTGTTGATATCAATGTAAGCTTGGACGAGTTTGAACCAGTAACACCGGAGGTATGGCCCTTGATTTAGTTTGCTATATTTTGCATCGTTAACAAGATAGGGCCTTCATTTGTCATCCGATCTTTACCAATTTCTAGAAGATTGTTGATATCAATGAAAGCTCGGAAGAGTTTGAAAACCAGCCATATCGGAACATTTTCACCGGAGTCATGGCCCTTGATTTTCTGAAATATGCTATAATTCGGCCTCTTTAACACGATAGGGCCTTCGTTTTTCATCAGAACTTTTTCAAACTTTTACCAGATTGTTGATATTAATAAAACCAATCAGATCGGACCAATAACACCTGAGTTATGGAACATTGATTTTTTTTCAAATATACAACATGCTATATTGGGAACTTGGGTCAAACTCATGGTTTCCGCTCAATAACTTTCGTTAGGAATGACGTATTGCAATGAAACTTGCAGGATAGGTAGCCTATATGGAAAAGAATGTTGGGATTGCATTTGGGGCCACTGGGGTCAATGTCTCGGTCGCTGTTAGTAATAGAAACATGGTTTCCGCTCAATAACTTTTGTTTGGAGTGAGGTATTGTGATTAAACTTGCTAGATAGGTGTAGCTTATGTGGAAAGGGAGGTTGGATTGCAATTGGGGTCACGGGGTTCAAGGTTAATGTCACTGTTATTAAAAATAGAAAAATAGTTTCCGTGAGTAATGTATCACAATTTTTGTCGAGCCCGTTTACGGCTCCCGACTTAGTGATCACAGTGTCGTCCGAGTGTGTGTGTGTCCGTTAGTCCGTTCATTCATTCGTCCGTTAGTCCGTTCGTCCGTGGGTCCGATTTTCCTTCCTTAATATCTTCTTTGTTACGTGCAAGATTTTCACCAAATTCAACCAAAATGTTCGTTACATGGATACAACATTATGTGAACAATTTTGGATTGCTGTGACCTACTGTCGATGAAATATAGGTCACGTCCGGTCTCTGCTAGGACATGCGTATCTTGCTTCTTTCTAGTAGGATTTTCATCAAACTTCACCAGAATGTTCCTTATATGCATCTAACATTATATGCAATATTTCGGGTCAGTGTGACTTACTTTCGACAAAATTCAGGTCACGTCCGGTCTCCGCTACGACATGTGTATCTTACTTCTTTCGTGCATAATGTTCACTAAACTTCACCAGAACGTTCATTATATGCATCTAACATCATGTGCAAAATATCAGGTTGCTGTGACCTACTTTCGATGAAATATAGGTCACGTCCTGTCGCCGCTACGACATGCATATCCCACCGTTAATGGCATTACTTTAATATCTTTTGGGATTGACATTGGTGTTGGTCAAATACAAACTGGACCAGTATAATAGGGCTCATCGATCATGTAGGCCGTGGCCTTCTAGTTTAAAAGAAGTACTGATGGGAACTTTGTGATGACAACCCTTGATATAAGAGCCATTTTAGCCAGTAGAGCGTTCACAGTCCCTCTTGGGTCTATTGTTTAAAATTACATCTACAGCTAGAGTTTTTACTATGATCGTACACCATATGCCTGATGAGCATACGCGCATTTTAGTGTCAAACCACTCTCACACGCATACATTCTCCCACGCATTCTAACAATTTGACCAAAATGTTTTAAATTTAATTTTATACCAAAATTTAATATAGTTTAATCAGGATTTCCGCATCTCTTCGGTATACTGTGTGACTTAAATGAATTCAGTTAAACTATATGACCATATGAACAGTTATATGAACATATGAACAGTTATATGACCATTACCATATAAACAGTTATATGACCATATGAACAGTTATATGACCATATGAACAGTTATATGACCATATGAACATTTATTTGACCATATCAACATTTATATGACATATGAACAGTTATATGACCATATGATCAGTTATATGACCCTATGATCAGTTATATGACCATATGATCAGTTATATGACCCAATGATCAGTTATATGACCCTATGAACAGTTATATGACCATGTGAACAGTTATATGACCATATGAACATTTATTTGACCATATGATCAGTTATATGACCCTATGAACAGTTATATGACCCTATGAACAGTATTGAGGAGTATTAAGAACACAGTAGTTTAACGCTACTGTACTCCCAACGGAAGTTGTGTTGAAATATTGCGCAATATCACCACACCTGATAGAGGTGTCCGACTGATGGCGTTAAGAACCTTATTTATTGGTAGATTTTCAGAAAATCTTTGATTGCAGTTTATTACTGAATCCTTAATTGTAGTCCAGCATATACAAACACTTGTTTTTGACAATGAACAATGTAATAGCAGTTGGGTTTTCTGTCCACAACACTTGACAATCGTAAAAAAGTTGTAAACAAGTGCTTATTTTGTACAAACGAGGTACAATTGTATCGGTTTTTGAATTGTGTCATCTTAGGAATAATCCACAGACCTTGAAAATGTGTGGTTCATTAGCAGTTATTTGTGAGATTATACAGATAGAGAAAGGTTTCTGTCAAAACACGGTGTACTCATAGTTGCAATTTTTTAAATATTCACTGTCACCCTAGTTGGTAAACTACTGTATTGTAGTTGTGTTGAAAAGTCATATGCGATCTGAAAAAAGGTAGGTAAATACAGAATAGAAATTTCGTTTAAGTACATATTTAATAATAATATATGGATAGGATGGAATTAGCCTAATTATGTGTGTGATATATGTATAAGTATCAAATATTTTGTTGTATCAATTCTAAATCAAAGGGTTCTCAACAGACATGTTTTGCATGTCGAAAGGCAATGGAGCCACAAACAACCAAAGTTTTAATAACACTTAAACCATATGAACATTTAGTTTAATATATTTCAAGTGATCAGCCAAATACGTGTCGTTTAGGCAATATATACTGGGAACTGCAAAACACATAATATACTTTTCTAGCTTGGTACAGCCTTTTCTAACTGACCTTTGTTTTTCCAACCAGAAATTTGCCCTTAAACAGTTTGTGACCAATGTTCCACAACTGTTTTAACTGCACCAGAATATCTCATCTGGTGAGTATGTTCCATCGAATACCACTCCACTACATCAAAAAAGAGTAAAAATGCAATATTTAGAGTGGTTGCAGGTTTTCTGCTAGTAGCAGATTTAATTTCAAATACATGTCTTCTTTATTAGTGTCTTTTTTATTTAGTTTTATTACCGCTGATAACTCATGCATAACAACACGATTTATTGGTTTCGGACACTTCTCCATTTCACAGTGGGTTACTGGTCCATGACTGCAGATAAAAAAAAGACGCTCTGACTTTGTTTATAATTACACATCTTTATTAAACATTTATATTCACAACATTCAAAGCAAACATATCATGAAAAGGCATGTAATATAGCATGTTGTATTATTACACTCAAGTGATATGAAAACGCAACACGGGAATTTCCGCTATATATTGTATGTACAATATGCTGCTTTTAATCGAATGGTACATGGCTACGTAAGACCTTTCCTTTTGGAAAAAAATACTAAAACAACAAATAATACAGCAAATAGTATTCCTTCAATGTTTTATTATTCACAGAGTACGCGTTTGGCTCAATCGTGTGAGCAAACTTAGGATGCAACATTTTGCAAACTATTTGCGTTAAATACAGTACTGAACTAGCTCAATTTTTCAAAGAGCTACTTCAACATTTATGAAGTTCTTGTTACAAAGTGTAGTGTGATTAAAACGTCTACAACATCACAGTTGTGTCCTTTCTCTAGTTAACTGCAACTTTCTTTTTAAAAAACATCTTGGGATTTCTTTGGAATATTATGTGCAATTAAGTGTGCAGTATATACAATATATAGCGGAAATTCCCGTGTTGCGTTTTCATATCACTTGAGTGTATATCTAAAACATGCATGCCATACACGATTACACGTGTATCATTAGATATAATATAATTCAAATTCAAATTCATATTGTGTATAACACTGATATTACATGTACTTATAACTTTCAATATCGCCACATGTCTTCTTAATATTAACGAATAGAACTATAATAAAATACTATGACTGACAATTTCATATTGCCTAACTGTTCAATTTAACACATGCATATTGGATATATTTCACTCCAACCTTAAGGCCATAAGTTATAACATAAAGTTCATTGCATTTATACAATATCATTTTAATAAACTAAATAAAAGTTTCTTGTGTGCTTTAGCTCCTCATGTATTTGTAAATCGTCATCAAATTGGTACACATTTTCATTTGGCTGAACATTTTCACTGCGTATCATCCAAACGCGACGTGTCATCAAAGGAATCACTGCATGACTATATCCAAACCACACCATTTTTCAAGACGCAAGTCAAAAACAGTTTTTCGCGCATTTCTTAGGTGTAGAAGTAAAGTTTTGAATTTTTTTAGTGGATGAAATATTCTGGAATTTTGGAAATGTTCACAGTTTGTTATGAAGGTTAATGAGTGATTAGTTTGCTCTGTTTTTATATCTGATGGAACATGGTGCATCTGTTCCAGATGAAGGAACCTTTTATTGTCAGCTCTTCTGTGTTGTGGTAGGCAATTTAATGGTCAATTATGTCTGGAAAGTCATGTGGCCTCTTTGAACAACAGTAGCATTTTATTTCATCCATAACTGCCTGAAATAGAAAGAAGTATTTAGGACTTTTTATTCTGTATATCGTAGTTTATATATATGACCTACTGCGATGCAAATTCATCATTGTCCAATGGTTATCGTTCTTTTTACTAAAGTGAGCAATAGTATACTGTTTAAGTCTTAACCGAAATCAGTAATGGTCCTGTTCAACGAATATAGGATATGCACGTAACCGTTACTTTTACATGACAACGCACCCCATAGAAATGGGAGCATAAACCGACAGACCGACCAGTGATACTCATTGACTTTTCAATCTTTGAAAGTTAATTGTTATTGAAATTATTTTCTATTGACATATCTTAAGTGGAGTCCACATTGGTGGGTTAGAAACATTCGTAAACATGAAAAATGTATCAACTGTCTCCGTTATCGGTTACCCTATATCTCATTGTTCATATTGAACATGATTTAATACCAACTAGGAGTACAACTGTTTGGAGGCTCAACGCAACTACAATACACCGAACCTTCAACTATGAGTACAGTAAATATGGATAGTACGATCCATTTCAATCACAAAAAATAGTTATATTAACAAGAAACTGAGTGTGCCTATACTAAGTTCCCCTTTTGTTAGATGTTAATATTATTATTTATGTGTGGTTTTATGCAAAATAATCATAAATCGAACGTTTTTGAGTCAAATGTTTACATCCGGTAGACACAATTTTCACTTGTTGTCGATGTTTTCATTTGACTTTTTGCTTTTATACGCCATTTCCATCAATGTGCTTTCGCAAGAGGCATCATCAAAGTATATAAATATGCCAGTGGACAAGAAACCTCGTTAAAAAGGTTGCAAAATAACTAAACTTACCAAAAAGTAACATGGTCATACCGCACAGACATCGCTTCACATCTTATCCGTCGATTCACAAAACACAACTTCCGCTGGGAGTACAGTAGCGTTCGACTACTGTGAAGAATATACCTCTAAGCTAAAATTAATAAAATTCAACCAAAGACCGTGGCGGACTTCAGGGCTCTTCACCACACTGAACTCCGAAAAAAGAGTCAACAGCACCTTGGGTCCCATCTCACGCTTCACTTCCACATTGACCTCCCTACCAACGGTCAACAGCACCTTAGGTCCCATCTCACGCTTCACTTCCACACTGACCTCCTAACCACGGGGCAACAGCACCTTGCGGCCCATCTCACGCGTGACTTCCATACTGACCTCCCAACCAAGGGTCAACAGCATCTTGGGTCCCATCTCAGGCGTGACTTCCATACTGACTTCCCAGCCAAAGGTCAACAGCACCTTGTGGGCCAACTCACGCTTCACTTCCACACTGACCTCCTAACCAAGGGTCAACAGCACCTTGGGGTCCCATCTCACGCGTGACTTCCATACTGACCTCCCAACCAAGGGTCAACAGCACCTTGGGTCCCATCTCACGCTTCACTTCCACACCGACCTCCAAACCAAGGGTCAACAGCACCTTGGGTCCCATCTCACGCTTCACTTCCACACTGACCTCCTAACCACGGGTCAACAGCACCTTGGGGCCCATCTCACGCGTGACTTCGATACTGACCTCCCAACCAAGTGTCAACAGCAGCTTGGGTCCCATCTCACGCAAGCCTTCCATACTGACCTCCCAACCAAGGGTCAACCGCACCTTTGGTCCCATCTCATTTTTCACTTCCACACTGACCTCCTGACCAAGAGTCAACAGCACCTTGGGGTCCCATTTCACGCGTGACTTCCATACTGACCTCCCAACCAAGGGTCAGCAGCACCTTGGATCCCATCTCACGCTTCACTTCCACACTGATCTCCCAACCAAGGGTCAACAGCATCTTGGGGCCCATCTCTTGCTTCAATTCCATACTGACCTCCCAACCAAGGGTCAACAGCACCTTGGGTCCCATCTCACGCGTGACTTCCATACTGACCTCCCAACCAAGGGTCAACAGCATATTGGGTCCCATCTCACGCATGCCTTCCATACTGACCTCCCAACCAAGGGTCAACAGCACCTTGGGTCCCATCTCACTTTTCACTTCCACACTGACCTCCTAACCAAGAGTCAACAGCACCTTGGGGTCCCATTTCACGCGTGACTTCCATACTGACCTCCCAACCAAGGGTCAACAGCACCTTGGGTCCCATCTCACGCGTGACTTCCATACTGACCTCCCAACCAAGGGTCAACAGCATCTTGGGTCCCATCTCACGCGTGACTTCCGTACTGACCTCCCAACCAAGGGTCAACAGCACCTTGGGTCCCATCTCTTGCTTCACGTCCACACTGACCTCCCTACCAACGGTCAACAGCACCTTGGGTCCCATCTCACGCTTCACTTCCAGACTGACCTCCCTACCAACGGTCAACAGCACCTTGGGTCCCATCTCATGCTTGACTTCCATACTGACCTCCCAACCAAGGGTCAACAGCACCTTGGGGTCCCATCTCACGCGTGACTTCCATACTGACCTCTCAACCAAGGGTCAACAGCACCTTGGGTCCCATCTCACGCTTTACTTTCACACTGACCTCCAAACCAAGGGTCAACAGCACCTTGGGGCCAATCTCACCCTTCACCTCCACACTGACCTCCTAACCAAGGGTCAACAGCACCTTAGGGCCCATCTCACGCTTCACTTCCATACTGACCTCCTAACCAAGGGTCAACAGCACTTTGGGGTCAATCTCACGCTTCACTTCCACACTGACCTCCTAACCAAGGGTCAACAGCATCTTGGGGCCCATGTCTTGCTTCACTACCACACTGACCTCCTAACCAAGGGTCAACAGCACTCTGGGTCCCATATCACGCTCCACTTCCACACTGACCTCCTAACCAAGGGTCAACAGCACCTTGGGGCCAATCTCACCCTTCACCTCCACACTGACCTCCTAACCAAGGGTCAACAGCACCTTAGGGCCCATCTCACGCTTCACTTCCATACTGACCTCCTAACCAAGGGTCAACAGCACTTTGGGGTCAATCTCAAGCTTCACTTCCACACTGACCTCCTAACCAAGGGTCAACAGCACTCTGGGTCCCATCTCATGCTCCACTTCCACACTGACCTCCTAACCAAGGGTCAACAGCACCTTGGGTCCCATCTCACGCTTCACTTCCACACTGACCTCCCTACCAACGGTCAACAGCACCTTGGGTCCCATCTCACGCTTCACTTCCACACTGACCTCCAAACCAAGGGTCAACAGCACCTTGGAGTCCCATCTCACGCGTGACTTCCACACTGACCTCCTAACCAAGGGTCAACAGCACCTTGGGTTCCATCTCACGCTTCACTTCCATACTGACCTCCTAACGAAGGATCAACAACACCTTGGGGCCCATCTCACGCTTCACTTCCACACTGACCTCCTAACCAAGGGTCAACAGCATCTTGGGGCCCATCTCTTGCTTCACTTCCACACTGACCTCCTAACCAAGGGTCAACAGCATTTTAGGGCCCATCTCACGCTTCACTTCCACACTGACCTCCTAACCAAGGGTCAGCAGGACCTTGGGGCCCATCTCAAGATTCACTTCCACACTGACCTCCTAACCAAGGGTCAACAGCACCTTGTGTCCGATCTCACGCTTCACTTCCATCATTTGGTTTTGACAGCAATGGATCAGACACGCCTCGATGAAGTAAAATCTATGAATTTCTCCTCTATGAATTTTCTTTGTATTACTGTGAGTTGTTTCTGCATTAGTTTTAGGAAATTGTTGCTGATAAAACAAATTGTGTTCTTGGTCTATGTTTATAAATGAACACCGAACATTACACCAAACAATACACCCTGTAGAAATGTTTTATGTGCATCGTCTTTGTATCATACCATAAAACATAACACTTAAAGTGACTATTTAAATCTCTAGCAAAAATAATACCATGAGACGTTAATGCATTTTTATTTATATGTATCATAGCCGTTATGTATACACGACTTTCCATTAGAAAGAGCAATATTTCTGATAAGCGACTCCTTAATGGTCTCACACCTCTTTCCCCTGAAAGCTCACGGACGAAAGGAAAACAAAAATTATTACAATTTCTCCATTTTATGCAATTTTTAATTTGAAAAATAGGGTTTCCTTTACTTTAGCAGACATCTGCAGTGTACAAAACAGATAATACAGAAAATCCCATGTTGATATGAGGTTTCATTCAAATTTTAGTTAAGCGTCTCCGTGGCCGAGTGTTTAACGACGTTGCGTTGTAAACTTTCTCGCCTCTCACCGCTGCGGGTTCGAATCCCACTGGGAGCTCAACTTGTAAGTGAGGAAGTGTCGATTCTTACGGATGGTGTACAGTACTGGTTCTACCCAGAAAAAGTGGGTGGTCTACCTCCATCACAAAAGAAATTTGACCGACATATATAACCTTGCATGTGTTGGAAATTACGTAAAAACCCCACCATACAAAGACCACATATTCAGCTAGATTGTGTATGGATTTTGTATTTGTCATTGGGGTCACATAAACATGAGCGAGAAAAAGAAACTGGCTAACTTTATGTATTTCATTGTTTTAAATTACTGGTCTTGGCTATACTGACGATTTTAAACAAGCAACAAGGTCGGCTGCCCAGCTTTGATCTTAGATGTCGGAAAATACTGTACAGCAATCCTATAGGAAAATGAATTGTTGTGTGAGACCTGAAGATAAGATCACTTCTTCAATATCGATGGCGTTGCGTTCGTCCATAAATGCAATTCAGTGATTAACAGTTCCGTGTAGTGTGAGTTGTCCGTGTATGTTAAAGATCGCCGTTATCAATTTCTGATCATTATTCGTGTATGGTAATTATATTGTCGGATTGATGTCTGATATTGTTGACTATGGTGATGGAAATTTATATAATGTTTGATATAATGTCCCTTTCAACATTATCACAAGTAATAGGTTAACGTGATAAACGTTGGAAAATGGACGAGGGTCATCAATAAAGGAGAAAGAATGTATAAATTGTACAAATATATCTTAATTAACTTCTTATGTTCTCACATGACGAACATATGACAAAATCGTACGGATGGATTGTTGCTTAGCAACTGTAAAATAACAGCGAAATGCCTATGCAGTTATCTCCTCCTCTGCAGCTCTATTTATCCGAAACTAGACAACAATCAATCTTGACTGCGGACCCCGTTCATATTTGTGTCGTTGTCACCACCCGTGGATCACTGTTACTAAAAATAGACTTAAATTTAATTGACACTTTCTTCAAAACGGTATATTCATTAGTTATGAAAAATCAAAAGCATGCTTCTTGCATTGACCTATATCATGTATATCAAGCACTATTTTTTTATGAAGTATTAAAAATGGTTGTCATGGCAACGAGTAATTTACAGTGAATAAATGTGTAAAAAAAACAACAATATCTGTTGACTTGTTGCTTGTTTTACACAGTTATGTTTGTATTGCCGCCGGAGATTCATAAAATGACTGTCAAGTAAACATAAAGTTATTAGGGACGTGTTTAAAAATGATATTTTATCTGAAATGCTGTCAATATTTCATTGAAACTGGGTCCTGTTGCCTTTTCATATTTATGCTCACAATCTAAAGTGATCGCCGTTCCTATAAAAAGTCAAAACAAAAAAGTGTTTCGCCTGCACTCATGATCCAGGATGACCACCGTAACACAATGACACATTTGTACCAGTAGAGCGTCCATTTGGCCTCTTGTATATTTACTACTTTCCTTTTCAATTATATGTTATTCACTTCACAATAATAACCTGTAAATACTTCTCCTGAAATTAATAAAAATGGATACGAAGCAAATTCTACACGTAGATTTGATAGTAAGTTGCACACTTTTTAGGAGCTCTGTTTCAAATACCACTTAATATGTAATCGTAGTCAAATTAACCGAGGAGCTCTGTTTCAAATATCATTTAAATTGAGAAATAAAATATTTCCAGTAGGTTTATATTGTCCCAACGAACTGGAAGATCATCTCACGTCCCAAACACTAACACGCTGGAAATCTTTTATTTTTTATCTGACATAGAGTTTTATATATTTAATACAACCATTTTCGAGAGTTTGAACATAAAACAGACACATTCTCACAACTTACCTCGCAGGCCCATCTCTCAACACCAGACGAAGAAAAATATACAGTTCCATCCTTTTTAACAATTGCACTGTACTGTTTGAAGGTAACCTGCTTTAAAATAACGTAATCGTTGTTTTGGATGTATTTTGATGTTTAAATCGTTTAACATGACGTCCTAACGGTTGAAGGACATGACGTCAGATGTCTTGATATGAATTTTAAAACCTCCCCAGTAACCAATCAGCATTGAGTATTTTAATAAACGATGCTAGATATGTAATCATATTTAAATAAACCTTACGGTTAGTAATTTTTTTTATTTTAAGAAGCATTCTTTGTATGCAGTTAGAAAAAAGCTTTATTTGAGAAACAGCTATGATGCGCAGTTTGTAAATAATGGGTTAGAATAACAGTTATTTTCATGCAACTTTAAATTTTTAAGCAAACGATTAGCGTTTTGTTCCGAAATAAGGCCTTTCCTGTGTCCAGCAGAACATGTCCGAAAATAAAAGGGGTTTGCCTCCAGAAAGGGTCTAAAATAAATCGTTCTTTGTTCATTCCGAAATTGTATTGTAAAATAGAAGAGTTAACTTATAAATATTAATGAATCATTTTCAACACAACTTTTCTAATTCAAATTTATTAAAACACATTTAAACAAAGCCATATATTTAAAGGTTTGTTTGAACTGTTCCATACGGGTGCATTGAGCGTGCCGACGTGAAATACGTACATGACATTTAACGAATAGTTTCCATGATAGTCGTGCTTTATTTACATTGGTAAAACGAACTTTGTTTTATTATCGCCATGCAACATTTTTATTTGACAGAAAATATTAGCGTCACGTCAAAATGTGTGAAATATTAATGTTGAAACAAATTTGGAGGCAAACCTCTTTAAAGTCATATATACAAATATACGGATACTGTCGTCAGTAATGTTGTTATTTTTGTTGGCCTTTGGATTAATCGTCATGCGGCAGATCTATTTAAAAAGCTGCTAATCTTTATAATGTGTATAGTGCAAACTGCTAGCGTTAATGTTTGTCTGTGAGAAACCATAAACTAATGTTCATCGTTGTAAAGACGCATAATGGAAGGCACCCACACAAGAAGACTCGTCGCGATCACCGCCTGACGGCGACGTCACCAGTGATACATTCACACCTTTTCTTATTGTCTCTTCGCACTTGCATCTGGCACTCCCCGCCTATTTCCGCACATTTTCCTTTGATCCCTGGGCATCTCTTCACTATCATTTTTGTACTTCTTTGGTATCACATCTATGCATGCGTTCTTCTTCTGCTTGTATTTGCACATTTGATTCCGACGTCTTCCTGCGCATTCTGTGTCATGTAAGACAATGACGACTATTGTCAGTACCAACATCAGCTTGGTTGTCGACGAAACCATTATTTTTAGAGTTCTGCAAAGCGGACAAATTTACAAATACATTATTAAGAAGGAGAAGAAGAAATTGTATTGACTTAAACTATTACATAGTTTTTCATCATATAAACATACATTTTACAAATATAATTTGACCAAAATAACAAGGTTAGTACAGGTTCATTAATTTATGAATTAATATGAGAAAAAGAATATATATATATAGGAATCAAAATCTAATATCTAATACGGTACAATAGAACAATTGTATTTTAGTGAGGATGAACGAGATTATAAGTTATTTATCATGGTACGTCTTAAAGAGAAAGCTTCTGAGAAATATTTGCTAAAATTGACATCTTTTTTGTTTGTTGACTGAAGGAGAGCAATGAATTTAAACATACTAGGCCTATGGCTATAATATCGTTTTATATATTTACTTCTGATTGTATTATAAACAGGACATATTAACGCAAAATGGAACTCGTGCTCTATATCATTAGTGTTACATATTTGACATATCCGTTCATGTCTTTCTAACCTTTCACGAGAATACCTCCCTGTCTCGATCCTTAAACTATGAGAGGACAAGCGTAATCTGGTTACAACACTGCGATCGCGCCTGGTATGCAATACATCTAGATAATTATCATATTCAAAATGGTGTTTAACAGATTTGTACAGAGTTAGCACTCTATTCGTTTCAAGGTCGGTTGACCAGCTTTGGACATAATTATCTATTAGTCGTTGTTTGTATATCGGTACAAAATGTATTGCATTTAATGAGCTTGGGTCAAGCCATGCATACATGAAACCACTACTATTTAGTAATGAATTGACTTTTGACACCCAATTGTTTAATCCCTTTCCACGGTCAGATTTTGCGCTTTCATACACGTGTTTTATAATAACGTTATCAGTATTGACCGCTCTTAGCCAGTATTTAATGATACTAACATGTTTATTTATATATAACGGATAACGGCCCAATTCCCCGTATACCCCTGCATTACTTGTCGATAATTTTGCACCAAGAACCTGTTTAAAATACTTTAAGTGAATTCTTTCAATTTCCTTGGATTAAGTAAAACCCCACACTTGACTGCCGTAATTAAGAGTAGAACCCACAAAAGCATCAAACAATTGTAAAGCTGTTTTCGGTTTTAACTCATATTTCTTTATATGTATTGATAGAAGGTTCATAGCTTTAAGCGCTTTACCACATAATGTTTGTTGGTTAAGCGTAAACGACCCTGTATAGATGAACACAGCTCCTAAATAGTTAAAGTCATCGACAACTTCGAGAATGGTACCGTTATAAGACCAGTTTTCAGTAACTCTGGTTGTTCCTCTGTTACGAAAAACCACCACCTTAGTCTTATCTGTATTTACCTCTAGGCTCCATGTTTCACAATAGTTATATAAGTTATTTAAACTACTTTGCAGGTCTTCTATACTTGTGCCTATTAAAATCATGTCATCGGCAAAAAGCAGAAGGATAAGAGATAAACCATTAAATGAAAGTCCGCTTTTAAGCATTATCTATCTTATTTCTTAAGAAACAAGAGTATTATAAATGTTGTATTATAATGCATGACATAAAATTACCATATACATATGTAGTTATAGTCAAACAGTGGAATATAATATATTGTTGTTTATTGTAAAGAAAACTGTACTGCCCATTTCAGTGCCCTTACGTGATGTTGATGTTGTAGATCAACTGTCAAAAAGTGTAAAAGATCGTTCAATGCTCTTACGTAATGCTGATGTTATAGTGGAAAAGTGGAAAAGTGGAAAAGGTCGAGGTTTTATTCTAAATACAGGATTTGGATACAACCCATCAAACAACACTGATACATTGAGACTAAATTGTATTTCATCATCAATAATATGATCAGTTATGGTATTATCCAAATCGCTATCAACATCCAGCTTTCCTAAATACACAATAAAATATACTGTTCACAGTTACCTTTATTGAGGTGTTTCTTTTGTAATCCTTCTTTTACTGAATCGTTTAATATTTTTAAGATTAATTTTAATTATACCCTTGTAGGCGTCGGACATCGTCCTTATATACCCACATTTAAAAGTGAAAGAGACTCGAAGTAAATATATTATGTTTTTATGACCTCATTCAATTATATCGGGTTTCAATTTTAGACGGAAGTGATTATATGTATTGCAGTTTCGATCGATTTATATATTATACAAGAACAATCATGCGAATTCTGTTTGTAATGACAACTGTTATAAGGACGTAAATTGTTCTTTTCTTCAGTTGGTGTTATATCAATGTTGTCACCAACATATTTATGACTAGTGTCCGATTATGTTTTTCTACTTGGTCAGCATGGGTATTTCTCTAACTGTTTGTAGAGTTACTGGTTAAAAAAGCACCAACATGAGACTTTACTTCATTTTACCCTGTACATGAAATTGACTTGTAGATATAAAAAAAAAATACTTAAAGGGACTTCTTTATGATGAGATATATGCTAATATTATAAAAGCAATTAATTTCGAAACAGTTTTATGTATTACTTGTTGTGAAGTTATCAGTATATGTTACAGATCGCCCCTACCAAGAGATGCACCAAACATTACGGGATTGATCTAAATATATTAAAGCAAAGGCTTGTTTTTGTATTGTATATACAATGTTACGATCTATTTTAGTTGTATCTAGATTAAATCGTTTTCTTGTAGATGTTCCGGAAGAAATATATCATTGTTTAAATTGATGTATTGTTCGTTAAACCACTGTATCGTTCATTAAATCACTGATTGTCTCCTTATTATAAAAACATAACGCCACTTGTCCGATCGATTAATTTGTCAAAATGTTCGTTTATGGACACAATGCAAAAATCCGCTCAAGGTATCTACATGAAACTTGTTACACAACTGTTGAATTGTTGAATATAAAGCCTATTTTTATTGGTTAATAAAACCCTGTACTCATTTTAAACGTGTATAATTTACGGTTTCTATTGACCAATGAATTAACAGGTTGTATATAACAATTAAATGCTCCATATACGCGTACTGGCCGCAACACAATGACCACGGCATACATCAAAGGAAATAGATGTTACAAATTCACGCCTGATAAACATTCGCTCCACAACCAAAAGGAGAACAATGAACATTGAGCGAAAGCTACTTCAGAGAAGGAGAGAAAGCGCGGTTTTCATCAACAAACGTGAGTATGATCTTCTTTTATTTCTTTTAACAAGAACGACAGAGATGTTACTTTTTGTAAATTTTACTACGGTTTCTTCACCCATATATATATATTTATATAAAAAGTTTATTGCAGGAATCCACCAACTATTACATACTAAACCAGACCATTCGATTGGCAGATTAAGAAATATTGCCCGCATAAAAAAAAATCCGATTGTTTGATGGTGAGGGCGGTGAACATTTTCTTTTTAGAAAATATCATGAAGAAATATTGATGACCAAGGGATTAATTTGGTATAACTTAAAACAAATTAAGGATTTCCAGTCATAATAGAATTGAATTGAATTGGGGTTTTAGGCGCACCCACACATGAAAGGTTATATGGCGCCTAACAGGAATGAACATGACAGGCCCATCCGCTATGTACATCGAGATAAAATATGGATAATGGGCCTAGAACCTTGTCACCCTGAACTGCAGAGTTGCTGCAAATTCTATTATAGACACTCCATTTACGCTGGAGCCACCTTATAGTTTGTCTGCCACTGCTCTAGTGATATGAGCGAGATGGCACCTGAAACAATGCAGGGGTCGTGATGAAAACCTTTAATGAGCATGAACAAAAAATGATAAAATGAACATGAATCATGAATTTGGGGGTGGGAGGGGGGAGGGGGGGGGGGGTATCGGAGACGTGTATGTGTCAGAAATGTATCATTTATTAGATCACCTAATTTGAACGATGTAAAAGAGCTCATTTCCAAAGTAAGTTAGTGCCACAAGCACATACAGTGACACCTAATCCACTGCTAAATGCGTTTTGAGGGATGAAAAGGTAATAAAATCTACAAAAAAAAAGCATCAGTTCATGATGCAACTGCGTTGGAATCGACATTTTCAAAGTATGTTGCTTGTGGAATTAAACAGGCGTCTGCTCTACCTCTTTGACGTTCGCTCTACCCACAGCTCGTTCGCTCCCCTACCTGGAAAACTGACCATAAATCACTCAGATTAAAACTACAACATTCACATTTAGGGCATAAGCAATCTATTGGCGGTATCCGAGTGATATTCACCATCGAAATACTTCTTGAATGCAAATAGGTTCCAAAATCAAGTTAAAAGTGTGATCCGTTGAAAAACCTGCACCAACTATCGACAGGAGAAAAGTTCTAGCCGCTATAATTTACTCTTTTAAAAGTCGAAATTGTATTCTACATGAAGTATAAATATCATTACGTGGTCCGAGTATTAACTTTCATACCCCATCCAACCCCTTCTCCATGAAGCGAAAACGGGGTTGGCTGGGGTATGAAATTTAATTTAAACAGGTTATCGCATGTTTTCAGAAAAAAACGTTTTAAACATCTTTTATTGTCCAAATATCCGTTATAAAATCCTCCTTATATAAGCTTTCCCATTGCTTAATAGAATTAAGGCGAGACCACGTAATGTGCCTACACGGAAACACATTCCCCGATTTTTGAAAAAATCTCTGTTGTTCTTGATAAAAGAAATAAAAATACATCATACTCACGTTTGTTGATGAAAAACGCGCCTACGCTCCTTCTCGCAATGACTTTCGCTCAATTTTTATTGTTCTCTTTTTGGTTGTGGAGCGAATGTTTACCAGGCGTGAAATGTAAGGGTATTTTTCCATACTAGTATATGAAAATTACTTGCGTAATTAACAACTTAAACGCTTCCTTTTGTTTCCAACAAATTAAATAGCAGAATTCAACAAATACAAGTGTAATTTCCTATATAATAATGAAGAAGAAGAAGAAGAAGAAGAACTGTTATTGACTTAAACTATTACATAGTTTTTCATCATATAAACATACATTTTACAAATATAATTTGACCACAATAACAAGATTAGTACAGGTACATTAATTTATGCATTAATATGGGGAAAAAAAAGAAGAAAAAAAGGAAATATATCATGGAGAAAAAAATAAATATATATAGGAATAAAAATCTAATATCTAATACGGTACAATAGAACAATTGTATTATAGTGAGGATGAACGAGATTATAAGTTATTTATCATGGTACGTCTTAAAGAGAAAGCTTCTGAGATGTATTTGCTAAAATTGATAACATCTTTTTGTTTGTCGACTGAAGGAGAGCAATGAATTAAAACATACTAGGCCTATGGCTATAATATCGTTTTATATATTTACTTCTGATTGTATTATAAACAGGACATATTAACGCAAAATGGAACTCGTCCTCTATATCATTAGTGTTACATATTTGACATATCCGTTCATGTCTTTCTAACCTTTCACGAGAATACCTCCCTGTCTCGATCCTTAAACTATGAGAGGACAAGCGTAATCTGGTTACCACACTGCGATCGCGCCTGGTATGCAATACATCTAGATAATTGTCATATTCAAAATGATGTTTAACAGATTTGTAAAGAGTTAGCACTCTATCCGTTTCAAGGTCGGTTGACCAGTTTTGGACATAATTATTTATTAATCGTTGTTTGTATATAGGTACAACATGTATTGCATTTAATGACCATGGGTCAAGCCATGCATACAAGAAGCCACTACTACTTAGTAATGACTTGACTTTTGGCACCCAATTTTTTAATCCCTTTTCACAGTCAGATGTTGCGCTTTCATACACGTGTTTTATAATAACGTTATCAGTATTGACCGCTCTTAGCCAGTATTTAATGACACTAGCATGTCTATATATATATAACGGATAACGGCCCAATTCCCCGTATACCCCTGCATTACTTGTCGATAATTTTACACCAAGAACTTGTTTACAATACTTTACGTGAATTCTTTCAATTTCCTTAGATTTAGTAAAACCCCACACTTGACTGCCGTAATTAAGAATAAAACCCACAAAAGCATCAAACAATTGTAAAGCTGTTTTCGGCTTTAACTCATATTTCTTTATATGTATTGATAGAAGGTTCATAGCTTTAAGCGCTTTACCACATAATGTTTGTTGGTTAAGCGTAAACGACCCTGTATAGTTGAACACAACTCCTAAATAGTTAAAGTCGTCGACCACTTCGAGAATGGTACCGTTATAAGACCAATTTTCAGTAACTCTGGTTGTTCCTCTGTTACGAAAAACCACCACCTTAGACTTATCTGTATTTACCTCTAGGCTCCATGTTTCACAATAGTTATATAAGTTATTTAGACTACTTTGCAGATCTTCTATACTTGTGCCTATTAAAACCATGTCATCGGCAAAAAGCAGAAGGATAAGAGATATACCATTAAATGAAAGTCCGCTTTTAATACTTGTATATAAATATAACTCTAGGTCTTCTAGAAAAAGCGCAAACATTATCGGCGAGATTATCTCCCCTTGCTTTAATCCGACTAATATATCAAAAAAAATCAGAAAATGATCCACAGTGCTTGATACAACTTTTAACAATATCATACATCGATCGACTTATTCTAAGCATTTTCCCATTAATACCTAATTTGTACAATTTTAACCAGAGTGCATTTCTATTAATAGAGTCAAAAGCCTTTTTAAGGTCTATGAATGCACAATAAAGCCTACCTTTAGCATTTAATATTTTTTCAAAGATATTTTGTAATATAAACACAGCATCTGTTGTAGATAATCCAGACTGAGCATCGGATATTTTATTATTATCGTCACACCATGTATCAATACGTTTATTTAAAATGCTTGAAAACAGTTTGCCCATACTACTGACCAAGGTTATGCCTCTGTAATTATTTGCGATATTTTTATTTCACTTTTTATGTAATGCTATCATATATCCTTTCGTCCGCTCTTCTGGAAAAACTCCAGAATCAAAAATCGCATGGAAAATATCAGTTATATGAACAGAACAGAACAGAACAGATATTTTATTAAGATTTGTACATAGTACATCATCATACAAACATTACATACAAATACATTAAACATATAGTCACGTAATAGATATAAAAGATTTTCTTTTACAAACAAATGTTGAATTATATTACTTTAGTTCACATTTGTAATACAATATTCCTTAAAGATTATGAAATTTAATAGAATGAGAATGAACAACATGCTTAAACATTTAAAATTGATTTTCTTATTTCTAAGGCTTCCTTGGTATATTTTGAAATTTTATATAATACAGTTTTATTATGAGAGCTAATCAAATCTAAAAACTTGAACATTGATGGTCTTTGGTAATAATACTTTTTCAAATACTGCTTACGCAAATCTACAAAACATGGGCATATACATATAAAGTGAAACTCATCTTCTATATCGCCTGAATTACAACAAAGGCAATATCTTTCATTTTTTGGTATTCTATTTCTATCATAACGCCCAGTTTGAATTCTAAGAGGATGAACAGAAAGTCTTAGTCTAGTATAAAACAGTCTCAAATTACAAGGTAATATATCAAGATAGTTTTCATAGTCAAGTTGCATTTTTACTAAGCTATAGTTTTCAAGAACTGTACTATTTTCTATAGAACTAAACCATTCCTGAATAAAATTATCAATAACTTTTTGCTTAAAAATATTTGGAAATACTTTGGGGTTTACAAAATGATTGTTCTCAAATATATCGGTAAATCCGTAATTATTTAACATGGTTTTAACGTTTGATACCCAGTTCTTACATCCTTTATTACAATCATTTAGCCCTTGTTCGTATACTTTTTTTATTATTATATTATCAGTATTAATAATTTTACACCAATAACTTATTATCCTTGCATATCGTGATATATATAAGGGATATCTACCCAGCTCTCCGTAAACACCCACAGTACATGTATTCATTTTAACATTCAATAAACGTTTACAGAATTTTAAATGTATTCGCTCTATAACTTTCGACCTTGTATACCCCCAGATTTCGCTTGCATAATTTAAAATAGAACCAACGAACGCATCAAACAACTGACATAGTAGTTTTGGCTTTAAACGAATTTTTTTACAGTTAAATAATAGAGTGTTTAATGCCTTAAGCGCCTTGCCGACTAAGTGTTCTTGGTTTAAGTTGAAATTACCAGTATAATTAAAAATATTTCCAAGATAGTTAAAATCATTAACAACTTCTATAATTTGATCGTTATAAGTCCATGATTCATTAGGCAACAATCCACCACGTTTTCTAAACACCATTATTTTAGTTTTCGCAATATTTACGCTTAAGCCCCATTTATAACAATATGTATACAATCGATTAAGATTATCTTGTAATTCAGCAGGAGATTTGCCCAAAATAGCCATATCATCAGCAAAAAGTAAGATTATTAGTACTATGTCATCTATATTTAAACCTGTCTCAACATTACTTTGCAAATAAAGTTCAAGATATGCCCCGCCAATATATCACAGGGTGATATAAAGTATTCGTTCAATATATTGTCGCCGGTCTTGCGTAGCGACTTAATCGCTGCCTCTACTTCCGGAATAGTTATAGGCATGTCTAATTCATTAAAAATAGCATAATTATCATCAAAATTATGGTTATTATTAAAAGATACAGTTTCGTAATTTTTCGCGTTTTTTATGTCCTTAAATAAGTCTTTAAAACATGTATGAAACTCATCTAGGGTGATATCGGTATTGTTTTGCTTTTTCTATTAAACAGTTTCCAAAAATCGCGTGGTTTTGAATGTCGCATCTGTTCCAGTTCTTTCATTTGTCTATATTGATATGCACGTCTTTTTTTCTTTATTATTGCTTTATAGCTCGATTTTTTATCAGAAAGCGAAGTTCTATTTAAATTTGATTTATTCGTATTAAACAAAAGTAACGCCTCTTTGTATAACTGCTTAGCCTGACGACAATCATCATCAAACCATTTGTTTGAGTCCGAGTTTACAGACTGAAATCCATTCTTAACCGTTCTCTGTTTTACAAACAAGAGGTCACCAGCCTCTGTCATTAAATTGGTAACACTCGACACTACGTTATTAATACTATCTTTATCACGAATATTCATATCATTTATAATTGATGTGAATACCGTTAACTTGCCAATTATCCTATTACGGAATAATTCTTTATTCGCCTCATTCCATTTACATGAGATGTATTCGCGATCACACGGATTAGTATTAACTGTACGATTCATAGTATTTACAGTGAATGATAAAGGTGCATGATCGCTGAATTCTGTGAAATTGCCGATTTTAAAATTGTTAACAAGCGGAAAATCAATTTCTTTCAATAACAAATAATCAATAACACTGCATGCGTTCCAATTCACGTATGTAAATGCGCCCACACCACAATCAAAACCTAAGCGTCCGTTAGCTAATCGCATAGATGTCGATTTACACAAATCGAGTAATTTAACCCCTTGGTCGTTTGAAACACTGTCTTGTGAGAATCGCTCTAAAGGGTTATCTGGAATATAATCAGTTGCGTCAATTTCATCGACAATCCTATCGAAAATAATATAATCTTTTTTAATAGACACCCTTGCATTACAATCCCCTGTGACTAGTACACGACCTAAAGATTCATAGTAGTTAATATCATTTTGTAATACTTGAAATAAGTCCGCATCAATAATGGTTGAAGCAGGTGAGTCATCACCCCATAGATACACACTACATAAATAAATATCTTCATCACTTCCAAAGGAAATCTTATCTAACTTTAGCCATAACATGGTATCGAATCGATCTTTAATAACAGAAATACCATTTTTTAAAGTGTCTTTAATATAAACAACAATCCCACCACTGTTTCTCTTAGCTCGTCTGTGTCTGAATTTACGATAATAATTAGAACAAGTATATCCTGGAAAATCTAGTTCACTGTCTTTATCTGTCCATGACTCTGTTAGAATGACAATATCATTTTGAAACAAAATATTTACAAAATCACTGTTTTCTTTTTTACTGTTAGTTAGTCCATTACAGTCCCAAACAAGAACACTCAATCCAACCTCGGTTGATTCCTATGGTTTGACCTGTTTCCCGTCTATGTACAGTGTATCGTAGCTGATCCAAGCCCGTTTGCCGTCTCTCTTGGCGTCTTTCAGCAAAGGCGTAAGCTTTCGTCGCTTGGCAATCACTTCCGGCGGAAACTGCTCGTGAAGGAAGAACTCGTTGTTTGCAAGTTTGAATCCCAGTTTTCTAACCATTTCGCGGTCAGGAAACAAATTAAATTTACACACAATTTTGCGTTTATACCCTGGGGCAGGGGCACCGATCCTGTGCACGCGTTCCATTTTCATGTTTATTACAATATCTCGAGCTATTTCAAGCTTTTCACACAAAAACTGTCGACGTTTATGTTCTGTTTCCTCGGGTTTTTCGTCTCTGGATTCTGGAATACCGCCAAATATTAAATTGTTTCTCATATATAATAATGTATTCTAGCATTTACTATTCGTAACCGTACTACTCAGACTGGGCTACCGAAACACATAAACTTCGAAAAATGTTTGCAAAATTTTAATATCGAAAATCATATTTACTAATGAAATATAAAAGCTACTTAGAAACTCTTCTGGGACAAGAACTATCCGAACCTAAGTCCTATCGTGAAATGATTTAAAGACTTATCAAAATAGGTTATGTCAGGTTATCATTTTGTAACACCATACATTTTTAGTAGTTGAACCATTATGCTTTCCGCTTTTCCCCTATGCTTTCCCCTTTGATTGTGTGATGACCCGACATATCGAGGACCTTTGACGACGTCTACCTAAATCCTGAAACTTAAGGGAACGTTTAATGATTCCTTTAATATTTTCTTGTCGTACACTTACTTATTCATTTTCGTGTTGCTCTGCTTTTACTAAAGCATTGAGTACTTTATATGTGTCTTCCCGAGCTTGATTTTGTTTTATATTCATATATACGTGATTATCTATGACTTATGTACACAGAGGACACAGCCTAACGCGGCGGACTCTTTTTTATCTACACTGAAGTTTCAACTCTACGTACTTATGACTTTTGAACACTATATACAACCTTATCACATAACCTTAGGAAACACAATCGAATTGCTCTAATTCAAAATAACTTTGGTAGAGAAAAAATAATATAATTTCGCCTGTATCAGTATTAAAACATTAGTTACCAAGGCAAGTAAGATAATTACACTATCTGAACTTGCCAAGTTTCTGACGTCTGTAAATTACTATTAGATACTATTTTTCTCAGGTATGAAACTATTATTCTACCAAAAAAATGTGTATATCCCAATAGGTTCGTACTGTGCACCTCTTGTCGCAAATGTGATTTTGTATTGCTATGAAAGAGATTTCATGTTATGTCTTTCACCAAATACTCAGGCAGATGTAATCCAAGCATTTAATAACATCTAACTCCATTTGGATGATGTGCCCTTTCTTTTATACTATAGTTAATAAAATATATCAACAAAGCTAATAATTCCGATACAGTCGCTACTTTTCTCATTTGCATATAATAGAACTAATTAACATAATCTATTACAAGCGAGATCATTTCTATTCTGACGTCGTTAATTATCTCCTCTTAGACATGAAGGAGTGCACCTCTGTATTCAAACTTTATAGTTCGATTGTTCTTGCTAAAATAATCACATGGCAGGCAACACAAGTGTTCCATGGGGCACCTTCTAGTTAAACAATGAATGTTTAACAGTAAAATTAATAGAAATTCTTACAAATGCCAACTTCATTTACTCTTTTTTTTTCAAATACTTTCTTATATCTATTTTTTAATAGAAAGGTAACTTGCAACGCACTCATGTTTAATGTTGTAAGAACTTGTGGCCCGACACATTGGCATACTTTGTAAAAAAAAAATGCAATAAAATATGTTTAAACCAGTTATAATATGTTGGCTTGTTTCTTATATTTTGAGTTATGTATACTATTTTGCTCATATTTATATTTGTCTAATGTTTTGTCTTGTTGCTCACGTATTCTCTCATTTGTTATAGTTTAGCTTATATTTTTCAGCTCACCTAAGCCGAAAGCACAAAGATGAGTAATTGGGATTTCCCTTTGTCCGTCCATCGTTAGTCAGTCTTCTCAGAAACAACTTAACATATTTTTTTACCAAACTTTATATGGTCAAATATGACTCCTAACCGTGGGAGGAGCGGGGAGAGGGTCACAGGGGTACAAATAGTTTTATAAGAAACTCATTAACAAATAGTCTTCTCTTCCACTTCAAGAGCTAGAGGTCTAATATGTTGCATGTACTATAAGCTTATCGTTTTCTACCAATTTTGTTCCAATGGTGACCCTGCGGTAAAATTTGGCACAGTCACAGGAGTCACTTGTTTCTCATAGAATACTGAGTTATTCTCTTGGTTGAGTTTTTGCTTCCGAAGGACACCCTTATCAGTATTTATTAACATTTACACTAGCTTTCGTTTAATGCAGTGTGACGGCTGTAAAATGTCTCCCCGTGCTACTGTTACGAGTAAAATGTAACAAGAAAGGTAGCAAAATCAGCACACAAAAAAGTATTAACAAAATTATTTACATAAAATATTCATTTACATAATACACAAATCCAGTTTTTCATTAATATCCAATTTTTTAATTAAATCCAAATAAAATTATCCAGTGCTCCTTTAATTCACATTAGCAAGTGTCTCCTTAATCAAAAACAGTAAGTGTCTCTTTAATCCAAAACAGTAAGGGTCCCTTTAAGTCTAAATTATTTTTCAGTATTTCCAGTTTAGTCCAAATATCTCATTTCAGTGTTATTATGAATGAACACACTATGTATTAAATCCTCCCACAATTATTTTTCTGAAAGCATCCAAATCTAAATTAACTTTATTGAAGAATACTGATATCTGATCCCAACTCAACTCCCAGAGTTTGTTTATATTCTGTCACAGACAGTTCCTGAAGGCTTTTCCATTAAAACCATCCAATGCGAATAGTCCAAATTTCATCATAAATAAATTTGCATAAAATAGTCCAATGAAAACTGTCCACATAATCATAAATGAATTTTCATAAATAATTTGCATAAACATTGTAAACATGTTTACACCTTATTTTTAACTTTCTTCAAGGCCAAATCAGTAACAAACTTGCAACTTGATACATGCAACAATACATGTAAACTTTAGATATACAATAGTGTTATTTTTACTGGTTATTTGGGACCAACGAACCTAACATAGGTGGCTTTGAAGTATAATACGCCAATGCTAGGAGCATGAGAGGTGTTGCGTCTCACATTACCTCTTATGAACAGACTCAATAAAACCAAGGCTGCTACGTTAATCTCTTGGTTGTGTTTGTTGCTTGCAAATGGATCACCCTTATCAATATTTATTACATAGGAAACATTCTATTGTATTATGAAACCACAAAGTATAAGGCTCTCATATATTGCGAGTAGCTGATAATCTAGCTGATGGTCGTCTGCCAGGTTTGTTCAAATGCTGATCCGACGGTAAAATCTAGCCCAGCCCCGGGAATAACAGTTGTACATAGCGTTATATAAGAAACTCTTCATAAAATCTTCCTCTCTATGAAACTAGAAGAGCTAGAGGTCTTACATTTTGCACACTGGTGTTAAACTTAGCCATACCCCAAAGAAATATAAAAAGATCGGACAGGGAAAGTAGCCGAACCTGTTTTACATATACTTATATCAGCAAAACGTTATAAATCGTCTTCTCTGAAACCACAAGGCATACTTTTTCAAAGACTTACAGAGAAAAGTCTGTAAACAAATTCTCTGAAACTACAAAAGCTAGAGGTCTTATAGTAAGAATAAACGCATGGGCCTCTATCAAATTTAATCAAATTGGGACCAACGGGTCACATATTTTACATAGACTTAAATAGCAAAACAAATGAAAGAAACAGTTCTCTGAAACGACTGGGAATAGAGCATTGCATGAAGCATAAGCATAACAAGTAGATATAAAAGTCGTACAAGAAATGTAGCATTCAAGGATCACAGTCAACCAAAAGCACACATAGAAACAGACAACAATTACAAAAATAAATAAAAGGCAAGATATGACATCACAAACGTTTAAATGGTGACACTAGGATCGAATCTGGCTCTTCCCTGAGGTCACAATTTTACAATTATTAGATTGGAAAGACTTTTAAGAAAACTTCTTCCCCGAAACTACATACGTTAAAGGTGTGTAATATCCTGAATTTAGCTATGGTTATTGTCCTCTACTAAAAGAAATTTCAAACTGCGAACTAGGGTCCCATCTTTTACTAAAATGAAGAGGTAAAATGAAATATCATTTATGAAACTATAATATAAAATGAAGAGGTAAAATGAAACTATAATACGTAGAGTTCTGAAGCTTAAGATTTTGGTCCTCTGCCATGTTTGTTCAAATTATGTCACTAGGGCTCCACGGTGGTGGCAGGACTACAATTCAGTAGTGATTTTACTTACTGGTCATTTGGGGTCATCAAACCCAATCGTTAACGGCTAAAAGTAGACAACTGCTTAGGCCGGTGCTTGGGGACGTGAGCGGTGTTGCAGCTTATATAGATCTCATGAACAGACATAACAAAACCACAGACCTAATAACAAATATTAATATGTCTGTGACAAAACCGAGTCAACTGCTTGTTTGTGTTTGCTGCTTCCAAGGGATCACTCCCTTTTCAGTATTTATTTACTTAATTAGTTATATAGGAAAGTCTATAAAAAGTCTTCTTCTCTGAAATTAAATCAGCTAGAGGCTTGCGTTTTTTTGTGCAGCATAGGCTTTAAGTTTGTTTAAATTGTGACCAATTGGTTATATTTTAGCACGTCCGTGGGTACCAGTTTAAAATAGAGTTATATTAGAACACCTTTAATAGATCTCCCGAACTTTCAATACCGGTATTATCTGATCCTCGTGTGTTAGTTTTGCAAGTGTTTACAAATGGACAAGGTTATTAGGTTAGCATTTATGACCATTTCGCCATTTTGTTAATTTTACAAGTTTACATAGTTTGGATTGTTTCTTATTAAGTTGTTTATCTCTTATATGTTTGTCAAATTTCTGTATTGTTTTGATTGTGATAATTATTTTTCGGGCGGAGATTCAGGTTAATATATGTGTGACTGTGTTTGTTATGTGTACTGGAAGGAGAAATAATTAGTGGTACACATGCAATCTCCACGCAGAGTTATCGTTCCTTGCACTCACATATATCTCTGCTAACTACTAAATTACAAGATTTTGGTAAAACCTGTTAAATTGGAACATGTTTGCCTGAAACTTATTTATTTCTTGTGTAAATATAATTTTCAGAATATCTGCAAATTAGATGTTGCAAGATTTGAAATAATGCATGAAAACAATTTAGTTTTAATCGGGACTATTTTACTACAAAAATAATACGTACTAATCGAAACGTATAAGTAAACATTTCAAACCGAAGCTCGATAGCAGAAAATTACTAAAAAAAAGTAGCTCATAGAAATAAAATTGGAATTATTTAATATAGGTCTATATTATCACGCAAAAGGGTTTATTATAAACATCGTCATAACATTTTTGAATAATCACGTGACCTAACCGTTCGCCCTACTTCCTTTGACGTTGACAGAGTCAAATGAGGAACGAGTGTACTCTGGGTAGAGATTGGTACACATGTTGTATATTCGTTCTACACTAATATCAGCAAATGGCCTAATACAATAATTATATTGTATGCACTATGTAGATAACAAATTATAGATTTGTTTGTATATTGCATATTTAAAAAGTTTGCATTTCTCCCAAATGCATGTTTATGATACGGCGTCTTTTCCCAATCATGTTCTCAATCATTCTACCAGAAATAGCGTGATTTTGTTGAAAAGGGAACCAGCGGCTGCTTCTATTTTAAGAATAACCATTTTCTAACAGCGCATGGAGTGTGAGGCCGGTATCCATCAAAGTCGTAGCTCTCATGAGTAGTGTTTTAAACGTTATCAACATGGAACATATCATTAAAATACATTCGTCGCTGATTTACATTGTTTGGGCATGAAAATGAAGAAAATATATAATGATAGATATTGATTCATTAGTTCATCTGTTTGTACAATATTTGAGAGAAAACATCAAACTGCATATCATTCTGGTGATTGTCTTACATCTTGTCTTGTCGTACAATGCTTTGTTCTCTTGTTGCTCTGACTTGTACCAAGTCATTGAGTATTTACATTGTTGCTTTCTAGGTTTTTATATTTATATAAACGTATACATGATCATCTATGTGTTATACTTATATTGTCTATTGATGCTGCCTTGTTAGTTAGAGAATTAAACCTTGCGGGGATTTCATTATTTACTTTCCCGTTTTATTAGAATGACAAAATAGTAAGAGTGAGGTTTTGTGCACCCTAGAACATGGTTTAAACCCCTAGCCGCCTTGTTGCCAATGACTGTTCCAATGCGGTAGCCCTATTGTCAACCCATTTGTGTTTGTAATGTCACATGATGTTTTCATGGAATTATTTTAGCACCCTACGACATGGAAGTACTTCCTGACTGATCTGACACAATTTTTGATTGAGTCGCAACATTTGGAGTCGCGACATTTGTCAAAAATATTTATCGAATACATCTAACTGTCCAATAAGGTTTACCGAAAGGAAAATCGGATGCTTTTGCATGAATGAAAATACACAATGACACAATTGTATGATTTGTGCAGTCACTTTGTGCAATTTCTTAAAACTGAAAAATTATTGGTGGATGGACGCGGATCATCTAATAAGAAATGCGAAAGAATCCATTGGTATAACATATATATTTGTATAAATGAACAATACAAATATTAAATCGAATGAAAATATACAATGACAAATAGTATGGTTTCTCCTTTCATACATTTGTTTTGCAATGTCGTGAGAGTGCTTAGAAACTGACGAATGGCACAATAATACCTATCCCATGTCCACGCTAATAGTTTACCACCACTAATTACATGTAAGCCTCCGAGGTGTAACCACTGATTACATGTAAGCCTCCGAGGTGTAGTCGAATGTAGTTCCTATAATAAAAAGTAAAGCCTCCTTTTTTGATGGACATGGGCATTATAAGTAGGGGAAAATTGCCCATTTCTATTTGATTTTGTGGTTGTATGTATAATAAGCGTATTAATAGGTTTTACTGGATCACGCATGAGCATTTTCGAAATTTCGACTCTGTGCTTACCTATTGTGAGCAATGAAAACATTCAATCAATGAAAACAGCTGTACCCTTGACAGTTTAGTAAACAAACAAGAACATTTTTACATGTCTTGTGACCCCACCTTTTCTGGTGATTTTTCAAGTGGAAAATTAGTTTTCTATATGAACATTACACCCCGCACCCACACACAAACTCCATCCACCCACCATAACCACAAGCAAGAGCACACTCAGTAGAATTAGACAAATTTCGTTGATTGTCTCAAAAGACTCATATATTATGTCAAATTCGCCAGAGTGAGAGTATTTTAAAGAAGTTCTTCCTAATTTTAGATGTTTTCCAACTTCTTGTCATGAACGAAGGGCTCTGATTAATTACCCATTCTTATGATATCGTGTTGTCTGACTAATGTCTGTCTAATCCCCAGGGTATGCCCATCTAATCCCCAGGGTATGCCCATCTAATCCCCAGGGTATGCCCATCTAGTCCCCAGGGTATGCCAATCTAATCCCCAGGGTATGCCCATCTAGACCCCAGGGTATGCTCATCTAGACCCCAGGGTATGCCCATCTAGACCCCAGGGTATGCCCATCTTATCCCCAGGGTATGCCCATCTAATCCCCATGGTATGCCCGCCTCCTTTCCATTCCATACCCGTAATATTTATTATACAGTCGAACCTCGATAGCTCGAAGTCAGCGGGACCATAGGGATATGTTCGAGCTATCGGTGGCTTCGAGGTATCGAGGTAACGGTAAAAACCAAAATATCTATCCGAATTTGTGTATATTAATTTTAACATGGCATCAATAAAACCTTACGATATGTGCCTGTCAAATATCATACAATTGTATAAACAAGGTCAAATAAACTATGGAAAGAGTATGCCTATCAATACCTAGACTAAGACATTATTTCTGTACTGTTTCTTGAAAACATAACTGTTTATCTTTCAAATGTGTCATTAAAGAGTTAATCATTTATTAATTTACATCACTGGAACACATGTTTGAGGTTTTATCTTACTTTGAATTTATTTATTTTTGTACCGTTTTTAAGCTTTTGTTATTTTGACCTTTATTTGGAGTTAATTAAAAGAAATAACTTGTTCATTCCTGACAATATTAAAGAAGTAGCCCGTTAGTGTGTTTAAAAATAAAACTCAAGTTTACGTTAATTCTCAATTAACTGTCTGTGACAACAGTCTTGAACAGTAATTGACACGGAAAACAACCCAAGTAAATATATTCGTACACGCTGTCAATTAAAATGCTTACAGTTTGTTTGGAATGTGATGTCCTTTTCTCCTTTTCACTTCTTGAGATCTATTTGAAATACTACATAACAGTGTCTTGTGGACATTCAGATGAACCATATTGTTAGTAGACAGAGTGTTTATGCCACTTCTACTTCTTTAAATTTCAAACATAACATTTATTTTATGGAGAAGGCTGTCATTTCCTCTATCCAGAATATAATTTCCGTAATTAAAGATCATTATACAAACATACAGAAATGGTTTTCTCTCGTTGCATCGGCCTGCGACCAGACTTATTTAAATAGATGATTTTCTCTGAAGTTTGTCTTTCGTGAAATACAATCATTAAGTCCGACAAGGACTACCAAAAACCTGACTTCTATGGTGACGTGATTTACAATCTTCGTAAGATTCGTGGTTATGATCACTTTCATGCTGTCTTTATCAAACTTGTTAAACAGTTTATCAAAACAGGGTATGATCCAATTCGTTCAATGCGCACTGCGTGTTTAATGGTTAACCCATTTACAGTTCGCCACTATGTTTTCCTTTTTGATTGTGCGATGGCAGGACGTCTACCTAAATTCTGAGAGAAAGGTAGCGTTTGATGTATGTCTCCATTCTTGTCTAGTCGTGCCTATATTGGTTTATTTTCTTGTTGCTCTTGTTTCCACCGAGTCATTGAGTACTTGCTTTGTCGTTTTCCAGGCTTTTGCTTTTGTATGGGCATTATTGTTGAGTGTTGTTCTTGAACGCTGCATTTCCTGCTCGACCTTTATATTTACTTTAACTGTTGTGTTTTTCAGTGAGGAACAATACAATTGTTTTCAGATAAAAACAATCATTATACGCAGTATGAAGAAGGCCGGTCACATCACGAAGCACGTGGCGATCACCGCCTGAAAATACGGCTACCAGTAGGACATTCACACCTGTTTTTGTATCTTGGCATCAGACGACACTTCCCGCCTGTTAACGCACATTTCCCTCGACTCTTTTGGCACTGTTTCGGCATTTTTCTGTACTTCTTTGGTATCACATCCATGCATTCATTAGTCTTTGATTTGTATCGACACATTTTTTTCTGGCGTGTTGCGCATTCTGTTTCATGTATAACAAGAATGACGACTATTGTCATTGAAACCATCAGCTTGGTTGTCAATGTGAGCATTTCTTTTTGGAGAGAACTGCAATGGGAAATACTTTCCGATTAGAATATATAATAATGAACTGAGTACATTTCCTGCATTCTGATTTAGTGATCCTTACATAATTGCGATATAGTATAATTAAGAAATAGAACATCGTTTACTGTGAATTATCGTTTAATATATCACGGTTTGGAGTTCAATTGTAAACAATAATTTCACGAGCCCGAAGTGCGAGTGAAATTATTGTTTACAATTGAACGACAAACCGTGATATATTATAGATAATTCACCGTAAACGATGTTCTATTTCTATTCTAATACCCCTAAAATGTGAAAATAACGCACACATCTGAAATCTTTCGCATTGCTTTGCTTGCTCTCCTAACGTTGCATACGTTACAATGCGCAATGCGCAATGCGCAATGCTTATTCTCCTAACGTTGCAAAAAATTACAGTGATATATCGTTCAATATAACGAGATATTTTAAACTAGGCTATATAGTGCGGGTGTATTAGAATATCGTATATAATCAAGATACATTTACTTCGAAGGCATTACTCAACTTTAATAGTGATTGACCCATTTAACGCCACTGTGCTTTCCTATTTGATTGTGCGATGACAGGACAGATTGTGGACCCTATGATGACGTCTACTTAAATCCTTAAGCATCTGACAATGTTACCGTGCGTTGGTTCATGAACTGTCCACAATGGAAATAACTAACACGTGAAGGTCATAGTTTTATTCAAAAGTTTACACTTTTCAAAGGATACAATCCCAAAAGCCTTCATTGATAAATTTGAAACAAATTTATTTTTCCATCAATTATATGGTGGGTTATGGTATTATGCATTTCTTAATTCACAAGGCAAAAAAAATATCGTACGTTATTTCTTCACAAGCTTACCTTTTTAAAGTGTTTCTTTTATACTCCTTCTTATGCTGAAACATATACTATTTATAAGAATTTGTTTCACTAATACCATTGAATCGTCCTTATATACTCACGGTATGGTAGCGAAAGCGAATTATAGTCAACATTTTGTCGTTTTGATGACATCATTCAATTATTCAATTATATCGGGTTTCAATTTTCTTAAACGGAAATTATTATATGTTTTGCAGTTTCGATCGCTTGATGTGATATCGTGTATATATTGGTATAGATAGTGTCACCAAAATATGTATGACTAGTGTCCAATTATGTGTTTACTAGGTCAGCAAGGGTATATCTATAACTGTTTATACAGTTACTGACTAAACATAATAACAAGAGATTTTAATGTAATTATCTATCATTTCAACATTACATGCACGAAATTAAATTGTAGATTACTTGAGACACTTGTTGGTAATAGGATATATTTACCAAGGATATATTTACCAATAGCCATGACTTGCATTCGCTTATATGAAAAATTTCAAAACAGTTTCGTGTATGTATGTGTGTGTGTGTTGTGACCTTATCAGTATATTTATGACAGATCATCGCTAACAAGATCTATAATAACAGGTTGTATTCAAATATAGTATATGTCTTGTTTATACTGTATATATACTGTTGTAATATCGTTTAACTTTATCTAGATGTAACAAGTTGCATGTAGATTTCGTTGAAGAAATATATCACTGTTTACATTTATGTATAGTTTATTAAATCACTACGTATTGCCTGACTGTAAACACATTAAGTTCACCAGACTGATTAATTAATGTGCCAAACTTTCAAGAAAATAACTAAATAACCACTGATAGCATCTACGTGAAATTTGCTACATACATCAAACTAACTGTTGTATATATTATGCGGCTGTTGTGGGCCCGCACAATGTGTGATGTATAAAATATATGAAGACTTGTTCGAATTGTCACTGTATTGTATTTTTATGTTCCTCTAAGTATATGTATATGTATTTAAAATGATAACAAATATAGTGTTCACTTATTCAATGTATGTTCACTTATTCAAGGTAAAAGCTAAATGGAAAACCAAATATCACTTAAACATAGAATCACAAATGTTGGAATCACCAAACATAATCTTCTAAATTAATATTCAAATGTCCACGTATTTAATGTAAATGCTTCACTGGAAAACCAGATATCACTTTAACAAATGTCACAATGTTGGAATCACCAAACATGAACTTATTCAATAGTCTTCAAATGGACATCCAACTGCACAAGGTATTCCTCTGTCTTAAAAACTTAAAACTAATCCTCTACTCCTCAAACCTTAAACTTAAAACTTATGTTCTACTATCTATCTTAAGTTTTTGTTTTGGCACGCCTTGTTGCACTAGGCATTTTGGCGTGCTTTTCTTATGTTGATTATACATTCTATATTTCATAATTATTTTATACATAGGGGATTTATTTATTCATTCGTATTCGTTACTAGGCGGCAAGAGCTAAGCAGACGTAAGTATTGTCTATGGCGGATTACTGTATGTATATTTACTATAGTTGTTTCTATTATATTAGGCCAGGGACACCAATGAGCTTCGTAAGTATATTACTTATTAAATTGCTGTCAACAATTGTCACCAAACAATGAATTTTGATGTCCGCTATGTATAATGGACCAAAGTCGGAATTATGGCGAGCGAGCTATTATAATAAAATATATCACACATCTCTAGAAGTTTAAAAATATTCGGTGTGTTATTTACATATATACATTGTCCATGTTATGTCTGATCGTTGCTCTGGGGAGGGCAACGGTCAAAGGAATACATAGACATTATGTGAGATATTGGAGCGAAACATAATTTGTACATACAAGGGATAAATCACAAATTGAGTAATGTATCTAAATATTGAAGGTTATTGTATATGAACATAAGTAGATTATGTCTGTAAAAACATGTCAGGTAATTCCTATCAAAGGTCAACTAGACATTATATATATAAAAGTATGTGATTGGTCCTGGACCGTTGTGCCTGCGTTGTCATCTGACTCAAAAATCGCCCCAACGCGTCCACCGGATCAGTCCCATATCATAACTGTATTAATTAAGTAGTTTATAATAATCATATGAAGAATAACGTAAGTCTCTGTGTTGACTACCACCCAGAGAGCCAGTACAACGACCGTCTAACCAGGTGGCAGTCAGTACTGAGTGTGATCCAAATTTAGTCTACTATATAAGTAGACTATGTTATTCATACGAAGTTTATATATTATGTTGTTACACTAATAGAAAGGGTTTACAATTTGGTATAATTATACTGAACGAACGAATTTAAATCAAACCATCAGTGATTTCGAGCCCAGCAGACAAAACATACAAGCTAATCCACTGGGCCGTTCAACATTATAGTTTTAGTCTAAATCTAAAGGTTTATGCACTTACATTACTATTAGGATAGGTACCATGTCAGTTAAATCCTATCAATAGTCAGCTAAACATGTATAATAATCACTTCCTTGGCGCCGTGAGGTAGGGCAGTCCCCACACTCACTTAGTCGTGGCGCATTATATATATAAGAGTATGTGATTGGTCCTGGACCGTTGTGCCTGCGTTGTCATCTGACTCAAAAATCGCCCCAACGCGTCCACCGGATCAGTCCCATATCCTATCTGTATCAAGTGTTCAATTGTAAATTCGGCCACTTATATTAGGGGGTTTGGGTGGTATATATTTAATCACAAGCAGATTAACTGTCTTTTTCTGATGATGATTATACACAGGATATTGCCATTACAACGTGCATATATATGAAAGTATGGACAATATAGTCATAAATGCGTAAATAAGTTAGATTCTTTTTTCGAAATGGGTGGCCTTAACATAATCACTAAGGGCGCTGGAAGTCAATTGCCTATGTTTTTTCTGTGGGTCGAGTAGATTATTTAGATTAAAAGGTATAGCGCTTTGTTGTAATTTTAACTTTAACTCTTCCCTTTTTATATCGAGCTGACTGCATTCAAGTAAAAAATGTTCAGTGGTGTATGGGACACAACAGGAAGTACAATTTGTATCAAGATCTTTAATGATATGACTTCCTAAACTCGATGGTAATAAGTTGTATCCCATTCTGAAGAAATACAAAAAGATCGGACAGGGAAAGTAGCATTCAAGGAGGACAGTCAACCACAAAACACAGAAACAAACACGCAAACAGACAAACAAGAAGGCAAAGGCAATATCAAATGCAAAAGACAACACAAACACAAAAGGGTTGACAATAGGCTACCGCCTTGGAACGGTCAGTGGCAAAGTAGGCCACTGGGGGTTTAAACCGGTTCTAGGGTGCACCAAACCTCACACTTACCCTACTGTCATCCCATTAAAACAGGACAGTGTAAATAAAGAAATCCCCGCCATGATCTAATCTCTAACCAACAAGGCAGCATCAATAGGCAATATAAGTAAAACACAAATATGCTCGTGTAAATATAATACAAAAAAACAATAGCCTAGAAAGCCACAATGAAGGTACTCAATGACTTGGCAGAAGCCAGAGCAGTAAGAGAATAAATCATTAAGGGCTCGACAAGAAAGATCATGGACAAACATCAAACGCCACCGTCCCAATGGGCTTTAGGTATGCGTCATCATAGGGTCCATAGCCTGTCCGGTCATCGTACAATTAAAGAGGAAAGCATAGTGGCGAACTGTAAAAGGGTCCACCACCAAGCATGCAGTACGTTGCAAAATGATAGGGTCATAACCTCTTTTAATAAACTTGTTAACAAGTTTAACAAAGATAGTATGAAAGTGATCATGACCAAGAATCTTACGAAGTTTATAAATCACATCACCATAGAAGTCAGGTTGTGATAGTCCTTGTCGCAGAAGAGTCCTTAAATTACTCTTATATTTAGAAAGAAGATCAGGGTTACGATAATAATTTTTTGCAAAGGTTTTACGAAGTTTATGGTAACGGTAACCCTGACTGAGTAACTTTTTAGTTATACAAAGATTACGAATATTAAAGTCCTCAACTCGAGTACAAGCTCTAGAAAAACGAATAAGTTGAGAGTCGTGTTATGGCTTTATTAAGGATTTTATTATCAGAGAATAAGGCATGATTTCTGAAATTACAACTAAGTCTAGTAAACGTATTACATTTATTGGCTTGATTGGTTAAATAAGTGTTTAATTTTTCCTTTATTTTTTTACGAATGCCAGAATAAACTTCTGAAGGTCCGAAGGGAATATCCTTATCGATAGCAGGGTGATCCAGCCCTGCCTTGCAGGCAAGGTCGGCCTTTTCATTGCCTGCGATATTTACGTGGGCTGGACACCATTCCAAGTTAACTATGAGATTTAGGATATTACATTCATTGAGTAGAATTAAAATGTAAGAAATAAGGTCTGGTCTAGACTTACTTGTCCTATCTTTAATTGAAGTAAGGCTGGAGAGGGAATCCGAGAAGATAACTGATATGGGAGGTTTATTTTGGATGATCCATTTAAGGGACTTGATTATTGCGATCAGCTCTGCAGTAAAAATAGAGAGTCCATCAGAAATTCTATTTATTTTAATAATATTTTTCGAGGGGATAACGAAGGCAGATGCCACACGCTCTGTGACAGGATCCTTAGATCCGTCAGTGTAAATGTTTATATAGGAACTATATTTATTGTCAATATGTTCATTAAAAACTTGTTTAATAAGTAAAGTGTTGTCTTGTTTTTTAATAATGTTTGTAATGGAGATATTAACTTTTGGTAGGGCTAGAGTCCATGGTGGAATATCTCTAGGATTAAAGTCCGCTATATTTATATTGTCTATTTTATAATCCTGCGTTAAATTAAGTATTGTTGTGCCAAACGGTTTTGGTTTATTGCGAAAAAAAATTTGCAGTGTGTTGTTTTAAAGATCTCATTAACAGGATTAAATACTTTTCTCGTTTGGGTCCTGGCCCAGAAACGCAGCATCTGCTCCTCTCTATGTAAATGTAGTGGGAGAACTCCAGACTCGTGTTCTAGTAAATGTTTAGGTGTTGTATTCAGCGCTCCCAGTGCTATCCTTAATGCCTTATTTTGGATTATATCTAATTGTTGAAGAAGTGACGGTGCAGCACATGAATAAATGTGGGATCCATAGTCAATTTTAGATCTTATCAGGGTTTTATATAAAATAATTAGCGATCTTCTATCCGAGCCAAAATCTGTTCCTTATAGCATACGTAACAAATTTAGATCTTTTTCACATTTGGCTATAAGATTATATATATGTGTATTAAAAGTTAATCGACGGTCCCAGATGAGACCTAAAAATGTAACACTTTTATTGAATATAATTTTGGTATCTCCTAAATGTAAATCTAAAGAAACCCTGGAAGAGTTACCAAAAATCATACCTACTGTTTTATTAGGAGAAAGTTTAAAACCCCATTTATTAGCCCAATCCCAAATTAAATTAAGCCCTTTTTGGGCTTTAATTTGTAGTTTATCAAGATTTTTCCCCTTAATCCAAGTGCTGCTATCGTCTGCAAATTGGCTAATTACCATTCCTGATTCTTTTATTATATCTGGCAAATCATTTATAAGTACATTAAAAAGAAGGGGGAGATTATAAATCCTTGAGGGGTGCCCCTCTCGAGAGTCTCCTCATCCGAAAGGGAGTCACCAACTTTTACAGTAATTTTCCTGTGCTGAAGAAATGCCTTGATGAAGAAAAAACAATTACCTCTAATACCGAGGTCAAATAATTTATAAAGGATTCCTATATTCCAGGCAAGATCAAATGCTGCCTGTAAATCGAGAAAAATGGCTAAAACTGAATGGCCAATGTTTTTGGCAAAAATAATATCATGTTGAAGTCTTGCTAGTTGATCTTGGGTACTACGTCCCTTTCTGAAACCTGATTGAAATTTAATTATTAAGTTATTTGATTCTAAAAAGTGTTCTAGGCGGACTTTAACCATGAATTCCATAAGCTTACTAGGGTGGGAGGTGAGGCTAATGGGACGGTAGGATTTAGGGTCGTTAGGGTCTTTATTCGGTTTTAAAATGGGAATAACGCAGGCAAGTCTCCAGGAAGCAGGGTATTTTTTGGAGGACCAAATATTATTATAAAGGGATAGCCAAATATTGAGGGTGGAGTCAGGCATGTTCTTAAATAAAATATATGCTATTTTGTCCGGTCCCACAGCGGAATCTTTTCTGCTATTCATTGCATCTTTTAATTCGAAGAGAGAAAAAGGGGTATTAAGTAAATAGTTAGTGTCATCATCTTCATCTATATCAGTTAGTTTTGTATAAAAATTGTTTTCAAAATTATGTTGATAATCATTGGTATTTTTGCTGAGATTGTTTTTGCTCGAAACTTGTGAAAAATGTTTAGCTAATAGATCCGCTTTATCTTTGTTCGTAGTTGCATATTGCAGGTTGGTTTTTAATAGTGGAATGGAGGAGAAGGATTTTCCTCTTATTCTATTTATTTTATTCCAAAAATGTTTTGTATTTGTTTGTTTTAAAGAACATGAGGTTATGAATTCATCCCAGTTGCTTGTTTTTGCTTTTGTAATAATTTTCTTTGAATCATATTCTGCTTGCTTAAAATTTTGTAGGTTCACTTCGGATGGATCTTTTTTAAGTTTGTTGAGCATGTATTTACGTTTTATAACGGCTTCTTTGCATTCAGAATTCCACCATGGGACGTTTTTCTTTCTAGGCATATTATTGTAGATAGGGACGCTTTGGTGGACTATATTAAGGATAGCGTCCGTGATGTTATTATTAAAAATATCTATATCTTCTGTAATTAAATCATCAGGTTTAAGTTTTTGACATAAAATATCAAAGAGGTCCCAATCTGCTTTATTATAATTAAACCTATCCTGATTGTAATGCTCGTGGGAGATCTTCTCCGAAGACAATTGGACTGATAGAAAGATGGGGAAATGATCAGATCCCAGTTGTCATTTAAAACGGACCAATGGAAAATTAAAGATAGCGAGTTTGTGCAGAAGGATAAGTCTATGTGAGTAAGGTTTCCCGTCCCTTTATCTAAGCGTGTTGGTGAGCCATCATTTAATAAAAATAAATTATTTTCATCTACCCAAGTTAAAATTTCTTTGCCTTTATTATCTGAGTTATCAGACCCCCAGGCCTGGTGATGGGCGTTGAAATCTCCAGTAATATGTTCTACTTGAAAAATTAGATCTTAAAAAGGACTTTGGTCTACACAACTTCGACCAATAAAAATACATGTTACAAAACCTATCAGGTAGGCGGGGTTGTGAAAATGTAGCCACTGGTTATGAAAATAGCGTGAACAGCTTTGTTGTTCATACAGGATATTAAGTTTATTCTAGGTTGTATAAATGTCTACAACTAATAATTAAATAATCAACTAGGCTTTCCTGTGAACTTATCTTGATTGCACTTCTTTTGTTAAACTGATTAATTGTCATTATCATAGCAGGAAGCCATCTGTTAAAATTAAGCCTAAGAGAAAATTATGATCGAAAGAAAAACATTAATTAGGGTTTTAACCAAAATATACTAAAAACACTTTCTTTGCTAAAATAATTAACTGACACTTTATATATCAAACTTCTGAATACCACAACATTATAGAAAATTAATTTAACTGCTTATTTATTTTTATAAATTCTGAACATCAAAATTTGCCTCCAAATTTAAAGCATAACATATATAACGTAAGTGATTGTATTGATTAATAAAACCCTGTGCTCATTTTAAACGTGTATAATTTACGGTTTTTATTGACCAAAACAATAACAGATTATATATACAACAATGAAATGCTCCATATACGTGCACTGACCTCAACAAATGTACACGGTACACATCAAAGGCAAATAGCTGATGTAAATCTGAGGGTACTTTTCCATACTAGTATAATTAAGACATTTACTTGCCTAATACAACACTTAAAGGCTTCCTTTTGTTTTCACGGCACATGTAGAACAATACAAGGGTAATTTCCCATATATTGTAGTCGTGCTGAGGACGGTGAAATCCGTAATCTATCCTAAATGGAAGGATTCGAATATGTTTGCACCTTCTAGGAGTCAGAATGGCTCTAAATGACTCCAAAAGGCTTCCCTCTGCAGGGTTATATGAGCCCTTTTCGCATGTTTCGGACGACTGGGTGACAGTGTGTTTTGTCCACGCATGAAACGAAGCCATTTAGCGCGGAAAAGACAATAAACAATTTTCCAAAATAGCTTAACCGTTGCACTGTATTTCATTGATGATGTGTCTCCACATTAATATAATTTAAGTAAGTCCAAAACAGTAAAAGCGCAATGTTTTTAAAAGCAAAATGTCCATCTTTTATCATTTTGTTCATGTGAAGCCTTGTTTCAAGATGTCCATGTTGTTTCTGTTCATCTATGAATATTCGTTACCATTTTTTTTAAAGAGTCATTATTGTTTTCAGAATGTGGTATTGGCCTATATTCTGAGTATTTTAACGGTGTTGAAGTTTTCAAGCATTCAGTAAAAGGGTTATTGACGTTTTCTCCCTCTAGGCCTTGAGCCAGTACCCAAAATGTTCGATATTGCTATCAACTCAGGTGGCAAAATCTATCAATATTTTTTGGAAAGAGCAATATCTGTAGATGAGGTTTTTCAATGATAGCAATCTGGAACGAGTAGCTTATACAGTTTAATTCGAACAATAATAACACATTTTGGATGTTCATGTTTGCATTACTATTGTTTGATAATTTTTAATATACTTTTAAAATATGCAATTAAATTTATAATTCATATTAGTTTAATACAGAATAAATAAGCTTTGTTTCAACATTGCATTCTGCTTAAAATGACCATTTTGCTTAAAATTGGCAGTCAAATTACCCCCACTCACTATTGACACATTTTGTAAGCATTAAGATTAGTACTTTTAACATTATATGTATAAAATTGTAAGAATCAGTAATTCAGAACTATTCTAAGATGATTTAATTATTATATTATGAATTAATGAAAGTATGTACTATGCAACGTTCAGGCCTTTGCTTGCATAAATACGCATCGAACAGGAAGTGTAAGTCTTCCTCAGAATAATTGTAACATCCCTATTATTTTAATTTTCAGATATATACATATATTGCACAAAAGACACAAACAGTTCAAAGGATTCTAGATAAGGGAAATGTGAGTGTTTCCGCTTTTTATAAGTCCATGTTTAGGCGTATGCATTATTCAATACTGATTATGATTAAGACATTATAAATATATATTACACATAAAGAAAGATAAAAATATCGGACAGGGAAAGCAGCATTCAAGGACGACAGTCAACCACAAAACACAAAAACAAACACGCAAATAGACAAACGAGAAGGCAAAAGTAATAAAAAATGCAAACGACATCACAAACACAAAAGGGTTGACAATAGGGGTACCGCCTTGGAATGGTCAGTGGCAACAAAGGCCACTGGGGGGTTTAAACCGGTTCTAGGGTGCACCAAACCTCACACTTACCCTACTGTCATCCCATTAAAACAGGACAGTGTAAATAAAGAAATCCCCGCCATGATCTAATCTCTAACCAACAAGGCAGCATCAATAGGCAATATAAGTAAAACACAAATATGCTCGTGTAAATATAATACAAAAAAACAATAGCCTAGAAAGCCACAATGACTTGGCAAAAGCCAAAGCAACAAGAGAATAAACCATTAAGGGCACGACAAGAAAGATCATAGACAAACATCAAACGCCACCGTCAGGCGTTATCATAGGGTCCACAGCCTGTTCGGTCATCGCACAATTAAAGAGGAAAGCATAGTGCCGAACTGTAAATGGGTCCACCACCAAGACACGAAGCAATAGTTAACACATGCAAACACAAAATCCAATTAGATGTCTATTTTAATGCCTTTAATTGCAAATTATGTCTATATGAACGATGTTTAACACCAGTTTGAATTACCCCACCCACATACATCACAATAAAGAAGTATGTATATGAAATTGAAAACTATTACATGCATTTGCACGAAAAACGGCAGAGAAGAAGCTTAAGGGCAATACATAGACTACTGTACTAACTACTACCCATGGAAAGCAACTATTTGTTAGAATTGGTACAGTTGTTGAATAGCACCTTCTTAACATATTCTTTGAATTTTACCTAAAACAGATCGAAAGTGTATTGCCGGGGGTTGTTGCGAGACGGGAGTTGTTGCGACAATGACAAATACTATCACACAAGGGTCTATGTACTGCCTTAAACTGTCCCTCATTGATCTCAATATTAGTATTTACTTATTTTTTGTTGATGACAAAGTATGCGTTTACCTTTAATTTTATGTGTGAAGTTATTGAAGATGCACTTTAAAAGAAACAGAATTGAATGACCTGGATGCTTTTAAACGGATTATCAACACATTATATGTTATTAGGACCCGCACAGAGAGAGTGGGGCTATATTTTGTAATCCGGGAACCTGCCAAATAGATTACTATAATTATTTAACGTAAAGAATATACTCCGATACACAGGACCTTACTATTTACTACTATCTTAAATATCCTTTACTATTTTCTCTGGGTGTTGACTTTATTGCTAAAGATTTCCTTTTGATGGGATATACTTTAATTCACTGTCGTGTCAAGAAGATTAATAGCGAGGTTGTGTACACATAACATCAATTTAACTAATAGGCCGTATTGCCTACTTACATTCCAAGTCGCTTACCCTGTAGTCACCACGCTTTATGTTTGTATATTGTCCCATTCGTTGACTATTTAATTTGATTTTTTACATTTAGTTTGTTGTACAGTGTTCAAGTTACCTACGGTGCAATTGGGTTTGAGTGCTGTGGTTTATATAGGACTCATTTTATGTATAAATAGATGCTGGCAATGCTGCTGGCAATGCTGCTGACAAAGCTACATTATTACATTTCTATGGGTGAAAGATTGCGATTTCTCAGTGAAAGAATGTTCATAATAGCTAAATATTAATTACTAACTCCGAACACAAAAATAACTAACTGCGACGTTGAGTTATGACGTCAATAACGTCTTAGGTACGTCGACGTCATCCGCCGATAACGCTAAATAAAGCGAATAATTCTGGTTAAAATTATACATAATCTGATATTTAACTGTTGTGATCGATTACATGGAAATCCTTCACTCGATGTTAGGAGTGTGTTGTTTTTCACTCACTCGCTTACGCTCGTTCGTGAAAAGAACCACACGTCTACCATCTCGTGAAGGATTTCCCTATAATCGATCCCAGCAGTTAAATAATCTCTATGTAATCTATGTATTTTATCCAATGTTTCATATGAATACTCAATTGGTTCATACAATTTTTGTCATGACGATGCAGCGGTTTCCTTTGTAGTTTTAGTGCGTGGATTTATAAAATATGCGAATTATAAACATCGTTTAAATAGACATTTATTTGCAATAACAGCTTCAAATGTTTTAATTAATGTAGGTCTTTATAATGTTATAACTCATCAAAAGTTCCGTTCTTGATAAATATTGCTGTTCTTAATGTCAGGGCTTTCTTTACAAACGACCCAATTGATAATTATAATTTGTGGAATTATGCTCCTGTTTGTAGAGCGTTATCTTTCCTTCTCGATAACATTTTATAAGATACGATAAAGCTGTTTACCACCAAGTTGTTGGTGTTCCTATGGGTACTAACTGTACGCCACTTGTCGCAGATTTGTTTTTGTACTGCTATGCAAGAGATTTTAGGTTCAGTTTGTCACCTGCTAAACAGAGTTAAGCTATTGATGCGTTTAATAATACATCTCGGTCTCTAGATGTCATACTCAATATTGATAACCCGTTCTTTGCTCATATGGTTACTAACATTTATCCACCAGAGCGCACGTTGAATAAAGCCAACAGTTCGGATAATGAAGCAACATTCCTCGATCTTCATCTCCCAATTTCTAATGATTTCATACATACAAATTTCCGCATTTAAGAAGAAGAAATTTAAGAAGAAGAAATTTTATTGACTTAAACTATTACATAGTTTTTCATCATATAAACATATATTTTACAAATATAATTTGACCACAATAACAATATTAGTACAGGTTCATTAATTTATGCATTAATATGGGGGGAAAAAGAAGAAAAGAAAAAAAGGAAATATATCATGGAGAAAAAAAATAAATATATATATAGGAATCAAAATCTAATATCTAATACGGTACAATAGAACAATTGTATTATAGTGAGGAGGATGAACGAGATTATAAGTTATTTATCATGGTACGTCTTAAAGAGAAAGCTTCTGAGATGTATTTACTAAAATTGATAACATATTTTTTGTTTGTTGACTGAAGGAGAGCAATGAATTAAAACATACTAGGCCTATGGCTATAATATCGTTTTATATATTTACTTCTGATTGTATTATAAACAGGACATATTAACGCAAAATGGAACTCGTCCTCTATATCATTAGTGTTACATATTTGACATATCCGTTCATGTCTTTCTAACCTTTCACGAGAATACCTCCCTGTCTCGATCGTTAAACTATGAGAGGACAAGCGTAATTTGGTTACCACACTGCGATCGCGCCTGGTATGCAATACATCTACATAATTGTCATATTCAAAATGATGTTTAACAGATTTGTAAAGAGTTCGCGCTCTATTCGTTTCTAGGTCGGTTGACCAGTTTTGGACATAATTATCTATTAATCGTTGTTTGTATATAGGTACAAAATGTATTGCATTTAATGAGCTTGGGTCAAGCCATGCATACAAGAAACCACTACTATTTAGTAATGACTTGACTTTGACACCCAATTTTTAATCCCTTTTCACAGTCAGATTTTGCGCTTTCATACACGTGTTTTATAATAACGTTATCAGTATTGACCGCTCTTAGCCAGTTTAAGCATAAGAAGTCATGAACAATGTCATTTTCTTACCTTCGGTGTAAAGTTACACCCCACTGAGGCGTTATTCCACCACAACATGTCGTTACTTCCACCACGGGTAAAGTTTGGACATGGTGCCTTAGCTTCGTCTTAGAGATAATATAGTTTAAAGAAATGCAGAGTATGGGCTCGAACACCCCAAAAGGCCAGTCAATAATAACATTACTGATTTCGTAGTCGGGACAACTTCACTGTACTAAAGGAAGTGATCACATCAATTATATTTGTTCAATCAAAGTTTAGTTTAATAGTTTATCTTTGTTTGTATATTTTACAAAGAATGAGCTTGATCTTTATATACTAAAGAAAAAAGTATCGCAACTCGGGAATTTCAGCTATACATCAGACGTTTCCTTTCGGAAAAAAAGGCTAAAACAACACATATCACCCCAAATGTTATCCCTTCAAAGTTTCATTATTGATAGAATACACGTTTGGCTCAAGCATGTGAGCAAACTTAGGATGTAACATTTTGCAATCTCTTTTACTTTAAATAAAGTACAAAAATTGCTCAAATTTGAAAAGCGGAACTTCAACATTTATGAATTACGTGTTACAACGTGTACTGCGATTAAAAATTCTACAACAGCACAGTTTTTATTTTCTCTAACTTTCCCTTTTTACAAAACATCTTGGGATTTTTCTGGAATATTACGTGCAATTAAATATGAAGTATATGAATTATATAGAAGAAGTTCCATTTTTTCCCTTTAGTATATATGTGTGTGGTTATTGTCATAACGTGCCTATATCTAGAGTTTTATGAAGAATTAAAAAAAAAATCGGAAATTTTAAGTTTATGTGACCAAAAATGACCAGTTATAGGACTGTCCTGAGATTCCTCTGTTTATTAAGAATCTCTATAGTTCATTCATGTAATTAACTGACCCCAGAGCAATAAAATACTCATTTTCGCACAGCAGGGCATCAATTATCCGACAGCAGATTGGCACATTTAAAAAATTAGAAATAAGTTGGTGTAACAAAATGCTATCTTTAAATAAAGATAAGGCATGACATATACTTCTAACATTTAAGTCTGCATGGACAAAGTTTAAGTTCATTAGCTGGCTAGTTAGGTGATTTATTGCCATTTTATTGACCTCATGCTGGGTATGCCGACACCAAGCTGATTATCATATAACTTGAGCTGAGTAGTAATTACTACATATTTTCGGGACAGTCCTATAACTGTTTTGACCTCAGAGTATTTGTAACACAATCCTATAAAGATGCGTCAACTGAGTTAAATAACAAAGTTCTCCTTCGCCTTGTGTGATCACTATTTTGTTTCTACATCTAAAACATCCCTAATAAATAAACATTTATAGTACACTATGAATATTCCTATCATATACATATGGATATAGATATATAGATATCTGTAACGTACAATAGTTTGCTTAAGTACTTCTATTAATCTGATAGTTAGTATTTAAAGTCCAAGTTCGCATAGCATTTATATAGAAATTCCAAATATCTCATTCCAAATTATCATTTACGTAGAACAACATAATTCTTACTTCCAGACAGTATTCATAATAACCTAGTCGATACCTCGTCATGCAGCCCGTTTGTACATGACCACATGAGAGAAGCTCTCTCAAGCACAGCCAACATCAGACTCCCCAATATAAACTGGATATTTCCGTTTGATATCAAACAAGTAGTATCTGCTTAGAAAATAGCCAAAGACCATTCGGTGAATCCAATGTATACACAAACATGACAGCATCTTCTAACACTTCAATCCCCAGAATTCATAGTTTTCCAGATAAACAAATATTGAATAGTTCAATTCAATTCAAACTATTTTATTCCCAAGAGTTACATACTAGTAAATAAACAGCAATGGATATGAACAATAAAGAAGAAATACAACATATTTAACAATCATTATAACCTACAAGCGACAGAGAAGATAATTTAAGAAGAAACTCATGTAAATATAAGTTGTTATCAAGTCATGATAATTTAATCAAAGTAGATATAAAACTCGAACAGGAAAAGTAGTATTCAACGACAGTAACATCACAAACATGCACAGAAACAAACAACATGAATAACAGGCTAAATAGGACATCACAAACATAAAAGGCTACCGTCTTGGAACGGTCAGTGGCAAGAAAGGCCGCTAGGGGTTTAAACCAGGTTCTAGGGTGCACCACACCTCACTCTTACCCTATTAACTTACCATTCCAAGTCGCTTACAATAAATCGGGACAGTGTAAATAAAGATATTCCCGCCAGATTATATTCTCTAACAAACAATGCAGCATTAATAGGCAATATAAGTATAATAATCAATCCCTAATTAGTGACTCAACAGGGAAAATATATAGGAAAACGTACAACTAAATAATTGTATTATAGCTGTACAGTCCCTGTTTTAACTGGTAATAACTCATGAATATGAATGAGTCACGTGTGAAGTAGTTTCAAATCGACGAACACCCCAAAAGTCGGTATATAAGGAGAAATCGATACGTAAAATTTCACATTTTTATTAATCCTCCGTACAGGTAACATCGATAAATATACGGCACCAGAATATATGTGATAAAAAAATAGTTGCCCGGAACGGGATTTGAACCACAGTCTTGCACTTTTAAGATTTGAAAGATGTACGCTGAACCTCTAGACCACTGCCATTTATTGGTATTTTGTAGCATTTTTAACACTAAATAGGCATTACGTAATAACAAGAGCGCGCATAAAACTCAACAAGCGCTAAATAACAAGTCGATATATGGTTGATTTGAGACGAAGTATTAGTTTCATATTGATAAGATACAGTATTACACCAGGCAATATTAATTTACACGTGCGACAATATGGACTGCATATTTATTGAACCATCTTTAGTTGAGTTCAAATATGTGAAGTTATTTTGCCTCATAATATATGGTAGTTAGTATACTATTTTCTCAAGTAGCGTTGTAGTTCAGTGGATAGAGCACAGGATTTGAAATCAGAAGGTCGTGTGTTCGAGCCCCGAAAGCAGCTAACTTTTTTTTTTGGTAAAAAGTACTGTTACCTGTGTATAGGTACGATGTGCACTAGTCGATGTATATACAGTAAATGATTTCATGCACTATATTTTCTCGCTTAAATACTCGATTTCGACATGAGCTGGTGAACATAAAGTTACAAATAAAGACACGCCTACAAAGAAGAAATCGATTGATATAGGGCGTCTGTAGCTTTAAAGATGAAATTTGTCCTAAATCAACAAATCCGTTGTTGATATGTTTTTAATTATTAAATATCATTATAAATACGATGTTTACTATGCTATTGATGTATGTTTAGTGAAAATATGTTTTTAAAGATAAAAACCGAAAAGGCGAACAGGCATTGCTAAAAAATCGAAAAAAATCTAAGGGGAAAAACTCTTGCGCGAATTACCGGAAATGACGTCATTGGGAACAAACTATTTTTTGTTTACATTGGGACTGAACGCAAAACAGTATACCTTGTGTGAAAATGTGAGAATTAAGCGATGTCAGAGGAAATGCCCGTGATAAAACGGTTACACCATGTGCAACCTTTAAGTTTGGAGCCAGAATACGTGTCTGAGGACGAAAATACATCGGATTCATCAACTGATGATGAAGTCGTACGCGGTGCAGGTGCAAATTGAGAGCTTGCAAAGACTATCGTGTCATGTCATTCGTTACGTTCAGTGGTTTATTACACTATTCACTAATCTAACAAAATAGCGTATTTATACACTTACAGCAACAACAAACAAAAAAACAACGTAAACATTGTTTTCATCGAAATCTGACAGTAAGTCACCCGCAACACTGCAATATCTTGGTACATACACAATAACCGCGAAATGTAGTATATTCCGAATGAATGGACCTGGTCTATACCTATACATTAATACATGGATATATATGTATGTAACTCTATGGTAAAACGAGCGTCAGATTTTTTTTGCCGATAAGTAAACATGGAACAAATACATTTATTAGATATTATCCATAATTGATAAAAAATGAATAAAAATAATAATAAATGAAACAGCATATAATTTCGGCGCCATAATTGCTATAGTATTATATATTTGCCATAAGTCGCCATCAACACCAAACACTCTAGAAGCGGTGTTTGCAATATGACACGCTCTCTAGTCTTCACGTGCCCCCAAATATCAATACAGACCAATAAAATATTGCGGTGCACTATTGAAGCGCAGCCTAATTTGGGTACATAAGTCGGTATATCACAAAAGCACGCACCATTTAGGGAAACCTAGTTTTATGATATATTTCCTGTTTATTGCAATTACTTGAGCGGTGAAATATCGCCGAGGGCAGACGCGTATTGCACAAGACGGATATATCACATGATATTTGTCGCGCACAAAGAGAGAAAAATACTATGATTTAAATGATATAGCCAAATGTATTATGAGAACGATATAGACAGTTAGTAAGTATACAGATCGAAAACAGACCAAATATATCAAATTACCATAATATAAAGTATATTATTCTATTATACTTGTTTTACTTATTGCACGAGCTAAGAGGCGTTATTGTTGTTGCTTTGCCATAAAAAATTACTGAATTAATATAAAAGCTAGTAATATTATTAATTTTCTGCCTTGTTATAAATATCCATGAAACATTTTTTTTTTTTCAAATCCATAGCCCTATATATGTTGATAATATATATCTATAATACTATTGGCAGAAGAGGGTGTATAATTTAAAATTATTAAAATTAAAATTTGGAAACAAAGACACAGTATTTATTTCACCGGATTCATTTAAATTTATATGCTGAACGTTCTTAGCAATCTTTTAAAAAAAGACGGCTACATAATATTAGCGCCGTCAACTCTTCATTGATTCACGTAAAGACGCATGCTTCTAATTCAACAGCTAAACATTGTATATAAAGATCTAAGACTATACACCTTTCTTCAATTTATCATACGAGGTGCTAAGATAATTGAACATAAATTTCAATCTTACTTCATGTATGAATTTCCTCAACGCCGGTCGAATAGGCGAATACAACTTGCTTGGAGACGGCGGGGTTATGCACTTCTCATTTTTATAGTCGAATATCGTTGGTACCGCTGTTGATTTTAATCTGCATGGCCTTTTGTTCTCCAAATTCAAAGATAATGAAACCAAAGGATGGACTTCCCACGAAGTCAACTCAAAATGTTTGCTACAAACTCGCGCGTCTTTCGTAGGTTCCCACTTTCTCGACGAGTCGGGCGATTTTCTTCGCTAACGTCTACCCACACTTCAAATCTTAATATATCATTATCTCGATTAGGGAAACGAAAAAAACTTAGGTTATTATCTTGTCCTTCTTTATGCAAACTTTTTCACCCAGCAACAACACACGGCATTTTTAACAAGTACCATAAAACGTAATCCTACATAGACAATACTATACAACTCAATGCGACACCGCGAATCGTTTGGTACCAATGACGTCACAGGATCACGTGTCACTTACCTGTCTTCAAAAAGGGCGAAACTAGAAGCGTGTGCGCTATGGGATAAAATTGGCTACTGTGAGAAAACGGGACAACCAATAAGTGTAAGATTTGAAAATATTGTATATTATATACGTATATTTCCGAATATATACTCAAAATACACCCTATATTTCACCATAATATATTGCCTATAAAGTGGGAGAACAACTTTCAGATTACTTTTTGTTGCCTCTGACATTACCTCTCATGAACAAGCTCAATAAAATCGGGTCTTCTACCTCATTCTCTTGGTTGTGTCTGTTGCTTCCAAAGGATCTCCCTTATCAGTATTTAATATTCACACTAGCGTTCTTTAGTGCTGCGTGGCAGCTGTAAATAGTCTCCCCGTGCTACGAATCGGTTGTTATTTTATTGGTCTTTTGGGATCATCGAGACAAAAATAGATGTTTGAAGAAGATATAAAAATATAACAGGAAAAGTTGCATTCAATGACAACAGTCAACCATAAAAAGAAACAAAGAACAACTATATATAAGAATTAATAAAAGGCAATATAAGAAATCACAGACTCACAAGGGTTGACAATAGGGCTAGCGCCTTGTAACGGTCAGTGGCAAAAAAGCCGCTGGGGGTTTAAACCAGGTTCTCGGATGCACAAAACCTCACTTTTACTCTGTTGTCATCCCAATAAACAGGACAGTGTAAAAACAAAGATATCCCCCACCAGGTTGTAAACTCTAACAAACAAGGCAGCGTTAATAGGAAGTTTAAGTAAAACACATAAATGATCAAGCATATATAATATTTAAAAAAAGCCTAGAAAGCCACAAAGTAAGCAACAAAAGAACAAACCGTTAAGGGTACGACAAGACAAGATTAAAGACAAACAGCAAACGTTCTATAATGATTTAGGTAGACGTCATCATAGGGTCCACAATCTGTTCGGTCATTGCACAATCAAAGAGAAAGGCATAATATAGTGGCGAACTGTAAATGGTTAACCATTAAACATGCAGTACGTTGCAAAATGATAGGGTCATAACCTCTTTTGATAAATGTTTTAACAAGTTTAATGAATATTCTATGAAAGTGATTATGACCGAGGGTCTTACGAAGTTTGTAAATCACATCAGGTTGTGATAGTCCTTGTCGCAGAAGAGTTCTTAAATTACTTTTATATTTTAAAAGTAGATCAGGGTTACGATAATACAATTGTGTAAATGTTTTTCGAAGTTTATGGTAACGGGAGCCCTAATGGACTAGCTTTTCAGTTATACAAATATTAAGAATATTAAAGTCCTCAACACGACTACAAGCTCTAGAAAAATGAATAAGTTGAGAAACATAGACCCATAAGAAGTAGCTCGGGTAACATCCCCATCTAAATGGGGATAATTAACAATATCAAAATTAAAATAATCTCTTTTGTCACCGATTTTACGAATTATTTCGCCATTTTCAATAGAGAGATGTAAATCAAGAAAAGAAGCGTAAATCAAGAAATGTTAGCTTTGTTGAGTTGAAGTTCCTTAGGACAGATGGTATTAACCATAGCAGAAAGGAAAGGATTGTCAATGTTCAATATGTCATCCAAATACCGAGAGGCGTCATTAAAGGTTTCAATTACATCTACCTGAGTATCGGATTAAAGACTCAACATGAAATCTCTTTCATAGCAATACAAGAACAAATCTGCGACAAGAGGTGCACAGTTCGTACCCATAGGGATACCGCTTAGAAGTAGAATACCGCTCAAGCCGGTGCTAGGGGGCGTGAGAGGTTTTGCGTCTTATGGCCCTGTCACACTACGGCGTATAGCATCAGCGTACGCCGACGTACGAGAAATTTGGGAAACACGCTGGTGTACGTCAAATAAGTTAGGGATAAGTTTTACACAAGTTACGAGCACGCCGAAATACGCTGGCATAGGTTGTCGTACGCCGATGCCGGTCAAAAATTGTATGCATGCACAAAATTTGTAGCGTATGCCGACGTGTTGTTTATAAGTTAAGCATAATTTAGAGGTACGTGACAGGCTAGTTATGTACACGTTTACATACGCTACAAATAAGTTACACATAAGTTGGCATCCGTCGAAAAACGTCGGCAACCAGCTCGGCGATTGTGTAGCGTTTGTGAAACCTTTTTCTAACCTATGAGCAACGTACTGTTAACTTATCATTAACTTATATCTGACCTTTCCACAACGTATATTGACGTATTGAACGTATGCCTGACGATCCTAGAATTACTCAACATGTTAAATACGTGTTTAAAACTTACTGAACGTGTTTAGAACTTACAGGTAGCGTATTTGCCAGCGTTTTAGGTTCAGCTATATATATGGTGTACCGATGAGCAACTCATCATTCCTGCTGATGTATACAATACGCACCAACACGCTATGCATAAGATAGTCATAAGTTAGACTAACGTTGCGCATAAGTTCCGCATAAGTCATGAACGCTAGAGGTACGCTGGGCACACGCTGTCACACGCTTGTAAAAGTTGTATAAGTTATGTAAACGCTAGGGACAAGTTATGAATAAGTTACTCATACTTTAAACATAGGTTATATATTCGTTCAACTCGTTAGCAATACGCTATGGAGGCTTCCAATTGATTTTTTAATTCATTTTCAACGTATGCCAGCGTGTTTGATAAAATTTTCATACGTCGGCATACGTTGTTTAAAACGTTATAGTGTGACAGGGCCATTACATTACCTCCCATGAACAGACTCAATAACATGCTACTTGATTCCCTTGGTTGTGTTTGTGGTTCCAAAGGATCTCCCGTATCAGTATTTCATGTTAATGTCATCCTCCTACGAAACGGTCCCCGTGTGGTTGCCGGGGTAGAATACAACCAATGCAATCTCACAAACACACTGCCACGTGGAGAGGGGTAGAACACCCCTATTCATATTCATTTTATCATTGTTTATCATGCTCATTCAAGGTCTTAATCATGACACCGCGTATGCAAACGTGGAAACGTTGCTCTATCGTAAATATAGTGTCTACTGTATAATCTGCAGCAACTCTGCAGTTCTGAGGGTAAGAAGGTTCTAGGCCCATTCTCCATATTTTTATCTTGGTGTTATTGGAGGATGAGCCTGGCACGTTCATTCCTGTTAGTCGTCATATAACCTTGCATGTGTCGGTGCGCCTTAAAATCCAATTAAATCAATCCTACTAAACGGATGTTGCAATAACTTATTTATTACACATTTTCCGTAAAATATGGCTTGACAGCAGACGACATGTGTGTAGTCAACATAATGTATGATTCATCCGACATCATCTGATGATACACGTTAAATTACGTTTAATTGTTCACCATGCAAACTGCATTAAAACAGCTGTTGAAATAGTTATAATCTAAACCAAGAGTGACGAGGACGCTTAACTTGCTAAAATGGCTCTTAAAATTCGCAACATCTCGCTCACGTTTTCGAAGCATCCTGAATAATGGCGGCATAGGCCGAGTTTTAACGATTGGGCTCTAACAACATTATAGGAAATCACGAACGTTTGTGTCCATCTGATGCGAAATAACAGTATTGTTTGTAATGCAGAATCAGAGAAGAGTATAGATTTTTTGATTTTTCCATTGATTTTCAACACTAACGGTTTCTCCTTTATGTCTAATGGTGTCCACGCCCAAATGCAGGGTGGCGAAACCACGTGACTTTTTGACTTTGTTCACGGCAAAAAAGGATAAACAAAACGCTCGATTCAGGTAAGTTTTTGCTTCATAACATTCTTAATATTTAACGAATTTTGATAAACTAAAGCGCACATACCCCTACACAGTGAGCTATTTCCTCAGCCGTAAACGGTAATACGATTCATTCAGCACTTTCTGAGATTAGCCCTCCCAAAATATTGGAAATGAAAGAAATCGTATGAGTGTGTTCACGGCTCTCGCCTAAAACCAAGTACATCGGCTTTGAAAACGGCGAATTCTTATAATTCGGTTTGTACGCATGTGCCAATTACAATATCGGAACAAATTTGACAATTCTCAGTGAAAAGTTCATAGAAACTTCCTTTGGTGGAAAGACTTGTACTCCCCGTGCTACGAATCAGTAGTGTTATTTTTTACTGGTCCTTTGGGACCAACGAGCCCAATATAGGTGGCTTTGAAGTAGAATACCGCTTAAGCCGGTGCTAGGGGGTGTAAGAAGTGTTGCTTCTCCCATTACTTCTCATGAACAGACTCAATAAAACCGAGACTGCTACTTTATTCTCTTAATTGTGTTAGTTGCTCTCAAAGGATCACCTTTATCAGTACTTATTGTATAATGATTGCGGAAAATGCAATGATTGCGTGCACGGGTGAAAGCGCTGGAATAAACGAAATGTACAAAAAATATCAGACTATTGTTTGGGGTGCTTTTTCCAGCCAAAGTTTTTTTTATACTTTTAAGACAAAATACAGCCAATACCTAAATAAGATGTTTATCAGTAAAACAGGCATTTTTCGTGTATACCTCCATCCGTGAGAAAGTGTCGACTCTTACGGATGACGGAAGGTATACAGTATTGGTTCTACCCAGGAAAAATGGAGTGGTCTGCCTCTACCACAAAAAAATTCGACCGACGTATATCATCATTTAAATAATGACCTATTGTTGTATAAGTGTTTAATGAAATCATGATTTATTTCTCTTCAGAAATGAAGAACCTAGCATCTGGATCAAAGGCACATGTACCGGCATGTCTCATTTAAATACAAGGAGCATTTTAGTCCAGTATGAGAAAGCGCACGAAGGTCGGGAATATACACGTGCTGCTTTTCCCGGTCCAGTTTGCAGCACCATCGTTGCAATGCAAACGGTGTTGAAAATAAATGACCTTTGCGTGACTTGTAATACATATCTCGCCACGACCTTGCTCGACATCAGCGAAGGAAAGTGGGCAGATAAAAAGAATCTGTACTATGTGACTACACGACAGCGGACAAAACTGCCAGGAGGGATCATATTTGGAAAACACTCTAGGTTATAATAGCGTAAAAGAGTCTCCATGCCCCTTCCATAGTAAAGTTAGAATGTTGACAACCTGTTAAAAACTCAGACCTGATTAGAATTCTGGGAAACTTACTTTATCACGCAAATAAACATGTCTGCTATTAAACATTAACAAGGAAATAGGGAGTTTAATACCTTCTAAGAAACATTTATTCAGTTGTATACTAACACCGGGTCAAATGTCAAAGCTATTTTTACCCCTTGCAATTTCGTACCCTGTCTACTTTCACTTCTGAAATTATATCAAAAACTGTCAAAATCATGATGACAACATGTCCAGAATACAGTTACAGCCAAAAAATAACAGGAAACTGCACTAAGAAAAAGGAAAAAAAGATTAGCACTCTTTAATACAGAACTACTTTCGACTGCACAGGCGAGCATATCCGGCTGATTTAGTGTAATTAAACCTCTAATCAGAAGTTACACCGCTGCACCGTTTGTAACAGAAGCTGTGGATATGGGACACGACGACACACAAGTGATTATAGCCCTATCTGAGATCGTTCAGTAACGCTGCACACCTTCACTGGGTTTAAAGACGAGACGTAGTTCTAATATGTAAAAGGCACTGTGATGATAGTCCCAATTGTCTAGTCTATGATAACCGTTTAAAATAATTATTGAGATTGTCATTTTGGATTTTGCCGGAGTCCTAGTTTAACAGAAAAAAAGAAGACTCAAAAGTAGCAGAGTGAGCGTTTAAAACATGATTTAAGTTTTACCATGTCTTGTGACTGTTTTTAATTGAATTGTGTGATTTGATTAGTTCGTTTGATTTGCAATAGTAGTGTCATATCTTAGTGAATACTAGTAGTCTAGCATAATTCTAGTAATGCCTTCAGTAAATCTTTGTCACAATACACTTTTGGCTGTTACTTGTGATACGCAGACTTTATAACCGCTGCTTTTAACTAAATTTTCGCTCTTCGGGGCATAGTATTTTGTTAGATACTGGGACCATACGCCGCTGTACATTCGGGAAGAAAAGATCTCTATGTCCACCGCCATATGCATGCCATCTTGGGGATGGTTAAAATTATGTACTATTGACTTTATTAATATTGAGTTCTGCTCAACCCGGCTAGAGGGCGTGAGCGGTAGATAGCATATTTCACTACCGTTCACGAACAGTCTCAAACCGAGACTGCAATATTTCGTATTGGTCGTGTTCGGCCGTTTTCAAAGGTCCACTCTCATACTATTTTGTATTGATTTCTGAATTACCATGCGTTCACATACATTTGAAAGAATATGTTGCGTGATATTATTTTTTTCGTCTTGTTTCCCATTCTAAAACTTTGACCATGTTTATTTGACCATGTTTTCTTTCGTCGTCTGTCTGTCATAAATCAGTATACTGTGTCTGAAGAGTTCTGATCCAATTGTGCACGCCATTTGTGCACGCCATACTTAAATTATGAAGATCTTTTCTTCTTGAGAGTACTGATCATTATTATCAAAATGACATATTACCGTTATTTTGTTAATGGGCTGTGATGTAGAAGAAGAAGATTTTATTCATAAATCAATAGGCCATATGCCCGTGAGATACTACAAATGCATATATACATAGAACATATGACATAGCAATAAACATATTTACAGTTCTAAGTATTTACATGAACATTTTTCTGCTATAAACATAATATTATATTATTTGTATTCCTAATTAATAGAAATAACGGAGAAGGTGATACTGTTGTGATGTTACAACGTATTGCAAAACATTTCGAACATAATTAATATAACAATCCCAATGTGGTAGTGCCCCACAAATGCAGCAGGATTGGTGATTTGATCTGTCCATACCTAACGCGCTCACTGCATCCGTACGGCACCGCCACGTGGGTAATTAACGGCTGTAAATAGTATTTATGTTAGCTATATTTGCAAACTAATGACACCATTCAAAATAAGTTTAATATAAAAACAACTGTAGTTATAACACTTTAAAGTTGGAAATGTAATTACCTACATATTTACAATTATATACGACTTAAATAACATGCATATATGATCAATAAAACAAAGTTACATTAATATTCAAATAATCTGTTTCTTAATCTGATGTATTATATTGATAACGGGTTACCTTAATTTTCGCAAGCTAGTCAAATTAAAATAAGTAATGAAGCAATATTTTCTGTAATATTTCAATCTGTCCCTTTTATTATGATTGATTTTAGTGTGATTGAATATTCGTAAAATAAGTTATGAGTTGGTAACTCTTCATTCGACGCTACAGATCTGGGGTTGGCCTTGCTGGTTCAGGTCGTTTATATTGTCTTATAGTTTGGATTCTCAAAATATATACGTCGTCAGTAGGTTCAGAAACGGTGTACATCTGTTGTAAAATGTGTCTGTTGATGGCGGATAAGGACTTAGGCATATTTGGCTCCAACATTTGAATGAGTATACGGCAATCTCAGTGTGTTTAAAACACATGGAGTCCCGTAAATGTTTCTACATAACTTGCATTGATGCAATCATTAATATTAATACTGAGAACAGTTCAAAGCAAATGATATTACTAACTGTTGATTGATTTTACATTACCAGTGGTATATTTAAACATTTCGTAAGAATAACGAAGACAAAATATAACTGAACTCAACATTGTATAAAATAATATGCTAGCAGCGTTAATTTTAAAAACGATACTGGATATATAACTCGAAATGCCACATTAAATGCATGATACAGATTTCAAGATTGCCGTGTGAACCTTCAATACTGGACAATGGAGGACAATGGAGGATATACTCGGAGTATAATATGTATATACAGAGTCGAAGCGTGGCCATTTTTCAACAAATTTAGAGGGGGTGGGGTGGGAAGGGATAGTCCTATAGTTACTTAGTTACTTTCAACTTTTAATTAATTTTCGATTGTCAATGTTACTCATGTAATCATTTTTTACACCTCTGATATATATTCAAATGAATTGCTTAACGACTTCAGCATTTAACATATAGACAGATCAGGCAGCAGAAAACATTCAAGCCGTGTTAACGGACCCGTTTGGTTACAAGATATACATAATATATCAGGAAAGGCGGTATGGTGTCCACAGAGGGGCGTCAATATATTAAGGGGAAACAAGTCAACAATGTTCATCTTGTTGCATATGTCGAAACATTTATTTAGACCATACAAAATATTATCTGGCTTTCAAAGCCTTTTAGGAAATAAACACATTCGAGCTACCGATGTTTTATTTTCAATTAACATGCTGGTTTTATTAGCACATTTTCAATGATTAATGAAGTTAGTTAAATTATTTACGAAATATGTTTCTTGCATTGAATTTAAAAAGCATAACATCTGTCGCCAAACGAGAAATTTTGAATAACAAACAACTACATGTAAAACTACCACATTCAATCCATCTCATGTAGCACACATAGGCAAATTGACCATTGTGATTCAGTATATTATTGACCATTGTGATTCAGTATATTATTGACCATTGTGATTCAGTATATCATTTTCATTCCTTTCATTTAACTAGTGCATCGTGAGTAAAATGGACTAAATGCATTTGATAGCATATTGTTTGTTTTGCCTGTAAAGTTGACCCTATAATATTATCCATTGAAAAGTAGAATCAAATCCTTCTAATTTTGTTCAGAAACAGTTGGCGGAAGAGTTATACACTGTATCGGTGTCTGCAACCAGAAACTGATTCATTTGATATTGTTCCGAACAGTCTTCAGATAAATCTTCAGATATGGTTTCAGATAAGATGTGAGAAAGGTGTGTTGGTCAAGCACATTGTCTCAACTACTTTTTTCATGTAAATTTCATATTTCCTCTCTGGTGGGAATATGTGGATATAATTGTCAATAAACTTCTATTGGCCTTTTTCGCACTTGCCTTGGAAAGGACTTTGTAAAATGGCATCTGCTGTTTAATCCAAAATTCTGCGCTCACTTTTCCAGCGATAGACTGATTTTGGCTTTCGCCATGATGGTATCTGAAAAATTCAGACGAGCGTTTTAAAATGAATTTATCATATTTGCACATTTGCGTTTTTATAAATATAAAAATATCTGATATAAAACGAACAGCTGTTCTAACCAAGCTTAAACAAAATGATCTCGTACTGATCATGAACAACTGTCCAATCCCTATACATTTCTTTACCTATGTATGCCGTTCTGCTTCAAGAACATGTTTATTCTAATATTTGACTGTCCAACGGGGAAACGTCGTTGAAAATCAAATTATGGAACCGGAATATGAACTTGCTTAGTGTTCGGCCTTTGCAATGACTTTGATTTAATTCTGTTTAGAATCGGTATACATCGAGTTGTCAAACAGTCAAGTACTAGAACGAGCATGTTCTCAAAGCAGAAAGGCACATTTCGGTGAAAAGAAATGTATAAGGAGTGGGCAGTTTAACGTTTGGCAAAGCTTTTTGTATGTGGTCCAAGATTTGGCGCAATAAACATGTTTCACAAAAGACAACATACTTCTAGCGGACATGAAGTAAACATTTAAACTGTCCTTTTACATTTAGAGCAAAACCAAAGCTACACCGAAAACCCGTGAACGTGATCGTTGCATTTTTTCCGCCCGTGTACGCAATCATTATATAAATCGATAAACCAACGGAAATTTTCGCGTAAATCTTCACTATAACTGTTAAATTTGTTCCAATTTTGCATTGGGCACATTCATAGAAACACAATTGTAAACATTCGGCGTTTTAAGGCCACTGTAGTTGATTTTAGGCGAGGGCCGTGAACACAATCATACGCTTTCTTCCATTTCCAAAACTTTGGGAGAGCTATCTCAGAAAGTACTCAAGGAATCGTATTGCCTTTTTTGGCGGAGAAAAGAGCTCATTTTTTAAGGATATGTGCACTTTAGTTTATCAAAATTCGTTAAACATGAAGAAAGTTATGAAGCAATAACATACCTTAATCGAGCGTTTTGTTTATATTTTTTGCCGTAAACCCAGTCAAAAAGTCATGTTGTTTCGCCACCCAGAAATGGCTAACCGGACATAAACATGTTATGACTTGTAATTTGGTGCGCAATACACCATCTCTTGCTGATATATACACTCAATCTAAGTTCGTGTCAATAGCTCAAGCACACTCAATCTAAGTTCGTGTCAATAGCTCAAGTAGTTCATGTGCTATGGACAAGACACGCAGCAATTTCAAGGGGCCATAGCTCTGTTTATTCTAATCGAATATAGCTGATATTCAAACTGAACGTTTATATAACTATAAGCCGATTGACCAAATTTCGGTACTAAAGATGAAATATGACGGTCCTAGAGTGTTTACAGGGTTCATTAAAGCATTAAAGCATTTGTTCAATAATTCAAGGGTCAGACCTTCATTGTTTCTCGTCAAATATAGAATCCTTTTAACTTGTTCAAGTTTGTTCAGGTTTTTAATAATATAAATAGTTACACCAAGTTTGGTAACACAAAAGAGTTACAGTGTTAACAAGACAGGATATAACATTTTTCATTAAAACAAGGGCCATAACTCTACTGTTTTGTATCCGATATTGGTGGTATTTGTTGTCTGAGCTTTTATTGATATAAAGCCTCTGACAAGGTTTGGTAAATAATAAGTACAAAATGCAATTTCTAGAGTGATAACAAGCCGGCACATGGAATTGTTCATTAAAACAAGGACAATACCTTCGGCCTTAGAGCTTACAACGTTTAACTGTAACGTCACAGGTGTTCAGTAATGAGTATTTACCAACTGTAGCGTCACATGCGTTCAGTAATGAGTATATACCAACTGTAGCGTCACATGCGTTCAGTAATGAGTATATACCAACTGTAGCGTCACATGCGTTCAGTAATGAGTGTATACCAACTGTAGTTCACATGTGTTCAGTAATGAGTATATACCAACTGTAGTTCACATGTGTTCAGTAATGAGTGTATACCAACTGTAGTTCACATGTGTTCAGTAATGAGTATATACCAACTGTAATTCACATGTGTTCAGTAATGAGTGTATACCAACTGTAGCGTCACATGTGTTCAGTAATGAGTATATACCAACTGTAGTTCACATGTGTTCAGTAATGAGTATATAACAACTGTAGTTCACATGTGTTCAGTAATGAGTATATACCAACTGTAGCGTCACATGTGTTCAGTAATGAGTGTATACCAACTGTAGCGTCACATGTGTTCAGTAAGGAGTATATACCAACTGTAGTTCACATGTGTTCAGTAATGAGTAATATACCAACTGTAGCGTCACATGTGTTCAGTTATGAGTATATACCAACTGTAGTTCACATGTGTTCAGTAATGAGTATATACCAACTGTAGCGTCACATGCGTTCAGTAATGAGTATATACCAACTGTAGTTCACATGTGTTCAGTAATGAGTATATACCAACTGTAGCGTCACATGTGTTCAGTAATGAGTATATACCAACTGTAGTTCACATGTGTTCAGTAATGAGTAATATACCAATTGTAGCGTCACATGTGTTCAGTAATGAGTGTATACCAACTGTAGAGTCACATGTGTTCAGTAATGAGTGTATACCAACTGTAGTTCACATGTGTTCAGTAATGAGTATATACCAACTGTAGTTCACATGCGTTCAGTAATAAGTATATACCAACTGTAGCGTCACATGCGTTCAGAAATGAGTATATACCAACTGTAGTTCACATGTGTTCAGTAATGAGTATATACCAACTGTAGCGTCACATGCGTTCAGTAATGAGTAATATACCAACTGTAGCGTCACATGTGTTCAGTAATGAGTATATACCAACTGTAGTTCACATGTGTTCAGTAATGAGCGTATACCAACTGTAGCGTCACATGTGTTCAGTAATGAGTATATACCAACTGTAGCGTCACATGTGTTCAGTAATGAGTATATACCAACTGTAGTTCAAATGTGTTCAGTAATGAGTGTATACCAACTGTAGCGTCACATGTGTTCAGTAATGAGTATATACCAACTGTAGCGTCACATGCGTTCAGTAATGAGTATATACCAACTGTAGTTCACATGTGTTCAGTAATGAGTATATACCAACTGTAGCGTCACATGCGTTCAGTAATGAGTATATACCAACTGTAGTTCACATGTGTTCAGTAATGAGTATATACCAACTGTAGTTCACATGTGTTCAGTAATGAGTGTATACCAACTGTAGCGTCACATGTGTTCAGTAATGAGTATATACCAACTGTAGCGTCACATGTGTTCAGTAATGAGTATATACCAACTGTAGTTCACATGTGTTCAGTAATGAGTGTATACCAACTTTAGTTCACTTGTGTTCAGTAATGAGTATATACCAACTGTAGTTCACATGTGTTCAGTAATGAGTGTATACCAACTGTAGTTCACATGTGTTCAGTAATGAGTGTATAGCAACTGTAGTTCACATGTGTTCAGTAATGAGTATATACCAACTGTAGTTCACATGTGTTCAGTAATGAGCGTATACCAACTGTAGCGTCACATGTGTTCAGTAATGAGTATATACCAACTGTAGTTCACATGTGTTCAGTAATGAGTGTATACCAACTGTAGCGTCACATGTGTTCAGTAATGAGTATATACCAACTGTAGCGTCACATGCGTTCAGTAATGAGTATATACCAACTGTAGTTCACATGTGTTCAGTAATGAGTATATACCAACTGTAGTTCACATGTGTTCAGTAATGAGTGTATACCAACTGTAGCGTCACATGTGTTCAGTAATGAGTATATACCAACTGTAGCGTCACATGTGTTCAGTAATGAGTATATACCAACTGTAGTTCACATGTGTTCAGTAATGAGTGTATACCAACTTTAGTTCACATGTGTTCAGTAATGAGTATATACCAACTGTAGTTCACATGTGTTCAGTAATGAGTGTATACCAACTGTAGTTCACATGTGTTCAGTAATGAGTGTATAGCAACTGTAGTTCACATGTGTTCAGTAATGAGTATATACCAACTGTAGTTCACATGTGTTCAGTAATGAGTATATACCAACTGTAGCGTCACATGTGTTCAGTAATGAGTATATACCAACTGTAGCGTCACATGTGTTCAGTAATAAGTATATACCAACTGTAGCGTCACATGTGTTCAGTAATGAGTGTATACCAACTGTAGCGTCACATGCGTTCAGTAATGAGTATATACCAACTGTAGTTCACATGTGTTCAGTAATGAGTAATATACCAATTGTAGCGTCACATGCGTTCAGTAATAAGTATATACCAACTGTAGCGTCACATGCGTTCAGTAATGATTATATACCAACTGTAGCGTCACATGCGTTCAGTAATGAGTATATACCAACTGTGTAATGAGTACTCGTATATACCAACTGTAGCGTCACATGCGTTCAGAAATGAGTAAAATACCAACTGTAACGTCACTGAGTATATACCATCTGGAATGTTTCACACGTAGCACATCATCCAGAGGAAGAACGCTATCTGACAAGCTACAAACCCTTGGTTTTCACGGAAACGTTATTCACTAGATATCAAGGTAGGGTAATTTCTTCACATTGTTGATTGATATAAATCTTTGTCATGTGTCCCTTTAAGCCCAAGCTTTGATTTATGAAAAAAACACACACAAAAAACACAAGCTTTGAAGGAGATACATCAAGCTTTTCGTGGGGGTCTATATGGGTTAGACCTTAAATTGACAAATAATGATATGTTCTATTCTAAAAGTGCAAAACATAATGAATGAGCCTAAACAGGACCATATAGCGTCTTCGTGGCCGAGTGGTTAACGACGTTGCAGTGTAAACCTTCGCCTCTCACCGCTGCGGGTTTGAACCCACTGGGAGCTCCACTTGTAAGTGAAGAAGTGTCGATTCTTACGGATGGCGTGTACAGTACTTGTTCTACCCAGAAAAAGTGGGTGGTCTGCCTCCACCACAAACAAAAGTGGATCGTCATATATATCCTTGCATGTGTTGACGTAAAACACCATACAAATACTAAACAGGACCCTTTATTTACAAGAATATTCATTCTACCCAGTACGCTATGATAACCTAGAATACGCATCAGGGTTAATTTAAGAATTTTATGACAATTATACTGAAAAGAAAAATAAACGCATAATGGGTAGTTCCGCTATATATTGTATGTTTAATATGCTACTGCTAATCCACATTAGGCCTGTCGGTTCGGAAAGAATGTTTAAACAGCATCGAACTTTAAAGTTTCATTATCGACATAATGTGCATTTGGCTCAAGCAGGTGAGCAAACTTAGACTTTAAACGTTGCAAACTCTTAACATTAAACACAATACTGAAATGGCTGGACTTTTTCAAGCGAAACTTCAACATTTATGAATTTCGTGTAACAAAGTATACTTTGATTAAAAGGTCTACTAAATGACAGAATTGTCCTTTCTGCAATTAGTTGTAGCCCCTTTTTGAACATGTTGAGATATATCTGGACTATTACGTGGAATTAGGTGTATATAATAGTGTAGTACAGGCAATTTTTGTCTCGCATTTTCGAAAAAAAAAGAGACATAGGTGTTGCTTTTCCGGCGGCGGCGGCGTCAACATTCAAGTTTTGCGTTTAGGTCATTTTCTCACAAAATATATGCACTAGACCTTTCAAACTTTGCTTATAGTTGTATCATGGTTGGTACATCGCAACGTGACAAAGCAAATGTGGAAGTGGCCTTGACCCTCCAAGCAAAGGGCAGATAACTTACTAATTTTTAGGTTCAACTTTTGCGTTTAGGTCACTTTTTCACAAACTGTATGCACTAAGACCTTTCAAACTTTGCTTATAGTTGTATCTTGAGTGGTTAATTGCAACGTGACAAAGCAAATGTGGATGTGACCTTCACCATCCAAGCAAAGGGCAGATAACTTTAATTGTTACATTTACATCACTTTCTCAGGAAGTAAAATTATGCACTAGATGTTTTAAACCTAATTTATAGCTTAATCTTTGGAAGAAAACATATTCTATTTTGATATAGTTGTGTCGTCGGTAGTTTAGTGTATCTTATTTCTGGATGCCTGGATTTCATCTATAACCTTGACCTACCTTTTGGAGCTGATGATTTTTAGCTCTACTGGCCAAAGGCCTTCATTTTTCATCCGATCTTTACCAAACTTTACCAGATTGTTTATATCAATGAAAGCTCACATAAGTTCGAAAACCAACCAGATCGGACCAATAACAGTTATGACCCCTGATTTAGTTAAAAATGCTATAGTTTGCCTCGTTAATACGATAGGGCTTTCATTTTTCATCTGATCTTTACCAAACTTTATCAGATGTTTTGCCTTTTTTTTTATTATTATTGGTATTTATATATATATTTTTTGTTTTTGTTTTGTTTTTATTTTTTTTGTTTTTGATTGTTTTTTGTTTTGTTTTTTAATTTTCTTATTTCATTATTATTATTATTATTTTATTTTTTTTTGGTGTTAACGCCGTGTTAGCAAGAAGCAAGCTGTGCCTATTGCATTTTTTTCCAGTTCGTTTATTTTTGATGGAGTTACTTACGGCCTCTTGACATTTTTTTTTATTTTAAATTTCTTGTCGGCGCTACTCTTCCTAAACGCCTTATTGGATTTCGACGAAACTTGGCAGGAAGCATTGGTGAGATGTCTAGTTGTGCGTAACGCGCTTTTGTTCCAGTTTGCTGATTATGGCACTTTGACATTTTTACTTTAAATTTCTTGTCGGCGCTACTCTTCCTAAACGCCTTATTGGATTTCGACGAAACTTGGCAGGAAGCATTGGTAAGATGTCTAGTTGTGCATAACGCGCTTTTGTTCCAGTTTGCTGATTATGGCACTCTGACATTTTTACTTTAAATTTCTTGTCGGCGCTACTCCTCCTAAACGGCTTGTTGGATTTCGACGAAACTTGGCAGGAAACCTCAGTATGATGTCTAGTTGTGCAAAGCATGAAATGAAATTTTGGACAAGTTCGAAAACCAGCTAGATCTAGTTAGTAACGACAAGTTATGGCCCTTGAATTGTGAAAACTGCTATATTGTATTTTCCTTTGTAAAATCTGTAGTTACTCCATTTTTTATCTGATCTTTACCATATTTGCTTAGAATGTTAATGTAAACCTTCCACCCCACCCACCCCACCCATTTTTATGAAATTTCATTCATAGAAGAAAGTGGGACAAATTAAAAAATGCCCATGCCAGACTAGACACAGCGGACTTATTGCCCATGATTACCAGGTGAGCGATCTAAGGCCAACAAACTACTGCTGGAAATTTTATGTCAACAACCCTTGATATAAGAGCCAAAACGGTAGATCATCCACAGGCCCTCTTGTGCCTCTTGTTTTTAATAGAATGGCATTTTGTTTTTAAACAAATGCACTTAATGTCATCTCAGCAAACGGCAAACTCGATTGTTCTTAGTTACTAAATGTTTACAAACTTTAATTTAAGCATAATTGACCTTTTTATTTTTAAGTCCAGCCCCCGTTAGGCGAGACATGTGAATCCACGGATATTCGTTTCTTTTTCCTTTCAGTATATATGGTGAATTCAAATTTCAGACATGGCCATGTTTTTAATGAACACATCCCGTTAACACATCGCAATATGTTGTATTGGGACAGCAACCTCAGCGGGAGAGGAGATGAAAGTTGAACTTTACTCCTGAATAATTAGTTATGCATGTAATTGATGTTTGTTTTGAATTCGCGTTTTTAAATGACCTGCATTTTGGGAATACTATGGGTCCTGTTCGAATTTTGTATCTACTTTTTTCTATTTTAGCTCCTTTCGCCACGGAGGGAAGTCCCCATGGGCAGTGGTCTGCGTCTCTACTGAGCTACGAAGGCCGCTACCACGGAGTAAGAAATGAAAAGGTCAATCTTAAAGTGCTTTAAAAAGTGCTAGAAATGATGGTATTTTATAGTGTATTAACCCTACAATCATGAGTGTAAATTCGGGGACCAGTAGACTATACTGCGTACCGGATACCAGTCTACTTGGTCCTTCCGGGTATTAGGTTGACCTGAAAAATAAATTGGAAACCGATTACCGAAAGAGGGTTGCTGGACTAACAGTGTATATACTAGAATAGATGTTTCAACGTCGTATTGCAAAAACAGAAATTAGTGTCTTGTAAAGAACCATTTTAAGAAACAATTCAAATATAACTTGAGAAGTAGGGCCTAATGCATTCGACATTTGGAAGGGTTTAGGGAAACTATTTCTATTCAATTTAAAATTCTGATTTGAGGATGAATACTGTAAGCAAAATACGAATGTTTCTTATGGTTTACATTATTGTTTGGTTTCCCTGAACTTCATTACAACACAATTTAATGTCCTTAACTTAAAAATAATTCCAAACATAAAAGCGCCAACGTTCATTTCTCTATTTCAAAATATGTGGTTCGTTTAATTGATCTATTAAACGTATTGCTTACGTGATAAATTAATAATGCCTTTGATGAATAGTAAGTAAGTTAATGGTTTATTGTCGTTTTACATTTCGTAAATACAATAATATAAACATTGTATGATTACATGGTATTCGTCTTCTACTTCTCCTGACATACACAACATACATTTTCTCTCATGATATGTGGTACTGGAATGCCTTCCTGTTTCAACAAATATTATACAATTTAATAAAAGCGTACACTACGATCACTAAAGAAGAATTTATTAGAGCCTTAAAGCATAACATGAATTAATATTAATGATTTATTCAACAGAATTGTACCGAGTCGTCGAGTTTTTTCAGATCAAACTGTATCAATAACAACAGTCAAATTGGACGGATCGTGTGGCCCAGTTAAGTGCATATATGCACTTTGACTATAAAATTAAAACGCATTATAAAGGTTTTATTCGCATTTAGTCTGAGACCTTTTGTTATTATTAAGAGACTCGACAAAATGTTCCCCTTTCGGCGTTATTAAACAAAATCCAGAACGTCCTCGAGAACACGAATTAAAATAAAGAAAGAAAATGTTGACATGATGTCATGCAAACTTTATTATTGAAAGTTCTGGGAAAAGGGAAAATAATTATCAAAAATGTTAATAAAACAACGTAGATAAGAGCATTTAATGGTTCTTCTAAATCGCATTTGATGGTTCTTCTAAATCGCATTTGATGGTTCTTTTAAATCGGATATGGACGCAGCCGTATGAGAACTATAGACGTCATAGTCCTAAAATACCATATATGGACATTTATAAATAAGGTAATAGATTATTAATAGAAAAGAAAAGCCAGTTACATCAGGTTTATGAAACATAAGCACGCTACAACGTAATAATGCATTATGTATTACATAATCAGTTTCGGAATTTGCATTTATTTGAAGAGATTTTCTTTGATTTAAAGGAAATGTATCTCTAATAGATCTATATGGCAATTTAAAATTTTGACGTCATTGTTGTAATATCCGTTTTAGAAAAGGGAAATTACTTTCTATGCAAATTTAATGCTAGAATTTCTTTATTTACAGGACACATTATTAAATCGCGTGACATTACACTGCATACTATTTTTATTTTTAAAATAGTTCAAGTCAAAGTATTTTGAGTTTAAAGTAGACACGTTGGTAAAAATACCACAGACAAAAATAAATCCAGTTTTCATTGCTCTGATAATAAATATAAAGGTTTCTAACAGCTCAGTTATTCTTCATGCCAAATAGGCTATTTCTCGAGATATATAAACAATATACAGACTGCACATATACACAAACAATTGCTATGCTAAATGTCTTCCTTATGATTGAGAGTACGCTGGCTTATTCTGTTATTATAACAAGACAGAAGCTGACCGGGCAGAGTTCAAAATGCCTCTTCCATCTATTTATCAAACTAGGTATTAAGGTATATCTCCACAGACAAGACTCATCATATATATATATCCACAGACAAGACTCACAAGGTATATCTCCACAGACAAGACCCACAGGGTATATCTCCACAGACAAGACCCACAAGGTATATCTCCACAGACAAGACCCACAGGGTATATCTCCACAGACAAGACCCACAAGGTGTATCTCCACAGACAAGACCCACAAGGTGTATCTCCACAGACAATACCCACAATGTATATCTCCACAGACAAGACCCACAATGTATATCTCCACAGACAAGACTCACAACGTATATCTCCACAGACATGACTCATCATATATATATCCACAGACAAGACCCACAAGGTATATTTCAACAGACAAGACCGACAAGGTATATCTCAAACAGAAAATTAGCCTCGATCACCCGGCCCGCTTATGATTTCTTCGTTTACACGCTATGCTACACAGATCCAGTAAGACATATGCATGAAAGGGTCTTGGCAGGCCGAGACTAACAGAAAATGTAGCATTCAAAGAGCAGAGTCAACAAAAATCGCTAAGGGTACGGGTACCGCACTAAGGGTACCGCATTGGAACATTGGCAAAAAGGCCACTTGAGGTTTAAACAAGATTATAGGATATATAGGGTGCACCATACCTCACCTTACCCTCATGTTGTCATCCTAATTAAACGGGACAATGTATATAAAGAAATCCCTACAGGCTATATCTAACACGCTATAGGTAGCATTAATATGCAATATAAGTATAACACAAAGATGGCCAAGTATATGTGAATATAAAAAAAAGCCTAGAAAACAAAATTCTTCACGGCTGATTCTACAAGTTGGTCGAAGTAACATACTAGCAACAGCAGTAGCTGCTTCATCGAAAACATTTTCCTCACTCATCAATGCTTCATTAATACAACTATCTACATAAATGGTACCAAAGGTAAAGTTTAAAATGATTATACAATTGTGACGGCATAAACAACATCGACACGGATAATGTAGTTAGACAGGTCGCTGACGGCTTAAACAACGATAGTTGTCAGACAGGTCGCTGACGGCATACACATACTGCTAAGAGGGATGCCTGTAAAGACCAAGACATCAAAGGCCAAGGCAATGCTGAAAACATACAGGTAAAAAGCCTTTAAGGAGTGACGACGACGATAACAACGAGGATCAGACCAGTGCAATACTGCAAACGAGGAAAACAACATTTTGTCTGTCAAAATTCATTTTGAAATAAAGCAAAAGCTTTCAAAACTCTCTTCTTTTTTTGTATACAACTCTTAACCATTATGTAATCAAATCGACTAGAGCATAGACATTTGCATAATGTATTACCTATGATGACACAGTTCGAATATGCCCCACTCTTTTCCCGGAACTTTTAGGGCACACATTGAAAAACACGTTAAATCTATGACTGTTTATCTGTGAATAATTGTAAATGAAAATCGGTTAGTGCATAGATATAGGAGCATTTTATACGTTTTTGACCCAGCCCCGCACGCCCAAAGATTCGAATGAAAAGTCTCCAGCCTGCACATCTACAATCTTTAAGGAATGCATGTACCAGTTCTCAGTAAACTGGACGTATGCTCTTTAGAGATCACGTGCCGCCCTCTGCGATCTTGTTCAAGAATGTACGATGAATAAGAATGTTATAAGCCTAAGTGCAGATCAAAATATGACTTGAATTGAAATTATGACCTTGACCTTTCATAGTGTTGGGGTGTGTGGCGGTATTAAATGTGAAAACACCGCTAAATGTAATAAACAACGCTAATAAACAACGCTAAATGTAATAAACAACGCTAAATGTAATAAACACCGCTAAATGTAATAACACTGCTAAATGTAATAAACAACGCTAAACTTGATCATTTTTAACCATAAATGTGACCATGAACGTCAGATGTGAAACACGTTTACCATAAATGTGAAGAAAAAGTTTCTCTTGACGTTAAAGGTGAAAACAATTTCACATTGATATGTATATATATTCACATTTAGGGTCGATTATTACATTTAGCGGTTTTTCCACATTTTACGGTGCCACAGAGCACTAACGGTGCCACAGAGCACCAACTGTGCCACAGAGCGGTGCCACAGAGCACCAACGCTGCCACAGAGCACTAACGGTGACACAGAGCACTAACGGTACCACAGAGCGGTGCCACAGAGCACTGTAGATAATCAGCAACATAGCCTAGATACATGTACACGTATACACGTTTATTTCTTGATATGCACGAAATAGCTGAAAAGCACTGGCTAATTGATTGTCCGTCGTGCATACAATTTCTGAGAAACGCTGTTGTAAACAAAGATCGATTAAAAAAAAGTGTATCTATATTTCATTTATTATATTTTTGCTCTATGCGGTATCTTTCAAATCAACAACATTTCACGTGTTGACTCATTTCTTGAAAGAGTCGATTATTTCTTAGACTCAAAGAAACTAACCCGCCAAATAACGCCAAAAATTGCACTACAAACCCGTTTATCAAAACTCTATTCATGTGTTCATGTCATGTAATAAAGTATATGTGCCGATTAAACGCATATTATTGTTCATGGGTTCTTACAATACTCGTGATTGAATGAAATACGAGTTGGTAACTCCTAATTCAACGCTTCAGTTTTGGGGTTTGGCCTGGCTGGTATATTTATATTGTGTCTATAGAGTTTGAATTCTCAAAATGTGTAAGTTGTATATATACCTCGTCGTCAGTAGGTTTAGAAACGGTGTACACATGTTGTAAAAGTCGGCTGTTATTGGCGGGATATCTATTTTAAAACTCGTTTCTTTTATAATTTGTGTCACTTTCAACATTATCAGAAGTCAAAAAGTGTAAACGTTGGACATGGACGAGGGTCGTCTAATAAATAATGCGAAAGAATTCATAGTTATCACATGTGTATGCGTATGCATTAACCATACACATTTAACTCGAAAGAAAAATACACATTTACAAAATAGTTTGGTTTGCAATGTTGTACGATTGCTTAGTAACTGACCATGAAACAACCAATCACATGGACATGGTAATTCACATGCATAAAGATTCCAAACCAATAACATTTCACATGTTGCACGCCACTGACTACAAGCCCGTCACTTTATAGTCATGATTGACAGGTGAAGCCACGCCACCAGCGGATGACGTCACGCATAAATTATAGAAAGTGTATCTAAAAATAGATCCGTATCTAAGGTGACCTCGATTAGGTACGCTTTTCGACACGTTTGTTTTTAACGAGCGCGCGTGATTTGATAAGTCAAAAGGTGTTTTGTGGAGCATGCATTTCCTACAATACAGTTCTATAATTATTAATTATAAATTACAGTTTTGCAAAAGCCACGGAGTAATCACCAAGTTATAAATTACTGTCACACGTGAACATTCGGGATGATTCTACAAGTTTAATATAGCTATCCGGGGGTGCGTAACCAGAGTTAGGAAAATACCATCTCTGGGTCTTTTGTTCAGTGACATTTATTTTGGTCATACATTTTGATCAGTTTAATATAGAAATAATGTATTTTGAACATTTCTAAAAGAATGATCAATCCTGATGTACTCCCTTTAAGTAATCCATAATTCCAGTATACGTTTCCTAATTAAACATTTTAGTTCATATTGTTTTAAAACAAAATATTGAATTAATCCATGACAAACAACTATACAATCAATAAAGTCCAATGGTTTAAACTATATAAATATATATATTAATCCTTTTTTTGAGTGTTTGTGAAATAACACATTCGTATTTGTTTTCACGAGTCTATTCGAATAAATTTCGCTTCTGAATGTATATGAAATATATAATGCGATTTAAATTAATATATTCAAAATGTTAAACCTCCTTTAGAAATACGTGATTTTCAATGTGGATAAACAGCATCTCCCACTAGGTCAAGTGTATACATCTTGTATTTTTTCGGAAAAAACAGCGATTTATAGAAAGCTGATACACTGATGAAAATATACCTTTTGTAAAATCGTTATACCTATTTATTTTGAAAACTAAAGCGATGACCGTAGGCATATAATACATTGTTAGAAAAGGTCTGGGATAACAGAACTGTTTTTTCTGAATCAAAAATCTATTTTTTGAGTTTTAAAAAAAAAAAAAAAAAAAAGTTTAAAAAGTTTTAAATGTTTCTATTTGCCGTTTAGAATTATTTCAATTTTGAAACTATATATATCGAATGAAATGCCATTTTTAAAGACTGGAATATCGATACTTGCATAGTATTCGGATAGTAAACGGAATCCGTCTCCAGCTTCGACGGACGCTGAACCGGTCAATGAAAAGGATTATAAAGGCTTACATATACAAACAGGTTAGATAGCATTGACATTGTACTTCACCATCGTATTGAATCCTAATTCGAGTGTTCTAGAATGACGTGTGTAAGGTGGACGTAATTATCTTTGCTGTCACTGTAGGGTAATTAAACAAGAGGTCAATGACCTTGAAGCTCTACTGATAGGTTTTTGATAGCTAGATCAGCATTCCTGTGAAGTTTCATGAAAATCCGTCAAGTAGTTTCAGAGGAGTAGTCGCTACAAGTTTTTACTAAATAACTCTATGTAAACAAAGATGGCCGCTGGCAGACATGTTTAAATCGAATCAAAACGATTTTCAACATGGACCAACATCATGTCATGCTGATCATTTTAGAAAAAGTCCCATATCAATATCACTTAGAGTTTTCAAGAAGTAGTCGCTACAAACTTGTTTGTTTAAAAATCTATTTTTAGATTTGGCGGCCATATTGGATTTCACATCAACATGAATGTTTTGCTAGGATCAACTAGACTTCATGGGCAATATTTCTGTAAAGTTTCATGAAAATCCATTCAGTAGTTTCAGAGGAGTAGTCGCTACAAAAAAAAAAGTTGACGGACGGACGACGGACGCCGCACCAAGGCATAAGCTCTGCTGATCTCTGATCAGTAGAGCTAAAAAATAAATAATTATATTGTACTAAAAGAGGCTAAAACACATGGTAAGTGCAGTTTACTTTTATTGATCAACAAACACATGATCCATTACATACAAAGCAGTAGGCATTTATACACACAAAAAAAGAAGAAAAAAAAAGCACATCTGGCGTTAATGTTTCTGAGTCATATTATTTGGTTTCACCAAACTGTCACACTTTTTTTGGATAGTTCTTCCATTTCACCTACGTTATGTCACTAACTTTCACTCCGCTGTTTTGATAATATTTAAATGGTCACTAATTAATTCACATACTTAAAATGTTCAAAATTCCAAAATAAAACGTGTTATGGTTAATAGTTTTTATCATAATGTATAACATCCTTCTTTTCATGTCTATTTCCCAACAGTCGGCAATGTAACTGAATTAACTCTTTCAAGTTACATAGTTGTTCTAAAAAATATTTTGATATGGCAATATCCCTTTTTCCTTTCCGTATATTTATAAACATTGTAACCTTGATGTTTGACATCCATTCATCATAGTAAAAACCACAGACCTTTTTCCTTTAAAACGAATAATACATTGATATTTATAGTGCAACATAGCTTGTGCCCCATTTTTGCAGTCTACTTTCAATATAGTAACACATCAGCGTTAGAATCCGCAATTGAAATGTTGACATTGTTAATAATTCATGTCCATTCAAGCATATATGGAGAAGCTGTTGCTACACTTTCCGCTTAGTCATCGCTGACGTCACTTTCTCCCTTCAACAACGGTGGTTTATATTCCATTAATAGTTTATCAAACAAATATTTCCGCTGGTTGGTTGCTGACTTCAATGCTTCTTCTGATTCAAAGTCTTCCTCATCTTTAAGCCGTGTTGCCGTCTTTTGGATCGCTCTGTATAAAGAATCGTTTGTTAAAGCCTTAAACCATAAAATCCTATCTAAGAATTTGTTGATCACTGCTTTTCTGTATACTGGCAATAGCTCCTTGTACGCTTTCTTTCTTGCCTCATTTTCGGTTAGGTCATCTTGCATCAGACTTTTGGCCTTTTCCCGGAATTGTTTTTGACAATTAGCAAAAGCATCATCAATAAAACTTTGCCAGGGATCCTCCTCTGTTTCAGAGATATCATTGTCATCTTCTGAGTCCATTTCGCTTTCACCTTCCGACATGTCATTTTCTAGTTCCATATCACCATCCTCGTCCTTGTACTGGTACCTAACATTTCCCGACATATTTCCCTTGATACTTTTACGATCACTAGATGAATGAACATCGATAACTTGACAACTACCGGCTTCAATATGTCTTTTCAAAGTAAACGGTCGACAATATTCGTTCAGACAGTGTGGACACTGATGTTTACCCATGTGAGAGCAAACAGCGACTGGGAAGTTGTCATAAAATGATGTGTTTTTAAATGTACGAATGTGCTATTAGAATCTGCTAAAATGTGCGCATGTACTAATGCAATATGTGCTTATATGTGCGCATGTAATGTACTAATGGAATGTGCTTAAATGGGTGGCGGCGGCGGCGAGAAAGAGAGCGCATGTGTTGTAATGTACAAATGGAATGTGCTTAAATGTGCGAACGGGCGGCGGCGGCGGCGTTGGCGACTTGAGAGAGGGCGCATGTGCTGAAATGTCTCTCTCAAGTCGCCAACGCCGCCGCCGCCGCCGCCGCCGCCCGTTCGCACATTTAAGCACATTCCATTTGTACATTACAACACATGCGCTCTCTTTCTCGCCGCCGCCGCCACCCATTTAAGCACATTCCATTAGTACATTACATGCGCACATATAAGCACATATTGCATTAGTACATGCGCACATTTTAGCAGATTCTAATAGCACATTCGTACATTTAAAAACACATCATTTTATGACAACTTCCCAGTCGCTGTTTGCTCTCACATGGGTAAACATCAGTGTCCACACTGTCTTAACGAATATTGTCGACCGTTTACTTTGAAAAGACACATTGAAGCCGGTAGTTGTCAAGTAATCGATGTTCATTCATCTAGTGATCGTAAAAGTATCAAGGGAAATATGTCGGGAAATGTTAGGTACCAGTACAAGGACGAGGATGGTGATATGGAACTAGAAAATGACATGTCGGAAGGTGAAAGCGAAATGGACTCAGAAGATGACAATGATATCTCTGAAACAGAGGAGGATCCCTGGCAAAGTTTTATTGATGATGCTTTTGCTAATTGTCAAGAACAATTCCGGGAAAAGGTCAAAAGTCTGATGCAAGATGACCTAACCGAAAATGAGGCAAGAAAGAAAGCGTACAAGGAGCTATTGCCAGTATACAGAAAAGCAGTGATCAACAAATTCTTAGATAGGATTTTATGGTTTAAGGCTTTAACAAACGATTCTTTATACAGAGCGATCCAAAAGACGGCAACACGGCTTAAAGATGAGGAAGACTTTGAATCAGAAGAAGCATTGAAGTCAGCAACCAACCAGCGGAAATATTTGTTTGATAAACTATTAATGGAATATAAACCACCGTTGTTGATGGGAGAAAGTGACGTCAGCGATGACTAAGCGGAAAGTGTAGCAACAGCTTCTCCATATATGCTTGAATGGACATGAATTATTAACAATGTCAACATTTCAATTGCGGATTCTAACGCTGATGTGTTACTATATTGAAAGTAGACTGCAAAAAATGGGGCACAAGCTATGTTGCACTATAAATATCAATGTATTATTAGTTTTAAAGGAAAAAAGTCTGTGGTTTTTACTATGATGAATGGATGTCAAACATCAAGGTTACAATGTTTATAAATATACGGAAAGGAAAAAGGGATATTTCCATATCAAAATATTTTTTAGAACAACTATGTAACTTGAAAGAGTTAATTCAGTTACATTGCCGACTGTTGGGAAATAGACATGAAAAGAAGGATGTTATACATTATGATAAGAACTATTAACCATAACACGTTTTATTTTGGAATTTTGAACATTTTAAGTATGTGAATTAATTAGTGACCATTTAAATATTATCAAAACAGCGGAGTGAAAGTTAGTGACATAACGTAGGTGAAACGGAAGAACTATCCAAAAAAAGTGTGACAGTTTGGTGAAACCAAGTAATATGACTCAGAAACATTAACGCCAGATGTGCTTTTTTTTTTTTCTTTTTTTTTTTGTATAAATGCCTACTGCTTTGTATGTAATGGATCATGTGTTTGTTGATCAATAAAAGTAAACTGCACTTAACATGTGTTTTAGCCTCTTTTAGTACAATATAATTATTTATTTTTTAGCTCTACTGATCAGAGATCAGCAGAGCTTATGCCTTGGTGCGGCGTCCGTCGTCCGTCCGTCAACTTTTTTTTTTTTAGCGACTACTCCTCTGAAACTACTAAATGGATTTTCATGAAACTTTACAGAAATATTGCCCATGAAGTCTAGTTGATCCTAGCAAAACATTCATGTTGATGTGAAATCCAATATGGCCGCCAAATCTAAAAATAGATTTTTAAACAAACAAGTTTGTAGCGACTACTTCTTGAAAACTCTAAGTGATATTGATATGGGACTTTTTCTAAAATGATCAGCATGACATGATGTTGGTCCATATTGAAAATCGTTTTGATTCGATGTTAAACATGGCTGCCAGCGGCCATCTTTGTTTACATAGAGTTATTTAGTAAAAACTTGTAGCGACTACTCCTCTGAAACTACTTGACGGATTTTCATGAAACTTCACAGGAATGCTGATCTAGCTATCAAAAACCTATCAGTAGAGCTTCAAGGTCATTGACCTCTTGTTTAATTACCCTACAGTGACAGCAAAGATAATTACGTCCACCTTACACACGTCATTCTAGAACACTCGAATTAGGATTCAATACGATGGTGAAGTACAATGTCAATGCTATCTAACCTGTTTGTATATGTAAGCCTTTATAAACCTTTTCATTGACCGGTTCAGCGTCCGTCGAAGCTGGAGACGGATTCCGTTTACTATCCGAATACTATGCAAGTATCGATATTCCAGTCTTTAAAAATGGCATTTCATTCGATATATATAGTTTCAAAATTGAAATAATTCTAAACGGCAAATAGAAACATTTAAAACTTTTTAAACTTTTTAAACTTTTTTTTTTTATTAAAACTCAAAAAAGAGATTTTTGATTCAGAAAAAACAGTTCTGTTATCTCAGACCTTTTCTAAAAATGTATTATATGCCTACGGTCATCGCTTTAGTTTTCAAAATAAATAGGTATAACGATTTTACAAAAGGTATATTTTCATCAGTGTATCAGCTTTCTATAAATCGCTGTTTTTTCCGAAAAAATACAAGATGTATACACTTGACCTAGTGGGAGATGCTGTTTATCCACATTGAAAATCACGTATTTCTAAAGGAGGTTTAACATTTTGAATATATTAATTTAAATCGCATTATATATTTCATATACATTTAGAAGCGAAATTTATTCGAATAGACTCGTGAAAACAAATACGAATGTGTTATTTCACAAACACTCAAAAAAAAGGATTAATATATATATTTATATAGTTTAAACCGTTGGACTTTATTGATTGTATAGTTGTTTGTCATGGATTAATTCAATATTTTGTTTTAAAACAATATGAACTAAAATGTTTAATTAGGAAACGTATACTGGAATTATGGATTACTTAAAGGGAGTACATCAGGATTGGTCATTCTTTTAGAAATGTTCAAAATACATTATTTCTATATTAAATTGATCAAAATGTATGACCAAAATAAATGTCACTGAACAAAAGACCCAGAGATGGTATTTTCCTAACTCTGGTTACGCACCCCCGGATAGCTATATTAAACTTGTAGAATCATCCCGAATGTTCACGTGTGACAGTAATTTATAACTTGGTGATTACTCCGTGGCTTTTGCAAAACTGTAATTTATAATTAATAATTATAGAACTGTATTGTAGGAAATGCATGCTCCACAAAACACCTTTTGACTTATCAAATCACGCGCGCTCGTTAAAAACAAACGTGTCGAAAAGCGTACCTAATCGAGGTCACCTTAGATACGGATCTATTTTTAGATACACTTTCTATAATTTATGCGTGACGTCATCCGCTGGTGGCGTGGCTTCACCTGTCAATCATGACTATAAAGTGACGGGCTTGTAGTCCACTGCTTTGGCAATACCGAGAGTTTAAGACGGAGGGTTTCCGGTAATTCAGGCGTGCGATCAAAATTGCTGGAATTGAGGTAGGTGATCAACATTGTGCAAGAATTGTAAAAAAATCGAAGAATGTCACATGCTAGCCAATTGATCAAAGCGACTATTTCCAGAATGTGGGCATCGACGATGTACGCATGTTGAGAAATCCTTTCTGCCCTATGCAATTTATGTGGGGAAACATCGCATGCACTTTTTTATATTCAGACCTTTATTTTATCTTGTGAATTTCCCAACCATATATATAGAAATCTTACGTACATCTGCGAATTTCTAGACACAAATGGGGTAGTCTGAAGAAGAAGATCACAAAACATCCACAACAATACAGGCGTGCAACCTACAATGCAGGCGTGCTATGAAATAAGAGCAAACTCAAGGTTTGTCGTTTTCAGAGACGCCTATTTATGTTTTACTATCATAGTATTATAATTATTGTTTACATTAACAAACACTCGATAACATCTAAATATCACAACTTACCTGAAAACATATAACTGAAATGTCTGGGAATGGCAAGTTCGGACCTTGAAAAAAAAACATTCAATAAGTACTGAATCCAAATTAACTGAACCTCAAATAATGGAACCTCTCTTCACATATTCGGGCATCGGTCTAATTCAATTGCACATATGTCTTATTAAACTGAAAAGAGGTCGTATTCAATTGAAGAGAGGTTCTAGTCAATTGAACCCTTTTTTCAAGATCAAATTTGTCTTGCGCTAGCCAATGGACCAAAGCGACCGTTCACAAAATGTGGACAATCTACGCATGTTTGCGAAATCATTTCCGCTGCATGCACTTTATAACAAACCCTATGCATAACATATGTTGATCATCATTTTTTTGAGACTCGTTCGTAACATGACAGACAATTGATTACGCTGACTTTCATGTTGGCAGAAATATGCCATTTTTCATAAAACTTTAACCTACAACCTAACCAAGCTCATAACTGGCCATATCTTGAACAGAATTTGTTTTCTTCAAACTCACATCTTCATCTTACCTTACCCCAAGAATGTCGTTATACATGTCCAATAATACTGCATGTGTTGTATTTAAGGTTTGTTCTGTTGAAATACGGCGGTTTGTGAAATTCTTGTATTATGTCATTAGACACCTCTCTTGATGAGGACGATCCGGATACCTACCTACTCTATAAAGGATCGCGTCGTAGCTGTATCGTAGGTACATACCATAAGAGCTATGCTTCTCGCAGCTATAATGGTTGTGACTTCAACAACTCATACCTCTACAAAATAAGCCAACTTCGTTAACAAAATAATATCTTTAACAGCCAAAAGATAAACCGCTTCAAATGGTATAATGAAAAATAACAAAAAAACAACAGCAATAAAAAGTCAAAAGTCAAATGAATATCGATTTCACAAAGCCCTAAAATTGCTTCATGTACATTCACATACGAACTGTTTTACAAAGTATTCCCAGGGACGACACAATCACACATATCCATTTGTTTTTTAATGTGTTTTAATAATTGAAACGTAAATTGGGTTCTGAAAAAAGATGGTCCATCTTGAGTTTGTTCTTGTTTCATAGCACGCCTGCATAGTAAGTTGTACGATTATATTGTCTAGATATTCACAGGTGCAAGTCAAATATCTATTTCAATAATTTCAACATATATGTAAAGGCCTGAATATAAAAAAGAATGAGCATTTCCATCTTGTATGCGGAGATTTTGTTCACATAAATTACATTCTTCAGAAAAGATTTCTCACATGTGCGTAGATCGTCGAAACCAAAATTCTGGGATTGGTCAATCTGATATCTTGGCTAGTCACATGACATTCTTCGATTTTTAGAAAAAGGCTTAATTACAAATGTAATCTTTCATAAACTGGACCACCTCACCAGGTGTTTTTTTTCGCACGTCTGCATTAAAGGAAATCCTCCGCCTTAAACTCTCGATAGTGTCAAAACAATACTGCGGTGCGATTCCAGGTCGTGTGTTTGCTCATTTCTAGAAAGCGTTGATTCTGTCTTAGACTTTCTAGGGACATACGGCAATTTAGATTGTTTATAAACTCGCATCGTCCCGTTAGTTTTTCTGCATAACTTGCATCTGTCCAATCATTAGTATTAATTATAAGAAAAGTATAACGCAAATTGTTGTTGCATATTTCTAACTGTTGATTAAATTGCAACAATAATATATTTTAAACTATGGTAGAATAAGGAAAAAAAGGAAAACGCATATATACGAGCAGGTTAAAATGATACTTTGGAACTGGGAACATAGTTATAGCCTAAGTCCTAAATTAATGATAATATGAAACTTCGCGATTTCCACAGCAGCTTGAACAGCTTGAACACACACAGAAGCCAGTTGTCTATGCGAGCCGAACCGGGAACCGGGAACTGGTTCCTGGTCCCCGGTTCCCGATTTGAACCCAATAACGAACTGAACGATTCCACTTTGCAAATGTGACAGTTTCATGGAAAAAGTCATGCAATGTTATAAAATCGCCAAAATGAAAAAAGTAGTGTTTTTTTTCTCAGATTTATGACTCCTAAATGTATCTACTAAATTGAAAAAGTAGGGTTATTTTTTCATAGATATAACTCCTAAATATCTATTAATATGAAACTTTACGATTTCCACATACTTTCAGCAGACTTGAACATACACAGAAGCCAGTTCCCTACTCGAGCCGAATCGGGAACCGGGAACTGGTTTCTGGTTCCCAGTTTCAGATTCGAACCCAATAACGATATGAACGATTCCACTTTGCAAATATGACAGTTTCATGGAAAATGACATGCAATGTTATAAAATCGCCAAAATGAAAAAAGTAGTGTTTTTTTTCTCAGATTTATGACTCCTAAATGTATCTACTAAATATGAAAATGGTTCCGGTTCCCGATTCGATGAACGATTCCACTTTGATTTTAAAATGCAAATGTCCCAGTTTCATAGAAGACGACATGCGATGTTATAAAACATGAAAACATGCGCATCTTGGCTCCATAGACAATTAACACCAACACTTATCAGTATGACATTAAATGTAATGAATGGTGTTTTGCGTCACGTCGAATTGTGCACAAACAATAGTAAAATGGAATCATTTATAATCTTTTCTCAAGATTCTTAGTCTTGTCTTGCCGCTCGTCGAAATGTAAAATTGTGCACGAAATATGGTGGACTGGCATAATTGTATTTTAAAAAAAGTTCCTTAAAACAATTTCATTGCATGTATCAATGCTTTGTTTGGATTATGTTAAGAAAATGAATTTTATATTAAAATGGACTGGGATGATCTGAGGGAGCGATTAGTGTCGTGAAAATCCTCATAGTGTGCATTAAATTAAGCCGCATGTTACTATTGTTTATGTAAAACGTTGGTCTGGAAATGTCGACGACACGGCTATAAAAAAGTTGACGACTCGGCTAAATCATAAATATTAATTTTAAATTACTAACAGTTGTACATATAATACAAATAAAGTGCATGTCGATCAAACCCCAAGCATCATTTAGAGACTTAAAGCCTCATATAAATTAATATTAATGATTTACACCACAAAGCTAGCCGAGTCGGCCTGTTTTCCAGACTAAGCTTTGGCATTAACAATAATTAAATCGTATGGAGTATGAGGCCTGGATTAGTGCTGAATATTATGCGCACTGAACATGAAACTGAAACATATTATGACGGTTTTAATCGTACTTGTATTGACACCCACAAATGATCTGAGATCGCCTCCCTTTAAGAAAAAATACAACAAAGACAGTCAGCTTAATATTTAGTCAAGTAACACGTTGGCTAACATGTATTGCTTTAAACATGTTCTATCAAAGATGGGAAACACAATAAATATGAACATGAAGCAACTCTTTAAGTGTGTGTGTGTGTATTTCTAAGGATTATAGTCCCTCCACCTACGACAGGCGTCCTACCCGACGATTATAGGCACAATGTCTGGACTTTTATCTGACATGCCAGCTCCTTATTCGGAATTTGACATCGTTCTATGGCTACATGTCCCTTTAAAGTAAACATATATATCGCCAGATCATTTTAAAAAAAAATGATAAATCGATGTTTCTTGGTAAAAAAAACATTACTGTGTTGGATTTGAAAAAAGAAACATTCAAATTGATCCCGGATTAATATACTGAGATGCTTTGTCCAATGCTTGATAAACATCTCAAGATTGCCGTATGTCCCTTTAAGGTCCAATTGCTACTTTAAACGGCTTCTCCTGAAACAGCTTGATCATTTTGTCACGTAGATGATCCTTAACTTAATGTTCATGGTTTTCACAGCTGTTTAGGTCCAAGATGGCAACCGTTATTATAACAGTTCGAAACCTTAAAATATCTTATTAAGAACAGGCGAATTCGTAATTTATTTATTTTTATTAAGGACTGTCAAGTTTTTTCAAATGAAGTCACCGGGGTCAAACATGGCTTCGTCCCGGGAGTCCAAAATCTCTTTATAGAGAGTTATAATGTTTTACACAGACATAAACGGAAACACGTGTACAATCTGCTTCTCTGAAACTACAAAGCATATACCTCTCATATATTGAACGTGGCATAAGCATATGGTTCTCTACCAAGGTTGTTAAAATGGTGATACTGGAGTCAAATCGGGCCCCTACATTGGTGTACAGTTGTACATACAGTGGTATAGAATATCAAACACTCTTCTACTCTGACACTAAAACGCTAGAGGTCCGATATTTTGAATGTAGCATAAGCCCATGATCCTCTACCAAGTATGTTCAGATGGTGACCCTGGGTCACATATGGCCCCGCCACATGTGTCACATATTTTACTTAGACTTATATAAGGAAACAATTTAAACTGTCATTGTTTGAAAACACAAGGCAACCAGCTCTTTGTCTGTTTAATGTAGCTTATAGTCCTCCACCATGTTTTTTTTTTCAGAAGGTGGCCATGGGGTCAAATATGGCCCACTCCGGGGGTCACAAAAAGTTATACTGGGAAATATAGTTTTAAAACAAATTTTCTCTAAAAGTAAATGAGCTAAAGGACTAAAACTTTGCATGATCCAGAGTAAACCTGGGTAAACATGGAGTATACCTGGGGAAACCTGAGGTAAACCGGGTAAACATGGAGCAAACCTGAGTAAACCTGAGGTAAACCGGGGTAAACATGGAGTAAACCTGAGTAAACCTGGTTAAACCTAGGGTAAACATGGGTAAACAATGGGTAAACATGGAGTAAACATGGAGTAAACCTGGGGTAAACCTGGGTAAACCCGGGATAAATCTGGGGTTAACCTGGAGTAAACCTGGGTAAACCTGGGGTAAACATGGGTAAACATGGGGTAAACATGGAGTAAACCTAGAGTAAACCTGGGGTAAACGGTTAACCTGGGGTAAACCTGGAGTAAACCTGGGGTAAACATGGGACAAACCTGGAGTAAACATGGGGTACAATTTTGCCCCGCCCCAGGTGTCACATGTTCCACATAGACTTACATAGGCAAAACCTTTAACAAATATATTTGTCTGAAACCACAAGGGACGCAGGTCTCATATATTGCGTCCAACAAAAACTTAATATGGTGCTCTAACAAGGTTCTTCTATTGGTCACACCGTGTTCAAAACGGGCCCAACTCCGCGGGTCACAGGTTTACATAGCGTTATATAGGAAAGTATCGTTAAAAAATCTTCGCATATAATTCTCTACCAAATTTATTCTAATGTTACAGACATTCCTTGGCGCTTTTAGTTCATACCACACTCGTGTATACAGAGCATTCATTTCCTATATATAAAACCATCTACTAAGGTGAGCGCCCTGAACTTTTTATTTTGCATATATATGTTTATATACCAGAGATATTTGCTTTTCTAAATCAAAGTCATATTGTTCAGTGCCACAGTAAGTTTTAATAAAGCAGCGGAAATCAAAAATAAGTTTCCTGTTCCGTACTCCATGCGAATAAGGAACGTTTGTGTTAAATAAATAAACAATTGTATGGTATAGTAATTAACCGTATTAATAAAACTATTAAAGACAGAAATCTCAATAAAATATTGTTTTATTCATTTTATTACATCGCAATATACTTTTGAATTAAACTGTAATATGTACATTAGAAGGCAGGATCTGTGAACCAGTTCCAGGTTCCTTATTCTGCGCGAATAAGGAACCGGCTTCTGTATTACATCGCATGTTCTTTTCAATCAAATCGGGAATCAAAATCAAAGTGCAATTGTTCAGTTCTTTATTGTTTCGAATCGGGAACCGGGACCTAGGAACCACTTTCCGGTTTCCGATTTGGTACGAATAAGGAACTGGAATGTTGTATTGCTTGTGTAGCATGGCAGACACTTAGGGATCATTATGTCCTTCGTCCGTCATCGTCCGTCGTCTTTCGTCGGTCCGCTACACTTTAACCTGCAACCTAACCTTGGACACAACTTGAAAAGTATTTGACCTATGTTCATGGAACTTCACACACGTCTTTATCTTAACCCAATGAATGTTGTTACACATGCCCAGTAACTCTGACGTTCATTTTGGTAGTGTTAAGCCCCTTTCATTAAGCTTTAACCTGCAATCTAACCAAGCTCGTAACTGACCATGACTTAAATATTTGACCTATGCCCACGGCAGGCGACGCCAATGTTCAAGCCTGCTGAAATTATGTGGAAATAGTTTCATATTAATAGATATTTAGGAGACATAACTCTGGACTCCTTTTGACATGTTGGCGATTTTATAACATTGCACGTCATTTTCCATGTTTGCAGTGGAATCGTTCAGTTCGTTATTGGGTTACAATCGTGAACTGGCTTTTGTGTGTGTTCAAGCCTGCTGAAATTATACGGAAATCGTAAAGTTTCATATTAATAGATATTTAGGAGTTATAACTAAGAAAAAAACGCTACTTTTTTCATTTTGTCGATTTTATAACATAGCATGCGGTTTTCCATGAAACTCTGATATTTGCATTGCAAAATCAAAGTGGAATCGTTCAGTTCCCGATTCGATTCAAATCCGGAACCGTTCCCGGTTCCTGATTCGGCTCGATTAGGGAGCTGGAAACTGTGTGTGTTCAAGAGTGCTGAAATTATGTGGAAATCGTAAAGTTTCATGTAAACAGATATTTAGGAGACATAACACTGGACTACTTTTTTCGATTTGGCGATTTTATAACATTGCACGTCATTTTCCATGAAACTGTCATATTTGCAAAGTGGAATCGTTCAGTTGGTTATTGGGTTCGAATCGGGAACCGCGATTCGCCTCGAAAAGGGAACTGGCTTCTGTGTGTGTTCAAGCCTGCTGAAATTATGTGGAAATCGTAAAGTTTCATATTAATAGATATTTAGGAGTTATAACTCAGAAAAAAACGTTACTTTTTTCATTTTGCCGATTTTATAACATAGCATGCGGTTTTCCAACTGTTGCATTGCAAAATCAAAGTGGAATCGTTCAGTTCCTTACTGGATTCTAATCGGGAACCGGGAACTAAGAATCAGTTCACAGTTCCCGATTCGGCTCGAATAGGGAACTGGTTTCTGTGTGTGTTCAAACCTGCTGGAATTACGTTGAAATCGTAAATTTTCATATTAGTAGATATATTTAGGAGTCATAACTCTGAAAAAAATCCTACTGTTTTCATTTTGGCAATTTTATAACATTGCATGTCATTTTCCATGAAACAGTCATATTTGCAAAGCGGAATCGTTCAGTTCGTTGGTTCGAATCGGGAACCGGGAACCAGGAACCAGTTCCCGGTTCCAAATTCGGGTCGAATAGGGAACTAGCTTCTTTGTGTGTTCAAGCCTGCTGAAATTATGTGGAAATCGTAAAGTTTCATATTAATAGATATTTAGGAGTTATATCTATGGGGAAAACAATCTACATTTTGTTATATTCGAATCGGAAACCGGGAACCGGAAAACAGTTCCCGGTTCTCGATTCGGCTCGAATAGGGAACTGGCTTCTGTGTGTGTTCAAGCCTGCTGGAATTATTTGGAAATCCTAAAAATTCATATTATTAGATACTTTAGGGGTCATAACTCTGAAAATAATCCTATTTTTTCTTTTTGGCGATTTTATAACATCGCATGTCGATTTCCATGAAACTGGGATATGTGCAATATGAAAATCAAAGTGATAGTATTCAATTTCTCATTGAGTTCGAATCGGGAACGAGAAACCGGGAATCAGGAACCAATTTCCAGTTCCTGATTCAATTCGAATAAGGAACCGGGAACCGGGAACCAGGAACCAACTTTATATTAACTGATAGATATCGTTTGTGAGTTAACCAGTTTCAATATTTACAACGTTTAATATTATAACAAAATGAAAGTTGTAAACACTGGATGATGGACGAGGGGTATCCAATGAGTAATGGGAACGAATTGATATGTATTACACACAAAAGTAATCATAGAAATTTGACTCAAATCAAAATAAACAATGACAAAATAGTATGGTTTGTAATACGCGGTTAGTTAGCAACTGAATAATGATACAATAAGACATTCATGTCCACGTTAATGCATTTATCACCGTTTTCCCCACCAGCACACTCAATGAACTTAAAATTAGACGTATTCCAGCCCAAAAACACAATTTCGATAGAATGTGAAATTTTTAACAAATTATTTTTAATTTAAGGTATGTTCTAATTTCTTGTCAGTAATGAAGGACTCTGGTTACCCTTCCTTACGACAACGTTGTATGCCTAATGTCCATCTAATCCCATGACTCAGTATTCATCAAGCAATATCTTAAGTCAAAATTGATCATTTTTTAACACCTTTTTCTATCGTTTTAAGACATCTTCTTTATATTTGTTATAATGCTATGGAGTAATAAAACCCACAGCTAAACATTTATCTGAAAATAAATTCTCTTTAGTATCGATGAGAGGTTAATAAGGATATTTGAAAATATGTAAAAGAACAAATCTTAAATTTTGACTTGAGTTATATTTTCTACTAATAAATACTGAAAATGGGATCCCTTGGAAGCAACAAACACAAACAAGAGATACAAGTAGCAGACTCGGTTTTATTGCGTCTGTTCATGAGGGGTAATGTCAAGTACAACACCTCTCACGCCTCCTAGCACCGGCTTAAGCGATATTCTACTTTAAAGCCACACAGCTTATGCTTGGTGATCTCAAAGGACTAGTAAGTAATAACACAACTGATTTGTAGTCGGGGCAACTTTTTATGGCCGCCACACATCACTAAACAAACGTTAGTGCGAATGATAATAAATACTGAAAAAGTTGCTTTATGAAAACGAGCCCAGGGCACCCCACCGATCCCATACCCGTAATAACAAACTGAAAAATTATTTATGTAATATAATAATATACAACATGTGCATGGCATATATCAATAAGTTCAAACACTTTATGGGAAGATAATTTCTACCAAATACTAATACTAAGACATTATTTCTGTAGGTGTCACATGAAACTCTATCAATTTAACTTTAACATGTTTTATTAAATAGTGTAAGTAAAAACGATATTAACTTACATCACAGAAAAAGATGCTGGAGGTTTTATCCTTCTTTGGATTAAATTTGTGTTTGTACCATGTTGACGCTTTTGTTATTTTATCTTTTATATTTTAAAGGGACACAGAACAGAACAGAACATACTTTTATTGACATGTACATTAAGCACATCTTCATAACACGTATATAACAATTACAAACTACATATTTACATCACGTTTAACATACAAAGTATATGATTAATATACAGACATATATCAGCTCTAAACAGGATGAACTGTTAAGTGTACAAACATGCGTTATAAATATCGCACATTTGAGATATGTAGCCAATTAAAAAAGAATCATATTGTTTCCAGTTTGCAATAATTCGACGAATTTAAACATACTTGGTCTATTACGATAACATTGTGCTATGTATTTCTTCCTTATATCGGAGAAACATGGACATTTTATAATAAAATGAAACTCATCTTCAATATATTGTGAGTATTCCAATATTGACGAAAACGTTCATTTATTTCAATCCTATTGATACCATACCGACCTCCTTGAATTCTTGGAGAATGTGGTAAATATTGAAACTGGTTATCTCACAAACGATATCTAACAGTTAAGACATTACGCAAACCAAAATAAATTACTTAAAGGGACACACGGCAATCTCGAGTTTTACATCAAGCATTAAAAATAGCACCTCGATGTATTAATCCTTTTGTAAATGTTACTTTAAAACTCCTTGCATATAATCATATAAAAAGGAGATTTCAACTCTCTTCGCTGTTCTACCAAATGCTTATATATATTACTGGCGCATTATAATCAGTAGTTAGTAATATGTAAAACAATTTACTTTGAACTGTTCTAATAATTAGTAGTAATGATTGCAAATATGAAAGTTATATAGAAAACTAAGGGTATGCCGCAAGTTTTAAATAAATCAAGATTGTCATGTGTCCCTTTAAAAGAAATAGTGGGAATCTCATTCCTGACAATAGCAAAGACGTTGTTCCGCAAACTGCCTACGTTTGTGTGTTAAAAATAAAACTCATCTCCATGTGAACTATCAATCACCTGACAGTAGGCATAAATAGTTATTTACACTGTAAACATCCCACATAAATACATATATTACTCACAAATCTTAAAGGTTTACATAAGCAAGCTGTCAATTAAATTGCTTATAATTTACTTGGAATGTGCTGACATATTCTCATTTAAAATGAGTTTCGTCAAAGCATCGCAGTTTATATGCCATTTCCGCATATTCTTTAAGGCAAACAATTAACTTTTTTTCTTCTGTTCTTTCCGGAATATCTTTTCCATTATTAAAGACCATTATACAAACATACGGCCAATGAATTAATCGTCCTGCGAACAAACTTATTTAAATACTAGTAGACGATTTTCTGTGAAGTTTTTTTTCCGTAAAATACTTTAAGTTGTTTTGTTTTCTTCGAGAAACAATATAATTGTTTTCAGATAAAACGTTTATTTTTGTGAAGGCGCAGTATGAATGTAGGTCGATCACGAAGCACGTGACGATCATCCCCCGACAATTGTAGTGTCAGTAATACATCTACACGTTTTATTGCCTCTGCGCTCCCGCATTCCGCATTTTCCTCCTGTCCCCGCACATTTTCCTTGGATCCCTTGGAACTCTAGGCACTGCTTTGGTATGTGTTTGTACTGTTTTGGTATCACGTCTATGCATTCATTAGTCTTTCGTTTGTATCGACAGAGCCTTTTCCGGCGTGTTGCGCATTCTGTCTCATGTATAACAAGAATGACGACTATAGTCATGAACAATATCAGCTTGGTTGTCGATGTGAGCATATCTTTTTGAGGAACACTGAAATGCAAAAGAATAATGTAATGAACATTGTAAATGTCCTGCATTCTGACTGAATAACACATAAACAATTGATCCCTATAAAAAGTAAATAAAGATTCGTATCATTACGTAGCTTTCGTGACATTACATTGTGAACATTAAATTAAAATATTTGTTTTTATTTCGCTTCACAGCGTCCAAAACAACGTCCGTTACCGGGTGATGTGAATCTTAGTCTAATCAAATTAAAATGATTATGTGGTATTTGCATTGCGCTCACCGCTGCAGGTTCGAATCCCACTGGGAGCTCAACTTGTAAGTGAGAAAGTTTCGATTCTTACGGATGACAGAAAGAATACGATACTGATTCTATCCAGGAATAAGTGGGTGGTCATACATAGCGTAAAATATGCTGAAAACTGACGTTAAACACCAAAACAAACAAAAACATCTCTTGAAATAAATATGTATCTGTTATGCTATGTATATTTCCAATTCTTTGTCAATAACGTAGGAAATACTTTCAGAGAAAGTGTCAATTGATAACTTTATCGTGATTTAATGTAGCTATCAACATGCAAATTGTACAACCATTTCTAAACCTACTGACGACGAGGTATATATACAACTTACATATTTTGAAAATCCAAACTCAATAGACACACTATAAACGGCTTTAACCAGCCAGGCCAAACTCCAAAACTGGAGCGTCAAACTAGGAGTTACCAACTCATAATTCATTTTACGGAATTCGATCATCGGTGTTTAAGAACCCGTAAATAAGTCTATACTTTTAATCGTAACACATACATTACTATATGAACTGAATATATGGATAGAGTTTTGATAAAGTGTAGGATAAATGAAGTGTAATTTTGCCATTTTTTAGCGGGTTCGTTTCTTTAAAGATGCGGTTCTATTCTCCAAATTTTAGATAAGCATGCCTATAAAAAAAAAGGCATTCACCTAATAAATATGTTTATTTGAACTGCTAGACCACAGAAACATGCAGATGATTACACGAATAAACATTATAGAACGACTTTAGTTGATAAATATCCAAAGCATTGGCAAAGCTAAGTTAGAGTCATAAACAATATCAGCTTGGTTGTCGATGTGAGCATATCTTTTTGAGGAACACTGAAATGCGAAAGAATAATGTAATGAACATTGTAAATGTCCTGCCCTCTGATTAAATAACACATAAACCAATTGATCCTTATAAAAAAAGTTAATAAAGACTCGTATCATTACGTAGCTTTCGTGACATTACATTGTGAATATTAAATTAAAAATATTTGTTTTTATTTCGCTTTACAGCGACCAAAACAACGTTCGTTACCGGATGATGTGAATCTTAGTCTAATCAAATTAAAATGATTTTGTGGTATTTGCATTGCGCTCACTGCTGCAGGTTCGAATCCCACTGGGAGCTCAACTTGTAAGTGAGAAAGTTTTGATTTTTACGGATGACGGGAAGAATACGATGCTGATTCTATCCAGGAATAAGTGGGTGGTCATACATAGCGTAAAATATGCTGAAAACTGACGTTAAACACCAAAACAAAAAAAAACATCTCTTGAAATAAATATGTATCTGTTATGCTATGTATATTTCCAATTCTTTGTCAATAACGTAGGAAATACTTTCAAAGAAAGTGTCAGTTGATAACTTTATCGTGATTTGCAGTCTCTGTGGTTCGATCTTAATGTAGCTATCCCGCTATCAACAGGCAAATTGTACAACAGATGTTAACCGTTTCTAAACTGACTGATGACGAGGTATGTATATACAACTTACATATTTTGAAAATCCAAACTCAATAGACGAACTATAAACGGCTTTAACCAGCCAGGCCAAACCCCAAAACTGGAGCGTTAAATTAGGAGTTACCAACTCATAATAAATTTTACGCATATTCGATCACCGGTATTTAAGAACCCGTAAATAAGTCTATACTTTTAATCGTAACACATACATTACTATATGAACTGAATATACGGATAGAGTTTTGATAAAGTGTAAGATAAATGTAGTTTAATTTTGCCATTTTTTATCGGGTTCGTATCTTTAAAGATGAGGTTTTGTTCTCCAGATTTTAGATAATCATGCCTATATGAAAGGCATTCACCTAATAAATATGTGTATTTGAACTACTAGACCGTAGAAACATGCAAATGAAGACATGAATAACAATTATAGAACGACTCTAGTTGATGAACCCTGTAAAACATAAGCATTGGCAAAGGAAAGTTAAACCCCCGATTTCTTTTTAAAACGGACAATTGCATCGCCTTTAAAGTTTCAATATTTATGTTTTAAATTATTTTATTATATATATTATAAAAATATCTATCCACAACCAATATACGGCTCACAAGTGTACCTGTTTCGAAGTGTTTCTTCTGCACTGTAGACCTCCTTCTGTAATGTTTTCAAGAATCTTTGAAATAATACTGTTTCAAGGTTTGGACATAGTCCTTATATACCCACAATTAGTGCGTGAATGGGAGTCAAAAACATAAAAATAAACATTGTTTAAATGACATAAAAGCGAGTTATTGGATAATAAATCGAATGAAAGAGATCAAACAGTATAATTACAATGGGTTTCAATTGCAACCGGAAATGATTTAATATGTATTGTATAGTAAAGGAAAAAAAGAAACGCAACTCATGAATTTGCGCTATATAATGTATATACTTCACATTTAATACTATGTAATAATCCAGAGAAATCCCAAGACATTTTGTAAAAAAAAAACAGGTGTGTGTGGGTTGGGGTTGGGAGGGAGTTTGAGTGGAGAAATATTGAAGTTCCGCGCTTTGAAATTTGAGCCGTTTCAATACTGTATTCAATGTAAAGCGATTGCAAAATATCACATCCTAAGTTTGCTCACCTGTCCGATTGAGCCAAACACGTATTCTAGCAATAATGAAACTTCGAAGAGATAACATTTAGGGTGTTATGTGTTGTTTTAGTCGTTTTTTCCGCAAGGAAATGTCTAATATAGCCACGTGCCATTCGATTAATAACAGCATATTATGCATACAATATATAGCACAAAATCCCGAGTTGCGTTTATTTTTTCCTTTAGTATAGCTTCGATTGCTTCACGTGATCTCACTTGAACGATCACATGACTTCTGATCACATGACCTTTGTTTACAACGAGAGCGGTTGTAACAAGGACGTAACTTGTTAGCTTCTTCAGTTGTGTTGTGTCAGTATAAGTGCGTTTTATTTGTTCACATGACTGTTGTCAGCATCCGTATGAGTGTCTGTGTCCCTGCTTGGCCAGTCAGGGTATTTCTATAACTGTCGGCTTATCAGAAGAGAGAAAATAGTTAACATGGATACAATGGTCGCTTAAAATAGCCATACATTGATGCGCAGAAGATATATATTGTATAGGTTGTTCCTATTTTTATTTTTCCATTTTAACAGCTATATATAACAAAGCATCATATGTATTTTCCCGTGATGAAATACGGGGAGTTTTATTGTTTTAGAAGATAATAAAAATCTCCAACGTGGACTTTTCAAAATTTATAAGACGTATATTTGTAGAACAAAAACCAGCAGATTTGAAACGGGTATATAAAAGGTCTATTCTTTGGGGCGCTTATATCAGCCAAAGGTTTTCAACATTAACAGAAATAATTTTATTAATACGTAGGATTAATTATATGTAATTGGAACTGGCATTTTTAGTGGTAAATAAAAAATATCTTAGTTTTGGAAAACGGTTAGGAAATAAATATGTTACATCCAAAATGCTTTTAATTGGGTTTTTTTCCCATGTAAATAAAACTCCTTGTTGCTGGGACAGTGGAAAATCAAGAACATTCAAATAACTTCAGTTAGCCTAAGAAGTTTGCTATAAAAGTTTCAGGATGTCTTAGTTTACATTTTCTCAACACATTAAACATTTTGTTTTTGGATAAAATTCTGAAAAAAATAGTTGTTGTTTTTTTTTAGCTCTACTGGCCAAGGGCCAGCAGAGCTTATGGGATGGTGTGTTGTCTGTCGTCCGTCGTCTGTCGTCTGTCTGTCGTCTGTCTGTCCGTCTGTCCTCCGTTAACTTTTCTTCAAACGACTTCTCCTCAGAAACCGCTTGGCTAATTTTGGCCAAACTTCACATGGATGATCCTTAGATGAATGCTTTTTAGATTTGTTAAGGTCAGCGCTACATCCAAGATGGCTACCATTATTATATATGGTCGAAACCTTAAAAAATCTTCTTCTCCAGAACCGCTGAACAGATTTCAACAGTTTTTCTTTTAAAATGATCGCCAACGCCTGGACTATCAAGTTTGTTCAAATGAAGTCCCCGGGGTCAAAAATGGCCTTGCCCCGGGGGTCCAAAGTTTGTATATTGAGGTTTTGCATGTTTTTCATATAGACATATAGGAAAAAACTTTAAAAAATCTTCTTCTCTGAAACCACAAGGCACAGAGCTCTCATGAATTACATGTAGCATCAGCTTATGGTCCTCTACTAAGTTTGTTCAAATGGTGACCCTGGGGTAAAATTTTTCCGCGCCCCGGGGGTCACAGTTTTACATAGACTTATATAGGATTTTTAAAAAATAAAATCTTCTTCTCGGAAACTACAACAGCCATAGGTTTGATATTTTGCATTTACTATAAGCTTAGTGTCCTTTACCAAGTTTGTTCAAATGGTGACCCTCGGGTGACATTTGGCCCCGCCCCAAGGGTCACATGTTTTACATAGACATGTATAGGGAAAAACTTAAAAAATCTTCTTCTCTGAAACTGCAAGAGCCAGAGGTTTAATATTTTGCATTTGCTATAAGCTTGTGGTCCTCTACCAAGTTTGTTCAAATGGTGACCCAGGGGTCACATTTGGCCCCGCCCCGGGGGTCACAGTTTTACATAGGCTTGTATAGGGAAAAACTGAAAAAAATCTTCTTCTCTGGAACCACATGGCACAGAGCTTTGATGTACTACATTAATTGAAACTTCACAGGAAGCATCCTTGGGTCTGGGGAAGCAAAGTTGTTCAAATTTTGGCATTGTGCCAAGGGATTTGGTTTCCATGGCAACCATGTTGAAAAACCTTAAAAAATCTTCTTCTCTGAAATCGCTGGTCTGATTTTGAAAATTCTTTCACAAAAATGTTTCTTTAGGGATTGCCTTTCATAGTTGTTCAAATTATTTGGATTGGTAAAAAAAACATGGCCGCCATAGGGGCGGGTTTTTTTCTCCTTATATGTATATTATATAAAAAGTTCTAAAATTCTTGTCTTCTGAAACTGCTGGTTTGATTTCAAATTAATATCACACAAATGTTCCTTGGGTGACTCTCTACCAAGATTGTTCAAATTATTCGGATTCGTCAAAAAACATGGCTGCCAAAGGGCGTGGTCACTTTTCCCTATATGTATTTAGAGAAAACTTTGAATTTTAAAAATGACATATTCTCTGAAACCGTTTGATGGACTTTGACGAAACTTAATCACAATGATATTTGGGATAGTCCCTCTCAGCTTTGTGTTTTTCGTGGCCGCCAGTCATCGAAGATGGCCACCATGGCTAAAACTAGGTCAAATTTAAGGAAATTTCAAACGAAATCTCCTCCGAAACCACTTAATCCATTCAACTGAAATAGCATATACATGTTCCTTGTTTTTTTTTAATTTTTTGATGTTTTTTTTATTTAATTTTTGTTTTTTTTTAAATTTTGAATTTTATTTTGTTTTTAATTTTGAATTATTTATTTTTTTTGAATTGTTGAATTTTTTTTTTTTTAAATGTATTCAATTTTTTTTTTTTTTTTTTTTTTTCTTAAATATTTTTTTTTTTTTTTAATTCTTTTTTTTTTTTTAATTTTTTTTTTTTTTTTTTAGATCTATGTTGCACCAGTCGGACCAGTAACAGAGGAGTTATGGCTCTTGATTTAGTTAAACATGCTATATTTTGCCTAGTTAATACGGTAGGGCCTTCATTTTTCATCTGATCTTTACCAAACTTTACCAGATTCTTTAGTTATGGCCCTTGATTTAGTTAAAAACCTGTTTTTTGCCCAAAACTTTTAAAAAAAAGGAACTGTGAGTCACTCACTTCATTGATGTTATAAGAGCCGTGTTAGCCAGTAGAGCGTCCACAGGCCCTCTTGGGCCTCTTGGTTTTTTTTTGGTGGGGGGGGGGGGTGTTATGTAACAGAATTTGGCATTGAAAATGCTTTATCAAAAACAACCGATTTTGAAAAGTAAGGCTTTGTTTTATCACTAAAAATGCCAGTTGTTATACAACGTATTTAGTTTAAAGTTGAATTTTGTCTGCAAAGTTGAATTAGATTTTTTGCTGAAACAAAAGCCCGAACAATAGGTCAAAACCATATGTGACAAGCACCATAACTCTGTTGTGCATTTTACAAGAATTATCCCCCCTTTTATACTTAGAATATCAGTTAAATTTATGAATGTAAAAAAAAACAAAAAAATGTTTGTCCGAAAGCTTTGAAACTTGGCACATTTGTTCATTATCACTACACATTTTATATGGCAAGAACCATAACTTTATCTTATACTTTACCTGAATGATCTACCTTTATGACTTAGATTTTTCAGTTAAAAATGTTGAACGTACAAGCACCATAACTCTGTTATGCAGTTTACTAAGAGTTATGCATTTTACTAGAATTATCCCACTTTTCCACTTAGACTTTTGGTAAAACTTTTGAATGTACAGCCATACTCCGAAAACATATTGACAGAAAACTTGAAACTTGGCATATATGTTCATCATCTGTGTTACAAGCACCATAACTATCATGTCTTTTACCAAATATTTCCCTCTTTTTCATCTTTACTTTTTGAGGTAAAGGTTAGCAATTCGCAATTCGGCGTTCGCACCAGAATTGGTTCTTCTTGTTTTTTTCATTTTTAGTCTAACGATGCCCATTTGCTGACGTAATTTACCGTGACCTCAACATAATTTCCACGATTACTGTAACTTTTTCTGCGCGACCGGGGCAAGAATAGTAAAGACGTCTAAAATGTTCTCGGCTGTCACCGCTGTAGGTTGGAATTATTTCCGGCGATTTCATGCACTCCATCCTACGGTGTCCTATTAGGGCCATCGCGGCACATTGCTGCAATATAGATAACGCGAAACAACGAAACAACGAAACAACGATGGTGAAAATCAACCTTATAACGGCCAATACTATCGGTGGGAAATCAATTTAATGTCTGAAAGTGATCATTAAAACAGTTAAACATTAATCAGACAAATCAGCCAAACAAAATATAACTTTCGAAAAGTTTATACAAAAAGCCAATTAAACCAGGGAATAAACTAGAGGATAAAAAAAAGTCCGCCAAATCCACTTCGTGGCTTTTGATACTTGATAGTGCAAAGTTTGGGAAGATATACATAAATTTTTAATTAGTTTGTCCCTAGAATAGGATGAAACAAATTGCAGAAGTTCAGGCAACGATATACTTAGAGCTGCAATGGCGCATGCTATTAATAAAGACCCTGTTACCGGGTGCACAACTGTGGGAGATGCCGTATATATGTCAAGTTTGGAAGCAATCAGTAAAATATGAAGGCGAATTTAAAGCGACAAGTGTTAATATTCATAAAGCTTCTTAGCAATATCTTCAGTCAAAATTTCTTTTTTTTAAAACACTTTTTCTATCGTTTGAAGATTAATAAATACACAGCTAAATATTTATCAAAAAAATAGTTGCTCTGTATTGTCACTGAGAGGTTAATAAGGACATTAGAAAATGTGTAAACATCTTAAATTTTGACTTAAGTAACATTTGCTACTTAGTAATATGAATACGTAACAAGATGGATAAAATACAATCTAGAATTTCAGGTGTAATTGAATGACATATTAAACTTTACATTCCATATCAACAATTGTTGTTGGTTTACTCGTGTTTGTACATATAATAGGATTATTACTAGAGTAACGTGTTCTGGAAGTTGGTATCACCTCGAGTAGGTAAATGCCAGATCAAGCATTTACCTACGAGAGGTGATACACACTTCCAGAACACGTTACTCTAGTAATGATCCTTTTATTATATACCTCGTACACATCATTAACATAGACATACATTGCTATTACATACACATTCAATAAAGCAGATTATTTCTGGATAAAATGCAGCGGGAAAATGTATGTAGTTTTAAGGTGTTGGTGTTCATTGGTCTGATCTACTTGTTTGTTTGTATGACGTAACGTCGTCTTGACGTTCTCGCGCATAGTGGCGTAAAACTTGCTTGAATCATTGGAAAAACCGCTGTTCTATTTTTAGTAAGATAGTGATACTAATTCTATTTTTAGTAGCATAGTGATAACCCGTAGTGTGATACAAGGTGTTGTATTCCATTGTAAGAAAATGAAGGTACTATGTATATATTAGTGGAGCGCTGTGGTCTAGTGGTAGAGCGTTGGATCCATGATCCAAAAGTCGTGGGTTCGATTCCCGTCATTGCCATATGCGTTGTGTCCCTGAGCAAGACACTTTATCTGCATTTCTTAGTACTGGTTCTACCCAGGAAGACATCGAGAGTGATTCAAATAAGTTCAGAGAGCTTTCGTTACAATCGATGTAAAATAAATAAGTTTAAACTATGTATATATTATTGATAGGTATATAATAAATATACTTATTAACTTTCCACCTTTTTTGCAATAGGTAATGTTCCTGTGATTAAAAAAAATAGAGAGAAGAGAAATATATGATGATTTAAGCTACATTCAAGTTATTTTGGTGCATTTGCTTAAGCCAATGGTTTTGTGGGATTTTAATTTTATTATTAAATAGTTCCTAATTACTTACATATCTGGACACACAATTGTAAACATTTGTAAAAAAAAAAGATCACTTTATAAATAGGTTAGGAAAAACATAAATAGTTTACAGCCCAAGAATGTTTTAGTTAATGTTTTCCTCCATTTACTACGGGAAGAAGTAGATATAAAAATCGAACTGGAAAAGTAGCATTCAATGACGACAGTCAACCATAAACGCACACACAAACAAAGAACAACTTTAAAGATGAATAAAGGCCAAATAAGACATCACAAACACAAAAGGGTTGACAATAGGGCTACCACCTTGAAACGGTCAGTGGCAAAAAAGGCCGCTGGGGGTTTAAACCAGATTCTAGGGAGCACCAAACATCTAACTTACCCTACTGCCATCCCAATAAAACGGGACAGTGTAAATAAAGAAATTCCCTCCATGAACTATTCTCTAACCAGCAAGGCAGCATTAATAGGCAATATAGGTAAACACAAAGATGATCGTGTATATATACATACAAAAAAAAACAAGCGCAAAGAAGGTACTCACTAACTTGGCAGAAGCCAGAGCAACAAGAGAACAAACCATTGAGAGCACGACATGGCAAGATTGCAGACAAACCAAGCATGCAGTGCGTTGCAAAATGATGAGGTCATAACCTCTTTTGACGTTTATGTCATATAACAATAAACACAATATCACATAAGTCATACAAGAGTCCCAGGAGGGCATGTATACGCTCTACTTGCTAACATGGTTCTTATAACAAGCGAGGGGGCGGGAGATATGATATGATCATGATACATTTAGAACTAGTTTGGTTGGTATAGACTGAATGGCAACAGAAGAAACTAAAGTGTTAACAAAGGAAAGTTTAGCATTTTTAACTAATTCAAGGGCCATAACTCTGCTATTTCTAGGCCAACTATTTTGTCGACGCTTTTTTTCTTTGACCTAGATAACTTCGTACAATGAAATAATTAAACAAATGGGTCATTTGTTAATGAGTAGAAGTCGTTTAAAGATTTTTCTATTTTTAGCTTTGTTTGTTTTGTTTGTTTGTATGGTGTTTTACGTCATTTTCAACACATGTAAGGTATATACATATATCTTCTATCAGAGATGGGAAATACAATAAATATTAACATGAAGCAACTCTTTAAGTGTGTGTGTGTGTGTATTTCTAAAGATTATAGTCCCTCCACCTACGACAGGCGTCCTACCCGACACAATGTCTGGACTTTTTTCTGACATGCCAGCTCCTTATTCGGAATTTGATATCATTCTATGGCTACATGTCCCTTTAAAGTAAACATATATATCGCCAGATCATTTTTAAAAACAATGGTTACTCAATGTTTCTTGGTAAAAAAAACATTACTGTGTTGGATTTGAAAAAAGAAACAGTCAAATTGATCCCGGATTAATATACTCAGATGCTTTGTTCAATGCTTGATAAACATCTCAAGATTGCCGTATGTCCCTTTAAGGTCGAATTGCTACTTTAAACGGCTTCTCCTGAAACAGCTTGATCATTTTTTCACGTAGATGATCCTTAATGTTCATGGTTTTCACAGCTGTTTAGGTCCAAGATGGCAACCGTTATTATAACAGTTCGAAACATTAAAATATCTTATTAAGAACAAGTGAATTCTTCATTTTTTTTTTATTAATGATCGCAAAGCCTTGGACTGTCAAGTTTTTTCCAAATGAAGTCACCGAGGTCAAACATGGCTTCGTCCCGGGAGTCCAAAATCTCTTTATAGGGAGTTATAATGTTTTACACAGACATAAACGGAAACACGTGAACAATCTGCTCCTCTCAAACCACAAAGCATATACCCTCTCATATATTGAATGTGGCATAAGCATATGGTTCTCTACCAAGGTTGTTAAACATACGTCACATATTTTACTTAGACTTATAATAATAAGGAAACAATTTAAACTGTCATTGTCTAAAAACACAATGCAACCAGCTCTTTGTCTGTTTAATGTAGCTTATATTCCTCCATCAAGTTTTTTTTCAAAAGGTGGCCATGGTGTCAAATATGGCCCACCCCGGGGGGTCACAAAAAGTTATACAGGGAAATAGTTTTAAAACAAATCTTCTCTAAAAGTAAAAGAGCTAAAGGACTAAAACTTTGCATGATCCAGAGTAAACCTGGGTAAACATGGAGTATACCTGGGGAAACCTGAGGTAAACATGGAGTAAACCTGAGTAAACCTGGTTAAAACCTGGTTAAAACCGAGGGTAAACCTGGGTAAACAATGGGTAAACATGGAGTAAACATGGAGTAAACCTGGGGTAAACCCGGAATAAATCTGGAGTAAACCTGGGTAAACATGGGTAAACATAGAGTAAACATGGAGTAAACCTAGAGTAAACCTGGGGTAAATGGTAAACCTGGGGTAAACATGGGGTACACTTTTGCCCCGCCCCAGGTGTCACATGTTCCACATAGACTTACATAGGGAAAACTTTGTCTGAAACCAGAAAAGGGACGCAGGTCTCATATATTGCGTCCAACAAAAGCTAAATATGGTGCTCTAACAAGGTTCTTCTATTGGTCACACCGTGGTCAAAACGTGCCCAACTCCGCGGGTCACAGGTTTACATAGCGTTATATAGGAAAGTATTGTTAAAAAATCTTCGCATATAATTCTCTACCAAATTTATTCTAATGTTACAGACATTCCTTGGCGCTAGTAGTTCATACCACAGTCGTGTATACGGAGCATTCATTTCCTATATATAAAACCATCTACTAAGGTGATCGCCCTGAATTTTTTATTTTGCATATATATGTTTATATACCAGAGATATTTGCTTTTCTAAATCAGTCATATTGTTCAGTGTCACAGTAGGTTTTATCGGTGGTACTTTTTCAGTTCTTTTTGTTTCCTTACTTAAAGATGCTCTAGCTATATCTTTTTGTCCACCAATTGATATAAACTTTACTTAATTGTAAAGAGGACTATGAAAAAAGGTAAACGGCAATAATTTCAACCCATGTAATATGCGTTTTGCTGGGTAAAAACAGGATAGAAAATATCGGATTTTTGAAATTGTATTCGTAATTGTTTTAGACAAGCCGATTACGGAGATTTTCCGATCTTATTCGTTTACAATCGGAACTGCCTCGTCGGATTGGCGACGAGTTCCGATCGATTCGTTTACTATCGGAACTACGGAATTCCGTTAGGGCCATCGCCTTTCAATGTGTTGATCTGAAACGCGATACTCGATAGTACGATGATGAAAACGCGAAATCACGAACTACGATAACGAAAACGCGATAACACGATGATGATAACGCGATACTACGATAACGAAAACGCGATAATACGATAGTACGATGATGATAATGCGATATACTATCGTGTTTTCACCATCGTACTGTCGCGTTTTCACCATCGTAATATCGTCATATCGCGTTTTCGTTATCGTAGTATCGTGATTTCGCAATTTCATTATCGTACTATCGCGTTATCATCATCGTACTGTCGCGTTATCATCGTCGTACTATCGCGTTATCACCATCGTACTGTCGCGTTATCATCATCGTACTATCACGTTATCACCATCGTACTGTCGCGTTATCATCATCGTACTATCGCGTTATCACCATCGTACTGTTGCGTTATCATCATCGTACTATCGCCTTCCGGTGCGCATGCGCATATAAGAATTTCCCCTCCATGTGACAGTGATATTTCCCAAGGATATCAATGCTAATTAAATGAGTCTAACACAATTTATAAATTCTAAGGAGTTTAGCTAACGCTAGCTAGAAACTTCCTTTTCAAAAACTTGTTTTGATAATATTGTCACCGACAAACTGAAACGACAAATGTAATAAGTTCTTTATATGTAATATATATAGTTTGTATACAGTCAATATTTGATATAACCACGATGTATACGTATATATTTTTAAATGAAATAAAGATATGCCCATTACACATGGTTGCGTAATTCTAATTATATCCATTAAAATAAAAAGTCAGAATTTATATGATATTATTTTTGTCTAAAATTAAAAGTTATAAAATGTCAAATTTTAAATGGTATTATACCATCAAATGCGCAACTGAGACTTACTATACATACAAAGACATGACAGTAGATGGACTAGAGACAGAGTTTATTCTCGCCGTGAAGTATTGGACTCCTAGGCTAAAGTAGAATATAATTTGAGAGGTTAGCGGCACAAAACATTGCGGCAATTGTTGATATTAAAGTCAATGCAGTTGTCGTATGATACCGGCATTAAGTTGGTTCATATATCAAAAACAAAATGAATTTGTATAAACTCGTCCATTTGTACTGCTGTACTTGAAGATCTTCTATTTTTGAGCATTCACATGCGCACCGGAAGGCGATGGTGCGATAATGATAACGCGATAGTACGATGGTGATAACGCGACAGTACGATGATGATAACGCGACAGTACGATGGTGATAACGCGATAGTACGATGATGATAACGCGACAGTACGATGATGATAACGCGACAGTACAATGGTGATAACGCGATAGTACGATGATGATAACGCGACAGTACGATGATGATAACGCGACAGTACGATGGTGACAACGCGATAGTACGATGATGATAACGCGACAGTACGATGATGATAACGCGACAGTACGATGATGATAACGCGACAGTACGATGGTGATAATGCGATAGTACGATGATGATAACGCGATAATACGATGATGATAACGCGATAGTACGATGATGATAACGCGATAGTACGATAATGAAATTGCGAAATCACGATACTACGATAACGAAAACGCGATATCACGATATTACGATGGTGAAAACGCGACAGTACGATGGTGAAAACACGATAGTATATCGCATTATCATCATCGTACTATCGTATTATCGCGTTTTCGTTACCGTAGTATCGCGTTATCATCATCGTGTTATCGCGTTTTCGTTATCGTAGTTTCGTGATTTCGCGTTTTCATCATCGTACTATCGAGTATCGCGTTTCAGATCAACACATTGAAAGGCGATGGCCCTAACGGAATTCCGTATAAAATAGCTTTGCATACATATAAATGCAGTAATATTGAGTATTTAATATTTTACATTAAAAATCGCGGAGATATAGGTAGTGCCTCTTTAATTTTCGATTCAGTGGTTCCACTACTCCGGCCGATTATAGCTCTGTGTATTGTTTAACCACTTATAGGATATGTTGTCTGCTTTTTAATTTAGTCTTTTGACTGTTACTTGTGATATGCAGGCTTCATAACCGCTGCTCCAAACTAAATTCCATTATGTTTATTTCGCTCTTCGGAGCATTTATTTTTTATTAGATACTGGGACCATACGCCGTACGACATGGGGAAGCAATAAACTCCATGTCCTCCGTCATATGCATGCCATCTTCGGGGTGGTTAAAATTTTGTACTATTGATTTTATTAATATTGAGTTCTGCTCAACCCGGGGCTAGAGGGCGTTAGCGGTAGCTAGCATATTTCACTACCGCTCATGAACAGTCTCAATCAAACCGAGACTGCAATATTTCGTATGTGTCGTTTTCGGCCGTTTCCAAAGGTCCATTATCATACTCTGTTTTAATAAAGCAGCGGAAATTAGAAATAAGTTTCCTGTTCCGTATTCCATGCGAATAAGGAACTTATTGTGTTAAATAAATAAACAATTGTACGGTATAGTAAATAACCGTATTAATAAAACTATTAAAGACAGAAATCTCAATAAAATATTGTTCTTTTCATTTTATTACATCGCAATGTACTTTTAAATTAAACTGTAATATGTACATTAGAAGACAGGATCTGTGAACCAGTTCCCGGTTCCTTATTCTGCGCGAATAAGGAACCGGCTTCTGTATTACATCGCATGTTCTTTTCCATCAAACCGGGAATCAAAATCAAAGTGCAATTGTTCAGTTCTTTATTGTTTCGAATCGGGAACCGGGACCTAGGAACCACTTCCCGGTTTCCGATTTGGCGCGAATAAGGAACTGGAATGTTGTATTACTTGTGTAGCATGGCAGACACTTAGGGATCATTATGTCCGTCGTCCGTCATCGTCCGTCGTCGTTCGTCGGTCCGCTACACTTTAACCTGCAACCTAACCTTGGACACAACTTGAAAAGTGTTTGACCTATGTTCATGGAACTTCACACACGTCTTTATCTTAACCCAATGAATGTTGTTACACATGTCCAGTAACTCTGACTTTTATTTTGGTAGTGTTAAGCCCCTTTCATTAAACTTTAACCTGCAATTTAACCAAACTCGTAACTGACCATGACTTAAGTATTTGACCTATGCCCACGGCAGGCGACGCCAATGTTCAAGCCTGCTGAAATTATGTGGAAATAGTTTCATATTAATAGATATTTAGGAGACATAACTCTGGACTCCTTTTGACATTTTGGCGATTTTATAACATTGCACGTCATTTTCCATGTTTGCAGTGGAATCGTTCAGTTCGTTATTTGGTTACAATCGTGAACTGGCTTTTGTGTGTGTTCTAGCCTGCTGAAATTATACGGAAATCGTCAAGTTTCATATTATTATTAATTTAGGAGTTATAACTATGGAAAAAAACCTACTTTTTTCATTTTGTCGATTTTATAACATAGCATGCGGTTTTCCATGAAACTCTGATATGTGCATTGCAAAATCAAAGTGGAATCGTTCAGTTCCCGATTCGATTCAAATCCGGAACCGTTCCCGGCTTGCTTCTGTGTGTGTTCAAGAGTGCTGAAATTATGTGGAAATCGTAAAGTTTCATATTAACAGATATTTAGGAGACATAACACTGGACTACTTTTTTCGATTTGGCGATTTTATAACATGGCATGTCATTTTCCATGAAACTGTCATATTTGCAAAGTGGAATCGTTCAGTTCGTTATTGGGTTCGAATCGGGAACCGGGAACTAGGAACCAGTTCCCGCTTCACGATTCGCCTCTAAAAGGGAACTGGCTTCTGTGTGTGTTCAAGCCTGCTGAAATTATGTGAAAATCATAAAGTTTCATATTAATAGATATTTAGGAGTTATAACTCAGAAAAAACGCTACTTTTTTCATTTTGCCGATTTTATAACATAGCATGCGGTTTTCCAACTGTTGCATTGCAAAATCAAAGTGGAATCGTTCAGTTCCTTACTGGATTCTAATCGGGAACCGGGAACTAAGAACCAGTTCACAGTTCCCGATTCGGCTCGAATAGGGAACTGGTTTCTGTGTGTGTTCAAACCTGCTGGAATTATGTTGAAATCGTAAATTTTCATATTAGTAGATATATTTAGGAGTCATAACTCTGAAAAAAAATCCAATGCTTTCATGTTGGCATTTTATAACATTGCATGTCATTTTCCATGAAACAGTCATATTTGCAAAGCGGAATCGTTCAGTTCGTTGGTTCGAATCGGGAACCGGGAACCAGGAACCAGTTCCCTGTTCCAGATTCGGGTCGAATAGGGAACTGGCTTCTTTGTGTGTTCAAGCCTGCTGAAATTATGTGGAAATCGTAAAGTTTCATATTAATAGATATTTAGGAGTTATATCTATGGGGAAAAAAATCAACATTTTGTTATATTCGAATCGGAAACCGGGAACCGGAAAACAGTTCCCGGTTCTCGATTCGGCTCGAATAGGGAACTGGCTTCTGTGTTTGTTCAAGCCTGCTGGAATTATGTGGAAATCGTAAAGTTTCATATTAGTAGATACTTTAGGGGTCATAACTCTGAAAAAAATCCTATTTTTTCTTTTTGGCAATTTTATAACATCGCATGTCGATTTCTATGAAACTGGGATATGTGCAATATGAAAATCAAGGTGATAGTATTCAATTTCTCATTGAGTTCGAATCGGGAACGAGAAACCGGGAACCGGGAATCAGGAACCAATTTCCAGTTCCTGATTCAATTCGAATAAGGAACCGGGAACCGGGAACCAGGAACCAACTTTATATTAACTGTTAGATATCGTTTGTGAGTTAACCAGTTTCAATATTTACAACGTTTAATATTATAACAAAATGAAAGTTGTAAACACTGGATGATGGACGAGGGGTATCCAATGAGTAATGGGAACGAATTCATATGTATTACACACAAAAGTAATCATAGAAATTTGACTCAAATCAAAATAAACAATTACAAAATAGTATGGTTTGTAATGTGCGGTTAGTTAGCAACTGAATAATGATACAATAATACATTCATGTCCACGTTTTATCACCGTTTTCCCCACCAGCACACTCAATGAACTTAAAATTAGACGTATTCCAGCCCAAAGACACAATTTCGATAGAATGTGGAATTTTTAACAAATTATTTTTAATTTAAGATATGTTCTAATTTCTTGTCAGTAATGAAGGACTCTGGCTACCCATCCTTCTGACAACGCTGTATGCCTAATGCCCATCTAATCACATGAGTCAGTATTCATAAAGCTTCTTAGCAATATCTTAAGTCAAAATTGATCATTTTTAAACACCTTTTTCTATCGTTTTAAGACATCTTCTTTATATTTGTAATAATGCTATGGACTAATAAAACCCACAGCTAAACATCTATCTTAAAATAAATTCTCTTTAGTATCGATGAGAGGTAAATCAGGATATTTGAAAATATTGAAAAAAAAAAAAAAAAAATCTTAAATTTTGACTTGAGTTATATTTTCTACTAATAAATACTGAAAATGGGATCCCTTGGAAGCAACAAACACAAACAAGAGATACAAGTAGCACACTAGGGTTTATTGCGTTTGTTCATAAGAGGTAATGCTTAGTGCAACAACTCTTGCGCCTCCTAGCACTGGCTTAAGCGATATTCTACTTTAGAGCCACACAGCTTGGGCTTGATGATCTCAAAGGACTAGTAAGTAATAACACTACTGATTTGTAGTCGGGTAAACTTTTTATGGCCGCCACACATCATTAAACAAACGTTAGTGCGAATGATAATAAATACTGAAAAAGTTGCTTTATGAATTCATGCCCAGGGCATGTCAGCCTTCAATACCACCGACGCCATACCCGTAATTAACAAACTGAAAAGTTATTAATGTAATATAATAATGTTAACATGACATGAATAATATCATACGACATGTGCATGGCATATATCAATAAGTTCAAACACTTTATGGGAAGATAATTCTACCAATACTAAGACTAAGACATTATTTCTGTAGGTGTCACAAATTCAAATCAAATCAAATATTTTATTCATTCAGTTCATTACAGTAATGACATCATGAGGTCATGAATATAGTATACATATCATGTAGGTGTCACATGAAACTCTATCAATTTAACTTTAAAATGTTTTATTAAATAGTGTAAGTAAAAACGATATTAACTTACATCACAGAAAAACATGCTGGAGGTTTTTTTCTTTCTTTGGATTAAATTTGTGTTTGTACCATGTTGACGCTTTTGTTATTTTATCTTTTATATTTTAAAGGGACGCGGAACAGAACAGAAAATACTTTTATTAACTTGTACATTCAGCACATCATCCTAACACGTATACAACAATAACAAAATACATATTTAAATCACGTTTAACATACAAAGTATATGATTAATATAAAGACATATATCAGCTCTAAACAGGATGAACTGTTAAGTGTACAAACATGCGTTATAAATATTCTATGTGACATCGCACATTTGAGATATGTAGCCAATTTAAAAAGAATCATATTGTTTTCAGTTTGCAATAATTCGACGAATTTAAACATACTTGGTCTATAACGATAACATTGTGCTATGTATTTCTTCTTTATATCGGAGAAACATGGACATTTTATAATAAAATGAAACTCATCTTCAATATATTGAGTATTACAATATTGGCAAAAACGTTCATTTCTTTCAATCCTATTGATACCATACCGACCTGCTTGAATTCTTAGAGAATGTGGTAAATATTGAAACTGGTTAACTCACAAAGGATATCTAACAGTTAAGACATTACGCAAAACAAAATAAATGTCTTAAAGGGACACACGGCAATCTCGAGTTTTACATCAAGCATTAAAAATAGCACCTCGATGTATTTATCTTTTTGTAAATGTAACTTTAAAACTGCTTGCATATAATCATATAGAGATTTCAACTGTCTTCGCTATTCTACCAGATGTTTATATATATTACTGGTGCATTATAATCAGTAGTTAGTAATATGTAAAACAATTTACTTTGAACTATTCTAATAATTATTAGTAATGATTGCAAATATAAAAGGTATATAGAAAACTAAAGGTATGCCGCAAGTTTTAAAAAAATCAAGATTGCCATGTGTCCCTTTAAAAGAAATAGTGGGAATCTTCATTCCTGACAATAGCAAAGACGTAGTTCCGCAAACTGCCTACGTTTGTGTGTTAAAAATAAAACTCGTCGGCATGTGAATTATCAATCACCTGACAATAGGCATAAACAGTTATTTACACTGTAAACATCCAAAATAAATACATATATTACTCACAAATCTTAAAGGTTTACATAAGCAAGCTGTCAATTAAATTGCTTACAATTTACTTGAAATGTGCTGACATATTCTCATTTAAAATGAGGTTCGTCAAAGTATCGCAGTTTATATGCCATTTCCGCATATTTTTTAAGGCAAACAATTAACTTTTTTTTCTTCTTTTCTTTCCAGAATATCTTTTCCATAATTAAAGACGATTATACAAACATACGGCCAATGAATCGTCGTGCGACCAAACTTATTTAAATACTAGTAGACGATTTTCTGTGAAGTTTGTTTTCCGTAAAATACTTTGTTTTGTTTTCTTCGAGAAACAATATAATGGTTTTCAGATAAAACGTGTATCGTTGTGAAGGCGTTTATCGTTGTGATCACGAAGCACGTGACGATCATCCCCCGAAAATCGTAGTGTCAGAAATACATCTACACTTTTTATTGCCTCTGCGCCCCCGCATTCCGCATTTTCCTCCTTTCCCCGCACATTTTCCTTGGATCCCTTGGAACTCTAGGCACTGCTTTGGTATGTGTTTGTACTGTTTTTGTATCACGTCTATGCATTCATTAGTCTTTCGTTTGTATCGACAGAACCTTTTCCGGCGTGTTGCGCATTTTGTCTCATGTATAACAAGAATGACGACTATAGTCATAAACAATATCAGCTTGGTTGTCGATGTGAGCATATCTTTTTGAGGAGCACTGAAATGCGAAAGAATAATGTAATGAACATTGTAAATGTCCTGCATTCTGATTAAATAACACATAAACCAATTGATCCTTATAAAAAAAGTTAATAAAGACTCGTATCATTACGTAGCTTTCGTGACATTACATTGTGAATATTAAATTAAAAATATTTGTTTTTATTTCGCTTCACAGCGACCAAAACAACGTCCGTTACCGGATGATGTGAATCTTAGTCTAATCAAATTAAAATGCTTATGTGGTATTTGCATTGCGCTCACCGCTGCAGGTTCGAATCCCACTGGGAGCTCAACTTGTAAGTGAGAAAGTTTGATTCTTACGGATGACAGAAAGAATACGATACTGATTCTATCCGGGAATAAGTGGGTGGTCATACATAGCGTAAAATGTGCTGAAAACTGACGTTAAACACCAAAACAAAACAAAAACATCTCTTGAAATAAATATGTATCTGCTATGCTATGCATATTTCCAATTCTTTGTCAATAACGTAGGAAATACTTTCAGAGAATGTGTCAATTGATAACTTTATCGTGATTTAATGTAGCTATCCCGCCATCAACAGGCAAATTGTACAACCATTTCTAAACCTACTGACGACGAGGTATATATACAACTTACATATTTTGAAAATCCAAACTCAATAGACACACTATTAACGGCTTTAACCAGCCAGGCCAAACTCCAAAACTGGAGCGTCAAACTAGGAGTTACCAACTCATAATTCATTTTACGTAATTCGATCATCGGTGTTTAAGAACCCGTAAATAAGTCTATACTTTTAATCGTAACACATACATTACTATATGAACTGACTATATGGATAGAGTTTTGATAAAGTGTAAGATAAATGAAGTGTAATTTTGCCATTTTTTAGCGGGTTCGTTTCTTTAAAGATGCGGTTCTATTCTCCAAATTTTAGATAAGGATGCCTATAAAAAAAAAAGGCATTCACCTAATAAATATGTTTATTTGAACTGCTAGACCACAGAAACATGCAGATGATGACACGAATAAACATTATAGAACGACTCTAGTTGATTTGATAAATATACCCCCACCCCCCACCCCCCCCCCCCCCCACCACCACCCCACTCGCCTTTAAAGTTTCAATATTTATGTTTTAAATTATTTTATTATATATATTATAAAAATATCTATCCATAACCAGCATTTCCAAATGCACAAGTTCGTGCGTTACAGTATACGGCTCACAAGTGTACCTGTTTCGAAGTGTTTCTTCTGCACTGTAGACCTTCTTCTGTAATGTTTTCAAGAATCTTTGAAATAATACTGTTTCAAGGTTTGGACATAGTCCTTATATACCCACTATTAGTGTGTGAATGGGAGTCAAAAACATAAAAATAAACATTGTTGAAAAACCTTAAACAATCTTCTTCTCTGAAATCGCTGGTCTGATTTTGAAAATTCTTTCACAAAAATGTTTCTTTATGGATTGCCTTTCATAGTTGTTCAAATTATTTGGATTGGTCAAAAAAACATGGCCGCCACAGGGGCGGGGGTTTTTTCTCCTTATATGTATATTATATAAAAAGTTCTAAAATTCTTGTCTTCTGAAACTGCTGGTTGGATTTCAAATTAAATATCACACAAATGTTTCTTGGGTGACTCTCTACCAAGATTGTTCAAATTATTCGGATTCGTCAAAAAACATGGCTGCCAAAGGGCGTGGTCACTTTTCCCTATATGTATTTAGAGAAAACTTTGAATTTTAAAAATTACATATTCTCTAAAACCTTTTGATGGACTTTGACGAAACTTAATCACAATGATATTTGGGATAGTCCCTCTCAGCTTTGTGTTTTTCGTGGCCGCCAGTCATCGAAGATGGCCACCATGGCTAAAACTAGGTCAAATTTAAGGAAATTTCAAACGAAATCTCCTCCGAAACCACTTAATCCATTCAACTGAAATATCATATACATGTTCCTTGTTTTTTTTTGAATTTTTTGAAAAAAAAAAATTTTTTTTTTTTTTTTTTAAATTTTGAATTTTTTTTTTGTTTTTAATTTTGATTTTTTTTTGAATTTTTGAATTTTTGATTATTTTTTTTTAAAATTTGTTCAATTTTTTTTTTTTTTAATTCTTTTTCTTTTTTTTTTTTTTATTTTTTTTTTTTTTTTTTAGATCTATGTTGCACCAGTCGGACCAGTAACAGAGGAGTTATGGCTCTTGATTTAGTTAAACATGCTATATTTTGCCTAGTTAATACGGTAGGGCCTTCATTTTTCATCTGATCTTTACCAAACTTTACCAGATTCTTTAGTTATGGCCCTTGATTTAGTTAAAAAGCTGGTTTTTGCCCAAAACTTTAAAAAAAAAAAGGAAATGTGAGTCACTCACTTCATTGATGTTATAAGAGCCGTGTTAGCCAGTAGAGCGTCCACAGACCCTCTTGGGCCTCTTGTTTTGTTTTTGGTGGGGGGGGGGGGGGGGGGGGGGGGGTTATGTAGCAGAATTTGGCATTGAAAATGCCTTATCAAAAACAACCGATTTTGAAAAGTAAGGCTTTGTTTTATCACTAAAAATGCCAGTTGTTATACAACGTATTTAGTTTAAAGTTGAATTTTGTCTGCAAAGTTGAATTAGATTTTTTGCTGAAACAAAAGCCCGAACAATAGGTCAAAACCATAACTCTGTTGTGCATTTTACAAGAATTATCCCCCCTTTTATACTTAGAATATCAGTTAAATTTATGAATGTAAAAAAAACAAAAAAATGTTTGTCCGAGAGCTTTGAAACTTGGCACATTTGTTCATTATCACTACACATTTTATATGGCAAGAACCATAACTTTATCTTATACTTTACCTGAATGATCTACCTTTATGACTTAGATTTTTCAGTTAAAAATGTTGAACGTACAAGCACCATAACTCTGTTATGCAGTTTACTAAGAGTTATGCATTTTACTAGAATTATCCCACTTTTCCACTTAGACTTTTGGTAAAACTTTTGAATGTACAGCCATACTCCGAAAACATATTGACAGAAAACTTGAAACTTGGCATATATGTTCATCATCTGTGTTACAAGCACCATAACTATCATGTCTTTTACCAAATATTTCCCTCTTTTTCATTTTTACTTTTTGAGGTAAAGGTTAGCAATTCGCAATTCGGCGTTCGCACCAGAATTGGTTCTTGTTTTTTTCATTTTTAGTCTAACGATTCCCATTTGCTGACGTAATTTACCGTGACCTCAACATAATTTCAACGATTACTGTAACTTTTTCTGCGCGACCGGGGCAAGAATAGTAAAGACGTCTAAAATGTTCTCGGCTGTCACCGCTGTAGGTTGGAATTATTTCCGGCGATTTCATGCACTCCATCCTACGGTGTCCTATTACGGCCATCGCGGCACATTGCTGCAATATAGATAACGCGAAACAACGAAACAACGAAACAACGATGGTGAAAGTCAACCTTATAACGGCCAATACCATCGGTTGGAAATCAGTTTAATGTCTGAAAGTGATCATTAAAACCGTTAAACATTAATCAGACAAATCAGCCAAACATAATATAACTTTCGAAAAGTTTATACAAAAAGCCAATTAAACCAGGGAATAAACTAGAGGATAAAAAAAAGTCAGCCAACTCCACTTCGTGGCTTTTGATACTTGATAGTGCAGAGTTTGGGAAGATATACATAAATTTTTAATTAGTTTGTACCTAGAATAGGATGAAACAAATTGCAGAAGTTCAGGCAACGATATACTTAGAGCTGCAATGGCGCATGCTATTAATAAAGACCCTGTTACCGGGTGCACAACTGTGGGAGATGCCGTATATATGTCAAGTTTGGAAGCAATCAGTAAAATATGAAGGCGAATTTAAAGCGACAAGTGTTAATATACCTGGTTACATATTCATAAAGCTTCTTAGCAATATCTTCAGTCAAATTATTTTTTTTTAAAACACCTTTTCTTTCGTTTGAAGATTAATAAATACACAGCTAAACATTTATCAAAAAAATAGTTGCTCTGTATTGTCACTGAGAGGTTAATAAGGATATTAGAAAATGTGTAAACATCTTAAATTTTGACTTAAGTAACATTTGCTACTTAGTAATATGAATACGTAACAAGATGGATAAAATACAATCTAGAATTTCAGGTGTAATTGAATGACATATTAAACTTTACATTCCATATCAACAATTGTCGTTGGTTTACTCGTGTTTGTACATATATATACTTATTAACTTTCCACCTTTTTTGCAATAGGTAATGTTCCTGTGAATAAAAAAAATAGAAAGAAGAGAAATGTATGATGATTTAAGCTACATTCAAGTTATTTTGGTGCATTTGCTTAAGCCAACGGTTTTGTGGGATTTTAATTTTATTATTAAATAATTCCTAATTACTTACATATCTGGACACACAATTGTAAACATTTGTAAAAAAAAAAAGTGCCCAAGAATGTTTTAGTTAATGTTTTCCTCCATTTACTAGGGGAAGAAGTAGATATAAAAATCGAACTGGAAAAGCAGCATTAAAGGACGACAGTCAACCATAAACACACACACAAACAAAGAACAACTTTAAAGATGAATAAAGGCCAAATAAGACATCACAAACACAAAAGGGTTGACAATAGGGCTACCACCTTGGAACGGTCAGTGGCAAAAAAGGCCGCTGGGTGTTTAAACCAGATTCTAGGGAGCACTAAACATCTAACTTACCCTACTGCCATCCCAATGAAACGGGAGTGTAAATAAAGAAATTCCCTCCATGAAGTATTCTCTAACCAGCAAGGCAGCATTAATAGGCAATATAGGTAAACACAAAGATGATCGTGTATATATACATACAAAAAAAACAAGCGCAAAGAAGGTACTCACTGACTTGGCAGAAGCCAGAGCAACAAGAGAACAGACCATTGAGAGCACGACAAGGCAAGATTGCAGACAAACCAAGCATGCAGTGCGTTTCAAAATGATAAGGTCATAACCTCTTTTGACGTTTATGTCATATTACAATAAACACAATAACACATAAGTCATACAAGAGTCCCAGGAGGGCATGTATACGCTCTACTTGCTAACATGGTTCTTATAACAAGCGAGGGGGCGGGAGATATGATATGATCATGATACATTTAGAAGAAAGAAAATACATATTCGTGCATAAAATCATCCATGCGGAACGGTAGGTACGAAATAGCCTTTGTGCTCGCGGATCTCGTGCAAAGCATGGTAGGTTGTCGTTTTTGGTATGAATGAATTCTCCATGGATTGTCTTTTATAAAAAACATTAAATATGGCGAGAATGAGCATGGCAGAATGCGCTCAAGCCGTCGGAACGATTCGTGCCGGCACCTCCATCAGACAAGTATGTTACGCTTAGTTATTAAATTCACACTATGTTTTATTATTTGTTATTAAGTGCAAAATACTAGCATAAACATGTATTAAGTCTATTAATTTAAGTGGATTTTATCTATATTTCTAGTTTGCTCGACTTTTTAAAGTTGCAACATGTTGTTTTTCATTAAGTGCAAAATAATGACAGAAACATGTTTTTTTGCGATCAATCTAATTGATTTTATCATTTTTTTCAGGCTGCTCGGCTTTTCAATAGGCGACACTTTACTATTGAAACTCTTTGGGCAAAATTTCTACAAACAGGAAGTTTTTGCAGATCTCCCACGACGCCCCAAGAGAAGAGTGACGACTCCCCTACAGGACATTCAAATTGTCCATTTACAGGATCGTTTCACCACGGCAGCGACGACGGCCCGGAATACGATGGGCAGACACAACCGCGCAATCCACCCACAGACAGTACGCAATCGCTTGAGGGCCGTCGGCTTACGGTGCCGTCGTCCCCTGCGGGTTCCGGTTCTTACCGCAAGGCACAGGCAGGCAAGATTGTTGTGGGCCAGGCGACATTTGCGATTTACAAGGGCGGACTGGGCCAATGTCTTATTTGTTGATGAGACGCGCATTACACTACGCGGGAATGACAGACGTGCTCGAGTATATCGCCGTCGGGGTGAGCGGAACAATGAGAACTGTTTGGTAGAATGTGATAACTTCGGGGGCGGTTCCATCATGCTGTGGGCTGGATTTTCCATGCACACGAAAACTCCAATTGTACCCATCCAAGGAAACCTGAACGCGATAAGGTATCAAAATGACGTCATTCGGCCGGTTCTTTTACCTCATATCCGTGCCAATCGCGGTATGATGTTGGCACAGGATAACGCACCATGTCACGCGGCCAGAGGCACACAAGCAATGCTTGCAGCAAACAACGTGCGAACACTCCAATGGCCTGCAAAAAGTCCGGATTTAAATCCGATCGAGTAGTATGGGACCTATTGAAGCGCAAGGTGCGCGCCCAGCCGCTGCAACCAAATATCAGGGAGCTCACGCGTGTTGTCAATCAGTTGTGGGCGGCCATTCAACAACGGTATCTTCACAGATACATAATATCTATGAGGGCAAGGTGTCGTGCCGTAATTGCCGCAGCAGGTGGACATACGAAGTATTAAAATGGAATTAAATACAAAGTGATAGGATTTTACAGTTTTTGTTTTAAGGGTGTCAATGTTAACCCTCTGTGTTAAGTCCCTTGAATTTTTCTCCGAATACTTTTCTCAAAATGAGATAAAAACTAGGTGGCCAATTAGAAATTCGTCGAAGTGTAGTTTGGTTGGTATAGACTGAATGGCAATAGAAGAAACTAAAGTGTTAACAAAGGCAAGTTAAGCATTTTTAACTAATTCAAGGGCCATAACTCTGCTGTTTCTAGGCCAACATGGCTAGTTTTTTTTCTATTTTGTGGACGCTTTTTTCTTTGACCTAGATAACTTCGTACAATGAAATAATTAAACAAATGGGTCATTTGTTAATGAGTAGAAGTCGTTTAAAGATTTTTTCTATTTTTAGCTTTGTTTGTTTTGTTTGTTTGTATGGTGTTTTACGTCATTTTCAACACATGTAAGGTATATACATATATGTTCTATCAGAGATGGGAAATACAATAAATATGAACATGAAGCAACTCTTTAAGTGTGTGTGTGTGTGTGTATTTCTAAGGATTATAGTCCCTCCACCTACGACAGGCGTCCTACCCGACGAGTATAGGCACAATGTCTGGACTTTAATCTGACATGCCAGCTCCTTATTCGGATTTTGACATCGTTCTATGGCTACATGTCCCTTTAAAGTAAACATATATATCGCCAGATCATTTTTAAAAAAAATGGTTACTCGATGTTTCTTGGTAAAAAAACCATTACTGTGTTGGATTTGAAAAAAGTCAAGTTGATCCCGGATTAATATACTGAGATGCTTTGTTCAGTGCTTGATAAACATCTCAAGATTGCCGTATGTCAAGATTGCCGTATGCCAAGATTGCCGTATGTCCCTTTAAGGTCCAATTGCTACTTTAAACGGCTTCTCCTGAAACAGCTTGATCATGTTTTCACGTAGATGATCCTTAATGTTCATGGTTTTCACAGATGTTTAAGTCCAAGATGGCAACCGTTATTATAACAGTTCGAAACCTTAAAATATCTTATTAACAACAAGTGAATTCGTCATTTGTTTTTTTTATTAATGACCGCAAAGTCTTGGACTGTCAAGTTTTTTTCAAATGAAGTCACCGGGGTCAAACATGGATTCGTCCGGGAGTCCAAAATCTCTTTATAGAGAGTTATAATGTTTTACACAGACATAAACGAAAACACGTGAACATTCTGCTTCTCTGAAACTACAAAGCATGTACCTCTCATATATTGAATGTGGCATAAGCATATGGTTCTCTACCAAGGTTGTTAAAATGGTGATACTGGAGTCAAATTGGGCCCCTACATTGGTGTACAGTTGTACATACAGTTGTACATACAGTGGTATAGAATATCAAATACTCTTCTACTCTGACACTAAAACGCTAGAGGTCCGAAATTTTGAATGTAGCATAAGCCCATGATCCTCTACCAAGTATGTTCAGATGGTGACCCTGGGGTCAAATATGGCCCCGCCACATGTGTCACATATTTTACTTAGACTTATATAAGGAAACAATTTAAACTGTCATTGTCTGAAAACACAAGGCTACCAGCTCTTTGTCGGTTTAATGTAGCTTATAGTCCTCCACCAAGTTTTTTTTCAAAAGGTGGCCATGGGGTCAAATATGGCCCACCCCGGGGGTCACAAAAAGTTATTCAGGGAAATATAGTTTTAAAACAAATCTTCTCTAAAAGTAAAAGAGCTAAAGGACTAAAACTTTGCATGATCAAGAGTAAACATGGGTAAACATGGAGTAAACCTGGGTAAACCTGAGGTAAACCGGGGTAAACATGGAGTAAACCTGAGTAAACCTGAGTAAACCTGGGTAAACAATGGGTAAACATGGAGTAAACATGGAGTAAACCTGGGTAAACCTGAGGTAAACCGGGGTAAACATGGAGTAAACCTGAGTAAACCTGGTTAAACCTGGGTAAACCTGGGTAAACAATGGGTAAACATGGAGTAAACCTGGGGTAAACCTGGGTAAACCCGGGATAAATCTGGGGGTAAACCTGGAGTAAACCTGGGTAAACCTGGGGTAAACATGGGTAAACATGGGGTAAACATGGAGTAAACCTAGAGTAAACCTGGGGTAAACGGTAAAACCTGGGGTAAACCTGGAGTAAACCTGGGGTAAACATGGGATAAACCTGGAGTAAACCTGGGGTACAATTTTGCCCCGCCCCAGGTGTCACATATTCCACATAGACTTATATAGGGAAAACCTTTAACAATTATATTTGTCTGAAACCACAAGGGACGCAGGTCTCATATATTGCGTCCAGCAAAAGCTTAATATGGTGCTCTAAAAGGTTCTTCTATTGGTCACACCGTGGTCAAAACGGGCCCAACTCCGCGGGTCACAGGTTTACATAGCGTTATATAGGAAAGTATTGTTAAAAAATCTTCGCATATAATTCCCTATCAAATTTATTCTAATGTTACAGACATTCCTTGGCGCTTGTAGTTCATACCACACTCGTGTATACAGAGCATTCATTTCCTATATATAAAACCATCTACTAAGGTGAGCGCCCTGAAAATGGGCACTTGTCTTTTTATTTTGCATATTATTCTTTTATATATGTTTATATACCAGAGATATTTGCTTTTTTAAATCAAAGTCATATTGGTCAGTTCCACAGTAGGTTTTAATAAAGCAGCGGAAATCAGGAATAAGTTTCCTGTTCCGTATTCCATGCGAATAAGGAACTTATTGTGTTAAATAAATAAACAATTGTATGGTATAGTAATTAACCGTATTAATAAAACTATTAAAGACAGAAATCTCAATAAAATATTGTTTTATTCATTTTATTACATCGCAATATACTTTTGAATTAAACTGTTATATGTACATTAGAAGACAGGATCTGTGAACCAGTTCCCGGTTCCTTATTCTGCGCGATTAAGGAACTGGCTTCTGTATTACATCGCATGTTCTTTTCCATCAAACCGGGATGCAAAATCAGTGCAATTGTTCAGTTCTTTATTGTGTTCGAATCGGGAACCGGGACCTAGGAACCACTTCCCGGTTTCCGATTTGGTACGAATAAGGAACTGAAATTTTGTGTTGCTTGTGTAGCATGGCAGACACTTAGGGATCATTATGTCCGTCGTCCGTCGTCGTTCGTCCGTCCGTCACACTTTAACCTGCAACCTAACATTGGACACAACTTGAAAAGTCTTTGACCTATGTTCATGGAACTTCACACACGTCTTTATCTTAACCCAATGAATGTTGTTACACATGCCCAGTAACTCTGACTTTTATTTTGGTAGTGTTAAGCCCCTTTCATTAAGCTTTAACTGCAATCTAACCAAGCTCGTAACTGACCATGACTTAAATAGTTGACCTATGCCCACGGCAGGCGACGCCAATGTTCAAGCCTGCTGAAATTATGTGGAAATAGTTTCATAGTAATAGATATTTAGCAGACATAACTCTGGACTACTTTTTTTCATTTTGGCGATTTTATAACATTGCACGTCATTTTCCATGTTTGCAGTGGAATCGTTCAGTTCGTTATTGGGTTACAATCGGGAACTGGCTTTTGTGTGTTTTCAAGCCTGCTGAAATTATACGGAAATCATAAGGTTTCATATTATTATTAATTTAGGAGTTTAGGAGTTTATAACTATGAGAAAAAAATTTTATAACATAGCATGCGGTTTTCCATGTAACTCTGATATTTGCATTGCAAAATCAAAGTGGAATCGATCAGTTCCCGATTCGTTTCGAATCCGGAACCAGTTCCCGGTTCCTGATTCGGCTCGAATAGGGAACTGGAAACTGTTTGTGTTCAAGAGTGCTAAAATTATGTGGAAATCGTAAAGTTTCATATTAATAGATATTTAGATATTTAGGAGTTATAACTCAGAAAAAACGCTACTTTTTTCATTTTGCCGATTTTATAACATAGCATGCGGTTTTCCAACTGTTGCATTGCAAAATCAAAGTGGAATCGTTCAGTTCCTTACTGGATTCTAATCGGGAACCGGGAACTAATAGGGAACTGGTTTCTGTGTGTGTTCTACTTTAAAGCCACACAGCTTGGGCTTGATGATCTCGAAGGACTAGTAAGTAATAACACAACTGATTTGTTGTCGGGGCAACTGTTTATGGCCGCCACACAGCACTAAACAAACGTTAGTGCTAATGATAATAAATACTGAAAAAGTTGCTTTATGAATACGAGCCCAGGGCACCCCACCGATCCCATACCCGTAATAACAAACTGAAAAGTTATTTATGTAATATAATAATGTAAACATGACATGAATATCATACGACATGTGCATGGCATATATCAATAAGTTCAAACACTTTATGGGAAGATAATTTCTACCAATACTAAAACTAAGACATTATTTCTGTAGGTGTCACAAATTCAAATCAAATCAAATCTTTTATTCACTCAGTTCATTACAGTAATGACATCATAAGGTCATGAATATAGTATACATATCATCTAGGTGTCACATGAAACTCTATCAATTTAACTTTAAAATGTTTTATTAAATAGTGTAAGTAAAAACGATATTAACTTACATCACAGAAAAACATGCTGGAGGTTTTATCTTTCTTTGGATTAAATTTGTGTTTGTACCATGTTGACGCTTTTGTTATTTTATCTTTTATATTTTAAAGGGACGCGGAACAGAACAGAACATACTTTTATTGACTTGTACATTTAGCACATCATCCTAACACGTCATAACACGTATACAATAATTACAAAATACATATTTAAATCACGTTTAACATACAAAGTATATGATTAATATACAGACATATATCAGCTCTAAACAGGATGAACTGTTAAGTGTACAAACATGCGTTATAGATATTCTATGTGACATCGCACATTTGAGATATGAAGCCAATTTAAAAAGAATCATATTGTTTTCAGTTTGCAATAATTCGACGAATTTAAACATACTTGGTCTCTAACGATAACATTGTGCTATGTATTTCTTCCTTATATCGGAGAAACATGGACATTTTATAGTAAAATGAAACTCATCTTCAATATATTGAGTATTACAATATTGACAAAAACGTTAATTTCTTTTAATCCTATTGATACCATACCGACCTGCTTGAATTCTTAGAGAATGTGGTAAATATTGAAACTGGTTAACTCACAAACGATATAACAGTTGAGACATTACGCAAACCAAAATAAATGACTTAAAGGGACACACGGCAATCTCGAGTTTTACATCAAGCATTAAAAATAGCACCTCGATGCATTAATCCTTTTGTAAATGTTACTTTAAAACTGCTTGCATATAATCATATAAAAAAGAGATTTCAACTGTCTTCGCTATTCTACCAGATGTTTATATATATTATTTGTGCATTATAATCAGTAGTTAGTAATATGTAAAACAATTTACTTTGAACTATTCTAATAATTATTAGTAATGATTGCAAATATGAAAGTTATATAGAAAACTAAGGGTAAGCCGCAAGTTTTAAATAAATCATGATTGTCATGTGTCCCTTTAAAAGAAATAGTGGGAATCTCATTCCTGACAATAGCAAAGACGTAGTTCCGCAAACTGCCTACGTTTGTGTGTTAAAAATAAAACTCATCTCCATGTGAACTATCAATCACCTGACAGTAGGCATAAACAGTTATTTACACTGTAAACATCCCAAATAAATACATATATTACTCACAAATCTTAAAGGTTTACATAAGCAAGCTGTCAATTAAATTGCTTACAATTTATTTGGAATGTGCTGACATTTTCTCATTTAAAATGAGTTTCGTCAAAGTATCGCAGTTTATATGCCATTTCCACATATTTTTTAAGGCAAACAATTAACTTTTTTTCTTCTTTTCTTTCCGAAATATCTTTTCCATAATTAAAGACCATTATACAAACATACGGCCAATGAATTAATCGTCCTGCGACCAAACTTATTTAAATACTAGTAGACGATTTTCTGTGAAGTTTGTTTTGTTTTCTTCGAGAAACAATATAATTGTATTCAGATAAAACGTTTATTTTTGTGAAGGCGTAGTAGGAATGTTGGTCGATCACGAAGCACGTGACGATCATCCCCCGACAATCGTAGTGTCAGAAATACATCTACACTTTTTATTGCCTCTGCGCCCCCGCATTCCGCATTTTCCTCCTGTCCCCGCACATTTTCCTTGGATCCCTTGGAACTTTAGGCACTGCTTTGGTATGTGTTTGTACTGTTTTGGTATCACGTCTATGCATTCATTAGTCTTTCGTTTGTATCGACAGAACCTTTTCCGACGTGTTGCACATTCTGTTTCATGTATAACAAGAATGACGACTATAGTCATGAACAATATCAGCTTGGTTGTCGATGTGAGCATATCTTTTTGAGGAGCACTGAAATGCAAAAGAATAATGTAATGAACATTGTAAATGTCCTGCATTCTGACTGAATAACACATAAACAATTGATCCCTATAAAATGTTAATAAAGACTCGTATCTTTGTGAACATCACAATAAAATATTTGTTTTTATTTCGCTTCACAGCGACCAAAACAACGTTCGTTACCGGGTGATGTGAGTCTTAGTCGAATCAATTAAAATTATTATGTTGTATTTGCAATGCTCTCACCGCTGCAGGTTCGAATCCCACTGGGAGTTCAACTTGTAAGTGAGAAAGTTTCGATTCTTACGGATGACGGGAAGAATACGATACCGATTCTACCTAGGAATAAGTGGGTGGTCATACATAGCCTAAAATGTGCTGAAAACTTTATTGTGATTTTCAGTCTCTGTGGTTCGATCTTAATGTAGCTATCCCGCTATCAACAGACAAATTGTACAACATATGTCAACCGTTTCTTAACCTACTGACGACGAGGTATATATACAACTTACATATTTTTTGAAAATCGAAACTATAAACGTCTTTAACCAGCCAGGCCAAACCCCAAAACCGGAGCGTCAAATTAGATTTACCAACTCATAATTTATTTTACGCATATTCGATCACCGATATTTAAGAACCCGTAGATAAGTCTATACTTTTAATCGTAACACATGCATTACTATAAGAACTGAATATATGGATAGAGTTTTGATAAAGTGTAAGCTAAATGTTGTTTAATTTTGTCAAGTTTTAGCGGGTTCGTTTATTTAAGATGAGGTTCTGTTCTCCAAATTTTAGATACGCATGCCTATATAAAAGGCATTCACCTAATAAATATGTTGAAATACTAGACCAAAGAAACATGCAGATGGTGACATGAATAACAACTATAGAACGACTCTAGTTGATGAACCCTGTAAAACATAAGCATTGGCAAAGCTAAGTTAAACCCCCGATTTCTTTTTAAAACGGACAATTGCATCGCCTTTAAAGTTTCAATATTTATGTTTTAAATTATTTTATTATATATATTGTAAAAATATCTATCCACAACAAGCATTTCCAAATGCACTAGTTCGTGCGTTACAATATACGGCTCACAAGTGTACCTGTTTCGAAGTGTTTCTTCCGCACTGTAGACCTTCTTCTGTAATGTTTTCAATAATCTTTGAAATAATACTGGTCCTTATATACTCACAATTAGTGTGTGAATGGAAGTCAAAAATATAAAAATAAACATTGTTTAAATGACATAAAAGGGAGTTATTGGATAATAAATCGAATGAAACAATCGAACATCGTTCATCAAACAGATTATAATGGACCGCTAAATTACAATGGGTTTCAATTGCAACCGGAAATATTATATATATACTAAAGAAAAAAAGAAACGCAACTCATGAATTTCCGCTATATAATTTATATACTTCACATTTAATACTATGTAATATTCCAGAATAATCCCAAGACATTTTGTAAAAAAAAAACGTGAGTGGGGTTGGGGGAGGGGGGAGGGGGTGGAATTTGAGCCGTTTCAATACTGTATTCAATGTAAAGCGATTGCAAAATATCACATGCTAAGTTTGCTCACCTGATTGAGCCAAACACGTATTCTATCAATAATGAAACTTCGAAGAGATAACATTTAGGGTGTTATGTGTTGTTTTAGTCGTTTTTTTCAGTAAGGAAAGGTCTAATATAGCCACGTGCCATTCGATTAATAACAGCATATTATGCATACAATATATAGCAGAAATTTCCGAGTAGCGTTTCTTTTTTCCTTTAGTATAGCTTCGATTGCTTCACGTGATCTCTCTTGAACGATCACATGACTTCTGATCACATGACTTTTTACGAGCGTGTTTGTAACAAGGACATAACTTGTTACAAGGAATAACTTGTTAGCTTCTTCAGTTGCTGTTTTATCAGTATAAGTGTGTTGTATTTTTTTCACATGACTGTTGTCAGCATCCGTATGAGTGTCTTTGATCCTATATGTTTCTGCTTGACCAGTAAGGGTATTTCTATAACTGTCAGCTTATCAGAGGAGAGAAAAGTGTGGACCGCAGAAGTAGTTAACAGGAATACAATTGTCTCTTAAACCACCGATCATTGATGCGCAGAAGATATATATTTTATAGGTTGTTCCTATTTTTATTTTTCCATTTTAACAGCTATATATAACAAAGCATCACATGGATTTCACCGTGATGAAATACGGGGAGTTTTATTGTTTTAGAAGATAATAAAAATCTCCGACGTGAACTTTTCAAAATTATTAGACGTAAAAATCAGCAGTTTTGAAACGGGTATATAAAATGTCTATTGTTTGGGGCGTTCGTTTCAGCCAAAGGGTTTTCAGCAATAACTTAAATAATTTTATTAATACGTACATTAATTTATATATAATTGGAACTGGCATTTTTAGTGGTAAATAAAAAATATCTTAGTTTTGAAAAACGGTTAGGAAATAAATATGTTACATCCAAAATGCTTTTAATTGGGGGTTTTCCCATGTAAATAAAACTCCTTGTTGCTGGGACAGCGGAAAAATAAGAAAATTCAAATAACTTCAGTTAGCCTAAGTAGTTTGCTATAAAACTTAGTTTACATTTTCCCAACACATTAAACAATTTGTTTTTGGATAACATTCTGAAAAAAAGAGTTGTTGTTTTGTTATTTTGTGGGGGTTTTTTTATGTAGCAGAATTTGGCATTGAAAATGCACTATCAAAAACAAAGTATTTTGAAAAGTAAGGATTTTTTTTTTATCACTGAAAATACCAGTTAATATACAACATATTTAGTTTAATGTTAAATTTTGTCTTCAAAGCTGATTTTTGTTTTGCTGAAACAAAAAACCCGAACAACAGGTCAAAACCATACGTGACAAGCACCATAAGAGTCTGTTGTGCATTTTACAATAATTATCCACCCTTCTATGCTTAGAATATCAGTTAAATTTGTCAATGTAAAAAAATATATATATTTTATTTTCAAGCTTTGAAACTTGGCACATTTGTTCATTATCACTACACATGGTTATATGGCAAGAACCATAACTCTATCTTGTATTTTACAAGAAGTATCTGTCTTCGTGAGTTAGATTTTTCAGTAAAAATGTTGAATGTACAAGCACCATAACTCTGTTATGCATTTTATAAGATTTATCCCCCTTTCCACTTAGAATTTTGGTAAAACATTTGAATGTACAGCCATACTCCGAGAACATATTGACAGAAAAATTGAAACTTGGCATATATGCTCATCATCTGCGTTACAAACACCGTAACTCTCATATTACCAAATATTTCCGTCTTTTTCATCTTAGCTTGGTTTGCAATTCGCAATTCGACGTTCGCACCCAAAGGTTAGCAATTCGCAATCCGGCGTTCGCACCAGTATTGGTTCTTCTTTTTTTTTCATTTTTTAGTCTAACGATGCCCATTTGCTGACGTAATTTACCGTGACCGGGGCAAGGATAGTAAAAACGTCTAAAATGTTCTCGGCTGTCACCGCTGTGGGGTCGAATTATTTCCGGCGATTTCATGCACTCCATCCTACGGTGTCCTGTTAGGGTCATCGCGGCACATTGCTGCAATATAGATAACGCGAAACAACAAAACAACGATGGTGAAAGTCAACCCTATAATGACCAATACCATCGGTATTAAATGTCTGAAAATGATCATTAAAACCGTTAAACTAAACATGAAACTAATTGATATAGCTTGTGAAATTAACCCATCCTCCCACCCCGCACCCCACCATTATCTGAAAAGCTCCTGAAGCCTACACTGTTTTATAGTATCATGACAGATAACAGGTCTGTATACTGGTAGTCAGTTAAAGCTGAATATGGGACATAGAACTATATTTCATGGTTATAGGGCCTAAACATTTATATAAAGCTTAAGATAATAAAAAAATACCGAGTTTAGTCAAGTTTAATGTTGCTTATAATCACCAGAAGATATATATATAAATAGATGATAGTCTGCATGTATTATACAATGGTTAATTTATTTAAGACAGAAAACATACTCCAACCCGAAGTTTTATACATGTATCGGTGAAGAAGCGTGTAGACATTACGTTAAAAAACATGTCTACCTGTTGCGCCTTTTCCATTGACCTGAATAATACATTGGTAACGACACAAGGATGTGGTGTCCATATTGTAAAGGTTGCGATACACTAAAAAATAACCAATAAATTGATGTTTATTCATGTAGCTGGTTTATATTTTGTTATAAATTCGGTTAATGGTGATGGTGGGGTGGGGGATGGTTGCGGGTGGGGGAGGTAGGGGTGGGGCGGGTCACATCATTGATATAGGTGTAGATTTTATAAAACAAAACAACAGTATGTTGGGATATCTTTGAGAACATGACCATTGCACCTACGTTCACGCACCTTCCGAACATCTCGATTTATTCTGAACTTATCTGAAATTGACAGAGTGTGTACGAATGGTCCGTACTGAACACATCATACACGTGAATCTCGCAGTGTGTTAAAATACACTTTTAATGCTTTTTTCGATTTTTTCGTATTGACGAGTTACAGTTACCTAGAACATAGAAATGCATAGGAGCCAATTTATTAAGCTAGTGAATCTCGATATTTGTTTACATGTTAGGGACTGGGCAATATTTATTTGGGGGGTTGGGACCGGTGCAAAATGGCATGAGACAGGTACTTTTTTTGTCGCGACAAACCATGGGACGATACCTTTTTTTTCGCTAGCTTGCCATGGGACGTACAGTTTTTTTAAAGTCAAATTCTTTCCCCACCAAAAAAACTTTAAACAATTACAAATATTGAAGCAGTGATCTTAGACCATAAAAGGTCCCCTTACCAAGAATATAGGCTTCTGGCGACTGTTTGCTGCTACTCTGCGGCAAACATTGCTGCAAAGCTGCGGCAGACAAGTTTGCGGCGAAGTTGCGGTGAAGTTGCGGTACACTGTGAAGTATGCGGCAAAAACATGCAAATGAGGTTCTGGTGATGTTCACCGCAACTTTGCCGCAGACCTCATTTGCATAGTAAAAGTGTGCGGCAACTTCTCGGCACACTTCATTTGCATAACACTTATAGCTGTAATCTTCTGGCGATCTTTTGGCGATGTTTGCTGCTACTTTGCCGCAGACCTCATGTACATAGTAGAAAACTTTGCAGCAAACTTCATTTGCATAAAAGAAAATTCTCTGCAATGTTCTGGTAATGTTTTTCAAAATAAATAATGGACTGAAATTATGAAATAGAACAATGGTGCGCTGTTTTTAAAAATAAAAATATGTAGCTCGAAAACATTTTTTTTTTTTTCACTATTTAACATGGACTGCACTATAATTAAATAAATTGACACGATTTAAATAAAATGACACGATTTAAATAAATCGACACTATTTAAATAAATGCTCTCGATTTATGGTATATCTTTACGATTTAGATTATATCCCCACGATTTAAATATATCCATATGATTAAACTAAATGGTTTTGATTTAAATTGTTTGTAAATTCTAAATAAATCGACCTTTGATTTACTAAATGTATAACAATTTAATTAAATTCACTACATTTAAATAAATCGACACAATTTAAATAAACTGACACTAGGTAAATAAATCCTCTCAAAATTGAAATCTGTCATTTCTGCATAACTCTCATTTTAATTGAGATCTAGAGCGCTGTCATATCTGCATTACTCCCATTTTTATGGAGATGTCGAGCGCTGTCATTCATGCATTACTCCCATTTTAATGGAGATGTCGGGTGCTGCCATTCCTGCACTACTCCCATTTTCATGGAGATGTCGAGCACTGTCATTTCTGCATTACTCTCATTTTCATGGAGATGTTGAGCGCTGTCATTCCGCATTACTCCCATTTTAATGGAGATGTCGAGTGCTGTCATTCCTTCATTACTCCCATTTGCATGGAGATGTCGAGTGCTGTCATTCCTACATTGTTCCCATTTTAATGGAGATGTCGAGCACTGTCATTTCTGCAATTACTCTCCTTTTCATGGAGATGTTGAGCGCTGTCATTCCGCATTACTCCCATTTTAATGGAGATGTCGTCGAGTGCTGTCATTCCTACATTACTCCCATTTGCATGGAGATGTCGAGCACTGTCATTTCTGCATAACTCTCATTTTCATGGAGATATCGCGCGCTGTTGAGTACTGTCATTTCTGCATTACCCCAATTTTCATAGAGATGTCGAGTGCAGTCATTTCTGCATTACTCCCATTTTTATGAAGATGTCGAACACTTGTCATTTTTGCATAACTCCCATTTTCATGGAGATGTCGAGCACTGTCATTTCTGCATTACTCCCATTTTTATGAAGATGTCGAACACTGTCATTTTTGCACTACTCCCATTTTCATGGAGATGTCGAGTGCAGTCATTTCTGCATTACTCACATTTTCATGAAGATGTCGAACGCTGTCATTTTTGCATTACTCCCATTTTCATGGAGATGTCGAGCGCTGTCATTTCTGCATTACTCTCATTTTCATGGAGATGTTGAGCACTGTCATTTCTACATTATTCCTATTTTCATGGAGATGCCGTGTGATGTAATTTCTGCATTACTCCCATTTCCATGGACATGTCTATAACTGTAGCAGTCCAATAGACACCTGGATATCTTAGAATCAGCACCAGACCCTAGACAAACCAGCAAACGTATATATACACACATCTACCTATTGAGGTCATACTGATCATATTATTTTTCACTTGGGATACAATTTTAATTGTTCTGGTTTTAATTGATGGAGTTATCATGGTGTTTTGTATTTAAAAATGTTCTTGCAATGAACACAATTAAATAAAAGTTTAAAAAATAAAATTCCACGAAAAAAATTACACTTGGCTAAATTACTTGTTCAAGCGGTACGTCCTTTGACATAAAATGCAAATTTCACTTTAGTAGTAAATAACTGGAAATAATAAAATTCTGTATAAAGTCTAAGTTTTGCGATGATGTTTTGGCTAACAGAGTCTTCAGATACAGCAGATCAGTATGGAAAAGTTTGTCATGATGTTTTGTGAATAAAGAAACGGTAAATCTGAATTTAAAAGATTGTGGAGATGTTACGGCGTGCAATCATGAAAACAAAAATCGGATTGGTAAATTGTGTCGCAATGTTGTGGCAAACAAAAAAACATGCAAGTAAGTTTGTGGTGATGTTATGGTAAACGTTCCAAATAAATAAATGTTTCTGTATAGCTTTTTGGCGAGTTTGCGGCAAATTCGCCAAAGATTACCATAATGTTTGCGGCAACATCACCGCTAGTGGCGAACATTGGCGGACAATTAAGAATTGTTATGGTGAACACAATTATTCGCTGCAAGCTTGCAGCAAACCTCATTTGGTAAGGAGGGTGCTTGTGGACTAGGCACTGGCAATATTTATCTGGGCATTGGGCATGGTGCAAAATGGCATGGGACAGGTACTTTTTTTGTCGCGACAAACCATAGGACGATACTTTTTTTCCTTTGCTTGCCATGGGACGTACAGTTTTTTTTATATAACATTTTTATTTGCACCGGTCCCAACCCCACGATAAATATTGCCTGGTCCGTTAAAAAAGGATGAGTGCAGTATCCTCACAGTTTGAAATTTTAAGTTTATTACTCAAACATGATAAATCCCCATTTAGGCTGTGCCTTTTTCATATTAGATTAGCAATATTCAATAAAAGCAAAGGTCTACCTCACGAATTTTGTCGAAAAAACATCTAGGATACGATGTTGATTCGGCCAGGATAAAATCAACGCATCAAGTGCCGCAAGGATACGGTCACACGTTTTTCACCGTGCAACTCTAGCACCGATATAAAGGGCGCGAACAATATTGACGTTAAAAAGGAATGACTTCAGTGACGTCAGGTTATAGATACGTCATTTCCTGTATCCAGGATTTCCTACGTAACAAACATGGATTTTTATTCAAGACAGGTAAATAGTGTTTTTGTTGCTTTTATCAATTATTTAATAACGCATGACAAAATAATCTTGCTACAACGCATTGTTGAATAAAAACGCAATTACAAATAATAATAATAATAATAATAATAATAGACTTTATTTACAGAGGGTAATACACATTTAGTTACGAAACTATTGTTTGGGGCGCTTGTTTCAGCCAAAGGTTTTTCTGCAGTAACTTGAGCAATTTAAATAATATGTACATCAGTTATATATCATTGGAACTGTCATTTTTAGTGGTAAATAAAACTACTTTACTTTTGAAAATCGGTTGAGAAATAAATAGTTTACAGCCAAAATGATTTTTTGATGGGGCTTTTCCTATGTAAATTCCTTGCAGAAAATTAAGAAATTTCAAATAACTTCAGTAATCCTTCATATTTTGCTATAAAACGTTCAGGGTGTCTTAATTTACTAATATCCAACAATTTAAAACAATTTTTGGATAAAAAATCAAAAAAAAAATAATTCAAATGTTTCAAGCAGCAGAATTTTGCATTGAAAATGACCCATCAAAAATATCTTTCGCACATGCAATTTGTATTTGTCAACCGATTTTGAAAAGTAAGGTATTTTTAATTACCACTAAAAATATCTGTTTCACTGATATATAACTTATTTCGGTACGAGATGTATTTTGTCTGATAAGTCCAAAAAACCTTTGGCTGAAACGAGCGCCCCAAACAGTAATCTTCAATGTGGCCCTCTATTATTTACACATTTACAATACTTATTGGCAAATTGGTTAAAACATAATGAATAAGAGAATAAGATATCAGCAGCAAGCCTCACACACCCTTGTATATGCAGCCACCTCCCATTCAGCTTCTGTCCACAGGCCTACTCATACATTATATTTCAAAATACTCAAACGCACAAATGATAATAATAATTAAGAAACATAACACATGTACAAAAAAGATTGATGACATAACATATATGTAGATACCTGAAAACATAGACAAACAAAAAAAAGAAAAAAAGAAAAGGATATTAATTATTTGAAAAACAATAATAACAAAACACACAAACATGCAAATAAAGCTAAACGCTAACACTTTCCAACGTACTTACATTCAATCATACTGTCTGATGTACATATCTAACTCCCCTATATTCTCTAGTATTCTATTTACAAAATGTTCAAACCGAAAATTAAATATTCTGAACTCAAATAATTTCAGATTTACTGTGCATTTCAGGGTACCTATGCGTCGAATATGAATCGAGATTTTTTTTTATTCCTTTCAATATGTTTTCATACCTGATATGATTGAATAGAATGAAAACGGACGCTCCTGAATCTGTTTTCAATCTTCGAGTAGCCATCCTCTAAGCTTCACAAAGTCAAAAAACATTTTGAACACCCATGTTTACATGTAATTTTATTGACAGCCAAAAACCAAAATGGCGACAGCGGAACATTCCATTTTTGTAGGGTAGGGTGAATTAAAAAATCAGTTGACCACTAGTGGTTTAAATAACAAAATATAAATGCAGTATACTATTTACCTAGCCTTTATTTGCTAGATATAATATTTTTCATTCCAAAATAAAGGATAAGTACGATCGATTGCCGGAGGGGCTGAACATTGAACAACAACATCACCCTCCAATAATCTACGTTTTACTTGGTACATCCGAACCCTAGAAACAGACATGCGCAGACGACAATTCCTAAAAATAAGGCGGCCATGTTGTTTTAATTTTTACAATATAAACAATGGGGTCAAAATGAATTTTAGGCTTTGTGAAGCATACCGGATGGCTATGGCAAGATTGTATACAGATCCAGGAGCGTCTATTTTCATTCTGTCTAACCATATCAGGTATGAAAACATATAGTAAGTAATAAAAAAAAATATCGATTCATATTTGACGCACAGGCACCCTAGAATGCGCAGTAGATATATTATTCGCAATCTTTAATATCAGTCTAGATGTTTTTTAGTAATACATTAATAACTTTATGATGTTTGTTTTATCCATTTTACGAAGTTACAATGAAAAGAATCAACTGTTTTCAAGCTTTTTAAGCTGTCTGGTTTGTTTTATTATACTGAAAAAATATGTTTGAAAAAGAAATTTGGTCCTGCTAAATATTTTTTTGAAATAAAACAGGAGAAAACATTGTTACTAATCTGTCGGTTCCAAATCACTATTCTCAGAATCTAGCTAGAAAATAAATTTCTGCGGATGGTTCTTCAGCTGTGAACGCATGCGTAGAATTTTCAAATCATCTTCAGAAGGATCTTATATCTTACCCCATCTTGATTACTGTTGTGTGATATGGGGAAATTGTAATACTTCTCTCGAAGATAAACTTGTAAGGTTCCAAAAAAGAGCTGCACGACTTATCCTAGATAAAGATTTCGATACTCCTTCCGTGGAACTTTTTACCGAACTCAGTTGGATGACATTTCCCGAAAGAGTTATATTTCAAAAAGCAATCATTATGTTTAAAACAGTAAATGATCAGGCCCCTGCTTATCTTAAAGACGCATTTACTCTAACTTCAAATGTCCATATGCGGAATCTAAGATCATCATCAAATCTTCAGCTATATTCCCCTAGACCCAATAGTGAGTTATTCAGAAAGTCATTTGCTTATTCAGGCTCTTAAGTGTGGAACTCTCTTCCCCACCATATACAAAATGCCCAATCTGTAAATCAATTCAAAACATTGTATTTACAGTGGATTCACCATCCGATATATTAGTAAATGACTAAGTCTTGCAGTTCTATTTAAACATATTTCCATTTACTGAATATACCACTTTAAATGCATTTTTACTTGTAAATATTGTATATATTGTATTGTTGAGGGCCTCATGGTAGATTGACTAGTTTCAAATGAGTTCTCTCGTTAAATAAAGTCTTTATTATTATTATTATTATTATTATTATTATGCGCAAACTGTGTTCGCCATTTTAGTACATGTTCACTGATTTTTATTTGCATATGTATACATACATTGTTCAGCATAGGACATTGCTTTGACTTCACAATCATAAGACAGAACAAATTATTACTGGGGTGACATTACAAAAAATACTATCATTCAGTGACCCACTCCATGGAGACATTACAAGCGATATGAGATATTACAAAAATGGGAAAATAACTGTATTTAACATTGGTGTTTGACATTCATTATTAATAAATATTAAATATGATATCAGTGGACATGGTAATAATAAATGTAGTATGCATAGCTCATGGTAGTAATACATGGGGTATTTAGTGGTCATGGTAGTAATGAATGGGGTATTTAGTGGTCATGGTAGTAATTTAGAAGAGCAAAATGGGCTCATATAGAAAGCAGACAAGGACAAGCATAACTAAAGATTAAAACTAGCACATGGAGTTCCATCCCCCATATATGGAAAGATCCATATTAAACAAGAGTTGTCAAAAGGACAGCATGCTCCACTATTCAAAGTCAATTTTAAACAAGGCCACTGACACATTCTGTCTCACCAACCATGGTGCCAGTTCATTCACAAGGTCAAGTCTTAATTGTGGAGTTTAGGTGGTGGTGAGGTGAGTGTGTAGGGGGTGCGCGGAGGTGTTGGTCAGTAGTGTTGGGAATCGGCTGAAAATTCATGATCGATTATCTGAATATTTAAGACAAGTGTAAGCCTTTTTCAGACTAAAATGAAGAAAAGAATCACATTTCAAGTATGTTCTGGTATTAAAGGAACATAATAAAACTGACAACATATATATTTTAAAATATAAGTTGTGATAACCGCTATAAATATGTGATTACTTGTTGCACAATCATAACTCATTTTATTTCTTGTATACTTTAGTACAAGAGAATGAAATAAGCCATAATTTTCAACAACCGAGTAAAGTCGATCATGAACATTTTTAATCGAATAATCAGATCAAAGGCATAACTGACTGATGATCGATCAAATCGATTAATCGGAACAACACTATTGGACAGTAAACATATACCAAATATTGAAGAAAGACCTTCAATACCCCAGAATGAATATGAGGGAGGGTGGAGGGGAAGAGAACAGGATGCAGACATGGTAACTGAAGATAAACCAAACGAATATATAACAAATATTTGTCTATTTATCTGTGGTGGATGGTGGTGTAGGAGTGGGGAAGTTGTGGGCGTTAATGGGGCTAATGATATTTTCAGGCTCGCCATTGTCATTTGATGTAGGCAGTGAGTTTCATTGAAATATATGAAGCTGCTTAAAAAACTTTAACTGAAATTCTAAGTTGAAAAAAAAACATCATCTGGCTAAAATGAAATAAAAAGTTATGAAACATGTGTCTGTAAGTGTCCTTGATGACCGAGTAACACTTGTCAAGCTCCTTTGACAGAGATATATGGCTAGTGGGTATTGAAATAAATGGATTGCCAGAAAATAAAAGAAAAGAAATTCTAAGTCGAAAAGGGGCTACACCTTTTCTAAAATACAATACAGAAAATATTTATCCAGAAAAAGGGCCATAATTTTGCTAAAATGCAATACAGAGTTATGGGACATGTGTCTATTAGCATCCGTGCTTTACTGAAGTTGTATTAATAAGTAACAATCACCTGTTGACATACAAGGACTTGCCGAAAAACTTTAACCAGAATTTTGAAGTTGAAAAAGGAACATAACTGTGCTTACAATACAGAGTTAATATGAGCATGTGTCTACTAGCGCCCATGTTATTCCAAGCTTTACTGAAGTTTTGTTGATGTACGACTTTCAGTTGTTAAAATATATGGACTTGTCAAAAAGGAACATTTAAACCAGAAATTCAAAGTAAGAAAAGGGTCATGCTAATACAGAGTTATGGAACATGTGTCTACCAGTGTCATTGATGGTACTGATGACATATTTCAAGTTTCACTGTCCAGTGGTTGCTGAAATAATTGGACTAATTTTTTTAGTTACTACAACTGAAAATAAACTGGCCAGAGCACTAGGCGAAATAAAAATCCCGGCTTTAAAGAAATGAAAATAAATATTGCGGCTGAAAGGAAAATCCAACCTTTGATTAGCAACAATTCTATTACATCAATCATCATTTAAATTGTTGTCATTCTGTGTATTTTAGGAACCATTAGAATGACAGGTTCGTATTTTCCACACGAAGATAACCAATCATCCGAGTTCCAAGATCCATGTCTCTCTTTCCTCATTGATGGAGAACGTTCCAATGTGGATTCCAGTAGGAAACAAATGCCACTGCTTGACAAACACAGAACAGATGAAGATCGGAGAAAACGACGTCACCGGAAACGAAGTAGACGACGACAAAGAGAGCATGCGCCGTGTTCAGAACAAGTGGCAGGCGACAGCAAATACTTAGTGCAACATCCAGTCTTTGACGGTTTCGGTAATGCAATCGATTCAGGTAACAAAGAGTCACACAGCGCACATATTGGAAAATGCACCAAAGAGGGAGGCGATAACAGTATTGGCGATACCACGGAAAGTATGCCGGACTTTTCATGGCTTTACTCAGATATAACCGATGACGTTCAACCGATTCGTGACCCTGCTGTTGATTTTGTGCACGCTCGAACAACGTTGAGCCAATCAATGCATGAAGCAGCATCAGATGTATGGGAGCAAACGTCAGTCATAGATATCGAAGATGAAAGGTTAGCCATTGAAGCAGAAATAAAGAGGAAATGCTGCGAGCTTGAGGATTTATTAGACAGAATGAGCACCAAACGACGCCGTAAGCGCAGACGAAGAGCACGACAGGCAAAGAATGGTGAAGAATCGGAGTTGTCCGTAGACTCTGCGCGCCTCAACATTTGCCCAATCAGAAGAAACAAGAGATTGGCACAACCAATCAGAAACGCCGTTCTAATAAGATCTTCGATGAAGAAAGCGTGGCAGGGTGCACTGGGATCGTGCTGTGGAATGGGTTGCTGGGCAACATGGAAATGGGTTAATCTGAAGTACGTCATATCCGACTACGAGTAAAGAATGTTGCTGTTTAACTTTCATTTTTCTTCTTGCTCGGTTTTTGTTTTAATATGTATATCTTGTCATTTGTTCGGACTCATTTCTTTAGGGAAAGGTTAGCATCGGAGGATATTCGTTTTAATAGTATGTGTGCTCCAAAAAATATAAAACAAATAAAAAAAGCTCGCGATGCCATTCCGGGTTTCTGTCATATCCATATATAATAATACAAATCAGAATAAAATCAAGAATAGCATACCTTGACGTGTTGACTATTTACTACAATTTCTGTATTATTTTCTGACATAATCTAGACAGAATAAGGAGCGGCTGTAAATAACCTATACTGTATTGATGAGCCGTTAAACAACATTCAGTTCAGTTGAAAACAGAACGTTTCCAGTATTAACCTTAAAGAAATTCAAGACATAAAACTCCACAGCTAAAACAATAACCATTTGAAGCCTGTTGCAGACGCCGTGTCCACAAGGTGATCACGGTAGCTCAGTCTATAAGGTTCTGTAAAGCTGCAGACCTCTGACCGTGCGGTTCGAGTCCTTGTGATGGCTGATTCCCATCTTCAGCCTTCATTTGATCTTCCTCTGAGGTCACTCTTTCTGTATTAAAAGATAATATATGGTGCTTCGGTCCATAAGCAAGTATCTAATATGGTCTATAAGATACTCAATGCTGACTGGCTACTGAGGAGTTTTTAAAAAAGCTACATAGACCTCTGACGTCACGTCCTTCAACCGTTAGAACGTCATTTAAAACGATTTTCAACGTCGACAACGATTACGTTAGTTTAAGGCAACGTTCAAACAACAAATTGAACTGGTAAGAAACACGATAAACAGTAGGAACGCCAAGCCGCCGCGGAGGGATATTTACTTAAAAACGTCACGCGCAAAAAACGTAAACAAACTGCGTTTTGAGCAGATTTCAGGTTGGCGGTCAAAATGACAACGGTGATGTAAACTGTATTCAACTGACAATGTACAACGATGACACACATAAACAAATACATGAATTCGTTTGTTACAGAATGGATTTTAAGTTTTTACGTGTTTTGTCGATTATTTTTTATTAAAAATACGATTTCTAGGCTTTTACAAATTACCGAATGTTTCGAAAAAATATGTGAAATTTGAGCTTTTAATCAAATTGATAATTACAGTTTGTTCTTATAGCGAGAAAAAAGACGAAAGCAATAACGTCGGGAAAAAAACTTAATCTACAGGCCTGTAAAATTTCATCAAAATTTGGAAAAAGTACTTTTTTCTACCCAAAAAAACGTTTCATGACCGTTCATAAAATTCCACACAGAAAAGTGAGACTCTCTTCAACCGCGTGCTTCATACAAAAACCTTTCAGAATCATATTTTTATCACTACAGTTAAAACATAATTTATACAAGTCATTTCCTTATAAAATAACCGTCATTTTCATGGTGTACTTTTAAAAATAAATTTAGGTCTATGTTGAGTTATTGTGAAAATTATTTCAGTCAACAAACATGCGAAAGAGAAAAATGTCAGCTGTTTATCGATCGACTTCAATTTTTTTATTTTGTACCTCGATTTGTATGAAGATTTTAACAGCGAGAAAAAAGACAAGAACATGAACGATGAGTTTAATCCTTCCTCTGGCAGTATGTGAATTTTCAAGCAAATTTGAAAAAAGTACTTTTTTCTACCCAAAAAAACGTTTGGTCACTGTTTTACGCAAGCGTTTCGAACGTTGTTTTTGTGTAGTTTTGTTTACACGGCATGGAAATACGCATCGGTCAGCTCTGTGCGATAAACTCTGAAATTACATGATATATCGTAGTGAACAGACAGTCGATAAGAGACAAAATATTTATGCTAACATAATATATTTTAAAATCGATTTTTATTGAAAATATTGCGAAAAAATCAATACCGTTTTCCCCAGAAGACCACATTCCAACACAGAATTGTGACGTCACAATGGTTGTAATAGTATAATCACAGTGTGAAAAGGTGTACGCGAACAATTTTTTAACTCTTCGAAAGGACGTGGGTTTTTATTGTGTTTTTTTGGTCGAAGAGCCCTTTAAAAAAAGTATCATTGGCTATTATCCTTTCAACCCATTCCCCACCACTCCCCACCACCCAGCACATTTTTTTTTTAAATGGACATAATTAATCTAGAATGCGAATTATGATTTTCAATGTATTTTAAAGGCCATTTGGATTGCCGACGCAAATATAAATTGAACTAGGGCTTTATTGATTTGAACAACGACCGCAGAGGGAAGTAAGATGGATGAATAGTCCCATTAGACATGCCATCACCTGGCAATATCTCCTCCATTCTTACGCAGAGCTACGCCAATGACATCTACCATCTTTTATGAAACTCTATTAGTACCAATCAGTAATTTTTTTATTTTGTATCTCGATTTGTATGAAGATTTTAACAGCGAGAAAAAAGACAAGAACATGAACGATGAGTTTAATCCTTCCTCTGGCAGTATGAGAATTTTCAAGAGAATTTGAAAAAAGTACTTTTTTCTACCCAAAAAAACGTTTGGTCACTGTTTTACGCAAGCTCTGTGTGTGATAAATATTGAAATTACCTGATATATTGTAGTGAACAGACAGTCGATAAGAAACAAAATATGTACGCGGACAATTTTTTAATTGTCCGCCGAAAGGACGTGTGTTTTTATTTATTTAAAAAAAGTATCATTGGCTATTATCCTTTCGACCCATCCACCCCCGCCCCATCCCCACCCAGTACATCTTTTTTAAATGGACAGAATTAATCTAAAATGCGATCTATGATTTTAAATGTATTTTAAAGGCCATTTGGATTGTCGACGCAAATATAATATGAACTAGGGCTTTATTGATTTGAACAGCGACCGCAGAGGGAAGTAAGATGGGTGAATAGTCCCATTAGACATGCCATCACCAGGGCTCCAGCTCCTTAGGTTCAACTCCTTTTCCACTGTGTAACCGAGGCCTTTTTTTTGAAAGTCTGTGAAATAGCATCTTTGAAACAATCTGTGTATTAAACCGTGCCAGCGCCTTTACATCTGAGATACCAAGAACACATGATTGGCAATCGACCACTTACATGTATGTGTACCCTGCTGCATCCCCTCCCCTCCCCTCACCCCCCTGACCGCCACCACTTACACAGTTTAACTCATCTTAGTGGGGTTCGGGGTTCCTCCCGCCCTCACTCCGTTTAACTTATCCTAGTTGGGTTCGGGGTCATGCTACCCGTATTATGTTTTTTTGATGTTACAATGCTCGTTCTGACGTATATTTCAGAGTTATAAAACGGTAGATAAAGGTAAGTACACACATGTACCTGAACACCCCCCCCCCCCCACACACACACACACACACGACACACACCCCACAAACCCCACACCGCCAATACCTCCTCCATTGTTATTGCATTTTTGGACTTTTTATTTCGATTACCGAGTTAGGCGTAGGGTCGGGCGTACCGTCTTTTATGAAACTATATTAGTACCAATCAGTAAGGGATGGGCAGAACCCTGCAGTCTATAGGGTAGATAGGCTCGCGAGGGTAATAACCCTAAACTTAGTATCCTTTTATAAAATTCGGATTCGGCCGGGTTAGCGATGACCAAGACACTTTCCCTTAGTCTCGACCGTCGGATGGGGACGTAAACCGGGCGGTCCCGTATATCGGTTTATCCTCCGAGCACGTTAAGGAATCTATTCGATAACAAGAGTAGGGCAGTTTCCGAGATTTCTATGTATTCCTTCCCCTCTCTCTGGGGCGGCTCTAAATAACCTATACTGTGTTGATGAGCCGTTAAACAACATTCAATTCAATTAAAACGTATATTGTCTCGTGGTCTAGCTTGTGTGTCGTCTCAACATGGGATAAATAAGAGCTATTAACATTGTATATTTACTTATATATATTAGGCAAAAAAAAAATACCTGTGTTTCCGGTGGCCCGACCGACCCTATTTTTAAACTTTTTATGAAAAAAAAAAATATATATATTTGTTCTGAACAATGATTTATCACAATATATCGAGGTAAACTGACATCACAGAGAAACTTTCAGCTGTATCATCAACTTGAATGGGGTTTATGATATAAATATCTTGCTCCGAAAAAAAAGAAAAGAAAATGCCTACCTACCGACCCTATTTTTTTAGAGCATGCAATAGGAAACACACCTATTTTTTTGTTTGGCCTTACTATATGTAACTTATAAATCGGTTACTGTGCAGCTTCTTCTATTTTTTAATTTTCTAACGTACTTAAAATTTTAAGATGGTCGCCAAAATGAGAAAAGCACGGAAAACAGCATCATGTATTATAATACACAAATCTGTCATGTGCTTTTGTCAGCAAGGACATTTATCATTCCTGATTTATTTTAAATGGATTCGAGGCGGTCTGGAAGACTATAGGCGTCTGTCTATTCAAATACGTAATGCGTTTCATTTTCATATTCAATGTACATAATATTATGCTCTAACCACAACTTTGCCAAAATCAAATTCATAGTTATTGAACATGTCAATAGCATTGAATAATTGCTAAGGAAGAACGTTATACATATTTTCATAGAGTAAGACGAAAATGTGTGTTTCATGAACATAGGTAATAGAGGATCTTACATGAGAGCTGACAGAGCTTAAAGTGATCCCTAAGCGTCTGCCATGTCCACTGGCACAGATATATATATTATAGGGAGGTCAAGTGTAGTTCAAATGTTGGATATACTCAGGTTTAATGAATTCATAAGTCATTCAACTGAAAAAGTGATCATTTGTTTAATAGGCATGTCAAACATATAATACATACTGGTAATGGCTGTGAGTGAAATGTATAAATTATTGGTGCAATATTATCAACAGTTTAGTAATATAATAATAACTATCAGCTTTGCACTATTTTAGTATTAATATTAATGATTGCAAACATGTGAATTATGTAGAAAAACTAATGGGACGCTGCGAGTTGTTAGCTTTTCAGCAAATGAAGATTGCTGTGTGTCCCTTTAAGGTCCATAATTAATATGTTAATAAAACAAGTTACAACCCTATGCTGTGTTTTTTTAAAGTTGTGTCACAGGTTTTGAACATAGTTCAGCATCAACATGTATTCTCCGTTATATGTACACGTAACAGTCAGTTCAATAAAACTGTTGCTTCAACGTCTCAAATGGAATGATGAGTGTTTTTTTATTGAGTATTAAATAAGCAAAACTACTTTTCACATCACTCTCATTGGCATGGATGACAGCGCTAAATGCATGTAGGAGGAAACCAGCATGCACAGATCCTTGTGAAAAACATGAGTGTCAATTAGTGTTGAGAACAAGAACTGTAGATGTAGTTCAAGATAATCCATTCAATTTATTGTTCAATACTTGGATCCATTACAGTTGTATAAATGGCAGCATCTTGTCTGAAAAATAAAGAAAATGCAAACACTGAGTATTACAACTTAAATATCTGGTGTACATGAAATACTAAAACTTGATCACTTTTAATAATATACAAAATATGTATTTTATATAGAACCTATACAGGCCAAAGAAAAATAAAAATTAAACCTCTGTTTACATATCATTGTCAATAAAAGTGGGCCATTATGTTTATTTGGTATCAAATATTTACTTATCATTTTTTTACTCCATTAATTGTATTTAGACCACAAGATCATTAAATAAAGAAGAATCTGACAGGCTGCAAGTTTAAACATATTAAAACAGATTATATTATTTTTTTACCTCAGAATAACTGATTATTATTTTATTCCAAATAAAAAGAGGAGTCATCAGTGTATTAAGGGAGTTTGCCTGGTTTAATACAGTAAACACAGACCTGTATATTTAATTAGTCAATATAAAATTTACTGAAAAAGATTACCAAATGTTGTTGTTTTTTAATACTAAGAACGTATGTATTGTTTAAGATCCTTTTCATGCTTTAATACTGTCTCTCAGTTCCACCTTTCAAGGTAAGGTTTCCAGGTGTTTTAACTAGATTTATCTAATTATTATTATTTTATTCTTTTATTTGGCATTGATGTGAAATGCTTCCCCACAATACAAATAAGTTCTGCTTACAAACCTTTATGAAATCCATCTTGTTTTTGTGAGCTCCTCCAACCTCACCTCATCCAACCAAGAGTCGCATTTCAGATCAGAATATGTAAGATGCAGGCATTATGTCTGTGAGACTGATGTCTCCCTATGAAAAAGATAATGACACAGTGTATAAACGAAATTGCCAAATTTCATTTGGATCTGAACATTTCTGAGCATTTCGCTGAAATTAAATAATAATTAGATATATCTATGTATTCAATTCTTATTTCTATGTACTGTTACTTAGAAAATTTGCTTTTTTCCACAAAATTGGGAAGAGGCCTTTCCATTTTGGGGAAAAAAGACGAGCTTATTTCTCATTTTGGGAAAAATGTAATATTTTACCAATTAAGTAAATTTGACAATACTATGCTTTATTTATATTTTCAGCCAACAGTTATTATAATTACTGTTTCTCAGTCAGAACTGACTCCACAGACAAAAACACATTAATGCTTTTTCTCAAATTATGAGACACTGCTTTTTTTTGATTGGCAAATATTTCTGCCACAACTGGGGAAAAAACAGTCAAGTTCTCAACTGGGAAAGAGGCCTTTTAGAGGTGTCTCTGTTACATAAGGTAAAAAAGCCCTGTTCATGGTACACAGATCACTTTAGCAGAGTCAGTCACATGAAATAGAACTGGGATGTAGTGTATATTTTGTTTTTAATTGAAAACCAAGTGTTGCAGTATTTAGCATTTCATTGAACACATTTTAAGTAGGGTTTGTAGAGAAAATATGGGGGAGGGACGTAGAAGAGAGGGGAAGGGTGTTGGGGATAGTGATGGGGGCAGCAGGGCCTTTTAACCAGTTTTGGGGAAGGGGCCTTTTGCTCTTAATTGGGGGTGGAATACATAAATGGAGAATGAAATTTCCAAGCTAAGTTTAAAAAGTGGGGAAGTCTGCATGCTTTTAAAAGAAATGAGAGTGGGGAATAGGCCTTTTACAGGCTTCTTCAAAGAAGGGTAAAAAGTCCATGGGGAGGGTATGCGTCAGCTGCCTGTGGGTAAATGTAGAGAAGAGGGTGGCAGGGATGTGGTTTAGGAATTGCTGTGTCCCATGGCCATGCAGCATATGTGGGGTTTGACACTGGCCATTACAGGCATACCATAAGATACCCCTTCACAGGGTTCAGGGCTGAGGGTCTCCCAGCAGTTTTGGGGAACAAGGGAACATATTTTTGGGGAACAAGGCAAAACTTTTGGGGATCACCGGGTCGTATTGTCAGGGAACAAGGGAACATGGACAACCCCTGGAAGGGCCTCATGTCTATGGCTACAGGTCTTGTTATACAAACAAGAATGATTCTGAGAGAGGAATCATATGAATAATTCAATGAAATCAACAACTGTCACGGTTGATCCAGTTATGTTTACTATTTACACAGTTTGTCAACATTATGTCATTAACACCATCGATGTGCTTGGCAAATTTCAAGAAAAAGAGTTGTATATGTACACATTTGAACTCACGTTTTATTTGCCTGCAGAGTTCTAAGACAGTCAACTGTTTCCTTCATTACGTTAACCTGTGTATATTTCCAATTGTTTATCCCAGTGTGAACACCCTGCATCAGATATCGCTATCGAAACACAGTGGATTCCACGTTTACCAACGTTTAAACACATTCTACGTATTGATGACGTAATCCAAAACTGACATGTTACAAAAAGTGTTCACTCCTGTAAACTAGGTACGCGTAAAATTGATAACTGCGGTCTGAATCGACGTTTTTACAAAAAGAAAATGGCGGCGTTTTGTGATTTTTTTAATGAAATAGTCCGGCAAACACTAAAAAAATAATCCCTGTCGCGGAGAATCAAAATGATCAAAAAAGCTGAATAATTAGTTCCTGGCGTTCCCACTGAAAATAGGATTATTACTAGAGTAATGTGTTCTGAAAGTTTGTATCACCTCGAGTAGGTAGGATCTCACGAGAGGCGGATAAAAATAAAATATTTCCAGCGAGATCAAAACCTGGTGTTTGGGACTTGAAACACATCGAAACCGCGGGCCTACGGCCCTTGGTATCGATGGTCTTCAAGACCTACATTGTATGCCTATCTCTCAACATCAAATGAGAAGTATATATAGCTTCACCCTATTTAAATGTGTTGCTGGAACGTAGCGTCGCTAAAAAATAACGCATTTCATTGAGTTGGTGGTTTAAAATGACGTCTCAACGGTAAACGTGTTTTCTGGCGTTTAAAATGATGACTTAACGGTTGACCTACATGGCGTCAGAGATTTATATAGCTTTTTTCAGACAACCCAAATAACAAATCAGCATTGAGTATTTTAATAAACCATGTTAGATTTCTTAAATATGGACTTTGCCTCGGAGCGAAGTTGAGGTCCATACAACATTCCAGGTCTGACTGCCCAGTCCATAAACTTCATATGGACCGAAGCACCATGCATTATTTGCTATATTATGCCGAATCTGACTAACAAAACAAAACAATACGTCGCATATTTTACACTTCCGAAAATATAGCTCTCGGACCGAGGCCGGTCACTATCCCAGAATATCATACCTCATTTGCATATTCCACTCTTTGTTTAATGTGACGTCATCCGGTCCATAAAGTTGCATATTGACTGGGCGCCCGGTCCGGTAGCTATATTAACGGACGTGTGAAATAAACGACGTCAAAATAAATCATAAAACGTATTGATTTAATTTGTTGGTCAGATTCGGTATAATATAACAAATAATGTATGGTGCTTCGGTCCATATGAAGTTTATGGACTGGGCAGTCAGACCTAGAACGTTATATGGACCTCAGCTTCGCTTCGATCCATATAACATTCTAGGTCTGACTGCCCAGTCCATAAACTTGCATATGGACCTCAGCACCATACATTATCTGTTAAATAGTGACCGGATGACGTCACATTGCGCAAAGAATTTAATATGCAAATGAGGTATACTGAGTATACAGAGGATCTTAAACGAGTTCCAATTTCATATAAGATTTATGAAACTCGTATGATTTTTTTAAATTTTAACGAGCCTTTTGGCGAGTTAAAATTAAAAATAATTCATAACGAGTTTCATAAATCTTATATGGAATGGGAACGAGTTTAAGATCCTTTTTATTACATAATATTGCAATCAAATTAGTAAAAAATAATTCAGATGGACATAGAACCGCCACGACGTCAGACACACTTTAGCGCCAAAACGTCATAAAATATGTGACGTCGTAACGTCGCGTCTCACACATAACGTTGCGTATAAAAGAGTTCGTGTTTTACCTGTTTACAAAATAGCAGTTTACGTCAACTTTTTAACAAACCAGCAACAATGTTTTGTATAACGTGCATTAATTTTTAAGATGTCACAAATACTAAGTTTATGACTCAGATCTGGGTGAATTTTTAATAAATAAAATAGTTTCAGTTAATAAACTTGCGTAGTGTTACAGGTTTAACTCAACCAATCAAAATCGTTCCAGGTTGTATTACACGTGTGTCATAAAAAAGAATTGTAAATGGGTGTTCGATACTGCTAACAAGGGACGTTATGTGATGAAACCTTATAATTATGTGGTCCGGGACGTAAATTCCCGTTGTATTTCAATTCGTTTTGTACATACTAAATATAACCGGTTTTATTTTGTCAGGCCTTCTGTATTTATTACATGTACATTTTACCATTTAATGGAACAGTAGGCATGGGTCTCAATCGGTCATAATGTGTTTCAGTAGCATATTCAATGTACAAATGCACTAAAGTAGGCCCCATTAAAGATTATAGAAATAGTTCGCTAGGGAAAACACGGCGACTCGGAATACATCATTAATGTTATTCCATATGATATTTAAGGCTCTAATATATTCTCGTTTTCTGATCGTAGTAAACTTTAATAATAACTACAATTTCTAGCAATAAGAACCCAATATGAATTAATATATTGATGATTTAACAACAACAATGCACGAGTCGTCGTGTATTTTGTAACATTTTCGTAATAATTCAAATGAACTTAATCACTGCCGTGTAACCTGTAAGGCTACTGTACGGCTAGCCGACTTTCGTTATTTCTAAAGTGGTGGACACGTCAACATCTGAAAAGTAAATGCTTTACGTGTTTACTCGTTACTTGCTTAATGACGTTAATAGATATTCATGCTGACAGATAGAATGAACAAATAATGTACTACTGTTTGAAAAATCATCGCCGAAGTAGCCTAACATTTTTCGATTCAGAGTTTTGCTTATTTATTGCATAGTTCACAACAAATTACTTATCTGGTCATGTAGATATAATCACAAAGCAAGTAATAAAAGTTATTTCGCATCGATCCATAAAGAAACAAGCATGTAATGGTTCAAACCAGGTAGGATTCCTTGCTTCGATTTCATATCTACAAAAATTGACATGCTTCAGCGATGATTTTACAAACAGCAGTAAATTATTTGTTACATATACCTACTATGCAGCCGATAGTAAAAGAAACATTTTTCTAACTGTCAGCATAAATACCTATGCACGTCACGCCAAATTAAGCAAGTAACCTGTAAAAATGTAAGGCATTTACTTTTCGGATGGTGACGTGTCCACCATCTTTTAAATTACAAAAGACAGCTAGCCGTACAGTAGCCGTACAGGTTACACGACAGTGTTAATATGCGTGATGGAGCTAAACGCGGCATACTAATTCTAATTTTATTTTAAACTGAACCGAATCAAGAAATAGGAAATTAAATCTAACTTCGAAAACATTTTCTTTTTTCAAAGTGTTCATATGTATGCCTTCTGTCGTCGTATAATGGTAATGATCACGTGATGTGATTTAACCAATGAACGGCAGTGTAATGTCCCGTGTAAGCTATTCAGATGATATTCATAATTTTGATAGAGCATCATCAATAAAACTGACCAATCAGTGACCAGAAATAAGACCTACCTAATTCATTCTGGTAGGTGATAAACTCGGTCTTTATCCTTGATGTTCAACCAAGTTTACTGTTAAAATTAAGGTATCTACAATGTGATTCTTTTAAAACCCTGCATATTTCATGCACATTCATGCAAAGTGATTCAACATACATATTTTTCAAAATCAAAATCTTGAAAATTACCATCTTTTTACTTGGACAAAGATTTTTATTTTACTATAGAACCTAAGGATAAAAACCGAGTAACACAAATTTTATCACCTACTGAAAATAAGATAAAATCTCAACTTCTCTGCAATGAAAAATTATGAATACAGAGACATTTCTATAGTTAAACACAAGCAAGGTGTTAAGCAAGAGTTAAAAAACTGCCGATAAGCAAATAAACATGACTGTGGGCCTGTGAAATGATTGGAATGCAAACAATTGTTTGTGTAATTAATGAAAATCTGAGAGTTATCAAGAACAGAACAGAACAGGACTTAAAACATCGTCATACAAAATCATGTATCCAATGCATGCATGTAAACAGGTATAATAAAGTTGACAGAAAAGGAATAATAGTTGAGTGAAGTGAGAGTGTTATTCTTGGATGTTACCATTTACACAACCTAACATATTGCAATGTCAAATATAAGTGCAACCCTATTGCTTATTTAATGCATCATCTCTTATTGTAAAGACTTTCTTACAAAACATTGCTAGTTTTATCAGTAGTGATTTTTTATCTGTATTTAGAAAATTAGTGAACTTAAACATATTTGGACGGTTTCAAGCTGAAATAAGTGTGCTGTTTTTTATCAGGGCTTTATATGACGGCACATTTCAATTATTACCCCAGTTTTTATCAAAAGCAATAACTACGCAATGGATGCGGCAATAGTGTTCCGCGTGAAACTTGTCCAAAGTTTTATCCTTAATAATAGTTTAAAAAAATTAACAACACAGACTTTTTAACGTTTTGGCTTGACAGCCTTCAACAACATTTAATTTTTGAATTTAATTTAATCAGTCAAATGTAAATTGATAAAAAATCATAAATCAGTTTAAGTTACAGCGTGGTCAAGCTGATTTTCTTCTTTTCCGCTTCTTTTTGGCATTATAAATAAAACCGACATAACGCTAAACTTTGTCTTTATATATTCATGGATTCATCCATGAAAATACTTTTAAAGAGTTACACTTATTCCATTCCAATACTTGCGATTTCCTTCAGTTGCACTTACGATTTCATTTTGTTCCGTAAACATCCCGGGCACATAAAGATCCCGGAAAATTGCCGCATTCTACCCCTGAGTAGACTGATCTACGAAAATGTCAAATCCACAGGCGTTCAGAAACGATAACCTCTGAACGTTCCAAAATATGTTATTATACTTATTATATCATTCAAGTTTATAGACGAGTTCTCTAGGAATTCAAGTTGTAAAACATGCGTATCGCCAACTACATGATTCACAGTCTGTTAACCATAGACAAATACAAAACCCATATAAAGGTCAGCTGCATATGGCAGCTGAATAAGTACTTGACTGGAAGATATGGGCTTTATAATGTTGCCTTAGAGAGATATCTCTGTAATATCATTTCAAGAGATATCTCTCCAGCGTAGCTGGAATGCCAAATACACTGAGTTTGAACCTTCCCGCCTCTCACCACTGCGAGTTCGAATCCCACAGGGAGCTCGACTTGTAAGTGAGAAAGTGTCTTAAGGATGCGGGAGATATACAGTACTGGTTCTTCCCTGGAAAATGTATGTGGGTGGTCTGCCTCCTACACAAAAAAAAATCGACCATCATGAATTATATAGCCTATATAATGTACTGAAAATGACGTAAAAAAATAGAAGAACCTCTTCGTTAACAATTAATGTTAGAAAGATATATATCTGCCTTAAAGAGATATCTCTTAAAACGATATATCTACTTAAATAAGCTAACCCGCCAAATAACGGCAAAATTACACTATAAAACCGTTTATCAAAACTCTATGCAGGTGTTCAGGTCATATAATAATGTATATGTGCCGATTAAAAGTATATGCTTTTTCACGTGTTCTTAAAATATCGGTGATTAAATATGCGTAAAATGAATTATGAGTTGGTAACTCTTATTTCAACGCTCCAGTTTTGGTGTTTGGCGTGGCTGGTTAAAGCAGTTTATATTGTGTCTATGGAGTTTGGATTCTCAAAATATGTAAGCTATATAAATATACACCTCGTCATCAGTAGGTACAGTGTACAATGTGCCTGTTGTTGGCGGGATTTAAGCTAGAGAGATATCTTTGAGGGATTTAAGCTAGAGATATATATTTTAGGGATTTAAGCTAGAGAGATATCTTTGTGGGATTTAAGCTAGAGATATATCTTTGTGGGATTTAAGCTAGAGATATATCTTTGTGGGATTTAAGCTAGATATATATCTTTGTGGGATTTAAGCTAGAGAGATATCTTTGTGGGATTTAAGCTAGAGATATATCTTTGTGGGATTTAAGCTAGAGATATATATTTGTGGGATTTAAGCTAGAGAGATATCTTTGTGGGATTTAAGCTAGAGAGATATCTTTGTGGGATTTAAGCTAGAGAGATATCTTTGTGGGATTTAAGCTAGAGATATATCTTTGTGGGATTTAAGCTAGAGATATATATTTGTGGGATTTAAGCTAGAGAGATATCTTTGTGGGATTTAAGCTAGAGAGATATCTTTGTCAGTTAGAAAGCTATCTCTTTAAGATAGAAGGAGTTGTTTGAGCTAGAAATATATCTGCAGCGTAGAGATATCTCTCTAGCTTAAAGCTATATGTTTCTAGTTTAAAGAGATATACATATCCGTGGCACTACTGAAGGTGTTTCAGGCATTACAATTATCTACTGTAATGGTGGTAGTCAGTTTTCACTAAAGATGTGATTGTTTTATATTCTTTTAAATAGTTAAGTTCATTACGATAAGAACCTATAGTATAGGAAGTGTCCCTTTAACTATATAGGAGGAAGTATACCTTTAACTGTATTATGGGAAGTATACCTTTAACAGTGACCAATATATGGATATGTGTATTGAAGTGTAACATTATTTTAATTGGACAATTACAATGGCCAGTTCATAATACTTCAATTTTATTGGTTTTAAGTTTTACCGCCACATCATAAAACTACTTTCTGATCAGTTGGATGAAAATAATTAAAGGGAAAAGATCTAGAATGTTAAAATAGATTTTCTCAAATTGTACAAAATTATAATTCAAATTGGACACTTGTAAAGTTTAAATAAGTAATATAAACTACTAGTTATAAGAGTTAAGGAAGGAGGAATTTGGGTATGAGGAGTTGACGATGTGAGGTATACATGATTGTATAAAATGATCGGGCAAGATATTCTTGTAAGTTATTTGTAAAATATTAATGTACTGCTATTGAGTCATTCATATTTAAGGGTGTCATGTATCTTTAATGTAAATAATGACGAGCATTGTATTTTAAATATCTTTGAATTACAAGATGATCATTGGCTTTTTATTAAATGCTGTGGTAACTGGCATTGCAATATATTGTAAGTCACTATATTGTAATGCACTGTATTGTAATTCATTGTATTGTAAATTGTGTTGTGAAAGAAAGTAATATGATGTATTGTTGAATGCATATATATGTATTGTAATTTTAATATATTTCAGTGGACATGGAAACATTTAATGAAATGTTTTGTCTGTAACTACGAGTCCCTACCAAGCCCCTATTACATAATGACATTCCTCTGTTTTATTTTCTTTTTTAAGAAAAGAATGTTATAAGTTTTGTCGAGCCCGTTTATCTTCTTCGTTACTTGCAGGATTTCACCAAACTCCACCAGAATGTTCAATATATGGATCCAACTTAACGTGCAATATTTTAGGTCGCTGTCACCTACCTTCGACGAAATATAGGTCACTTTCGGTCTCCGCTACGGCATGTGTATCGTGCTTCTTTCTTGCAGGATTTTCGCCAAAATTCGCCAGAATGTTGCTTTTATGCATCTAACATCACGCGCATAATTTCGGTCGCAGTGATCTATTTTCGACGAAATATGCACCAGCATTTGATACAGTCAAAAAAGTGTTCAAAATGGACCAGTTCACTTAATGAGATGAACTAAAATATGCTCTCTCTCTCTCTCTCTCTCTCTCTCTCTCTCTCTCTCTCTAGTTTTGCACCCACCCTTTTCCCTCTTTCGCGAATCTAAAATCCAATTATCCACGCTCTGACCCAATTAACAATCGACTAACAGCTGATAAGCCTACAATCGGCTGCTGATAATTTGTTTTGTAACCGGCTTAGCATTAGTCTTGTTAACCGCACACCGGGAACCATACGCTCTACTAACAGGGCACCCCTTCTGACAGCAGCTATATCATATTACCATCTTGGCTAGGAACACCATTCTGTACATCACTTCCAGATCGTGTTGTTGGTTGATGCTGCTGACTGGATTTTTCCGAGGAAGTGATTCATGTTAATACAAACAAAGGTTGAATAGTCTGGCGTAGCTTGGATTAATCTCGTCTTCACTGGAATCTAGCTACACTCAGACGTTGTGTGGAGTCAGGAGTTTCATTTGGCGAATATCAAAGTAAGTTTGAAAGTTTGTGTAAGTTTGTGTGTTCGCTTGTTTCTAGAGAACGGGAAGAAATAGCACAAGCATTCGAGGTCTGTGTAATTGCTAATTTATAAACACGGAGTCTTCAGCTCGCTGGGTGCACGCACGGCGGAGTTATTAGGCAAAATGGTCAACTAGTGAAATTGGATAAGGGATGTTAGATACAAATACCAACGATTTCAGGAAAAGCGTAAACTTATATTAGAAATTGGGAAATAAGGACGCTAAAATCGAGATATCAAACCCCTGTTTCGCTTTCTCGAGTTGTCACCTATCTCCAACTGTCAACATAAAGAAAACAAACCACTGTGTAACCCGTCGCAAACATTATTAGAATTTATAAGGAGCGTATCTTATTTTTATCAAAATCTATGTAATTTTCGTGTACCAACGCAGTTTCATTAGTTGTAAAACATGTACACGTTCTATCTAAATTACGTAATAACGTATAATTAGATAGACATATGGGTTTAGTTTTTGAATCATTGGCACTTCATGTGTCAACAGTAGTCGAACTGATGATCATAGATGCTGAGTCTGATAGTAAATCACAGTAGGGCATTAGGGATGTCAGTGTCTCTGCTATTAATCCCAGGGGTGCACAGCTTGTCAGTTGATGTGTGATGGGACTGCCGACTGTATCTAGACGAAACTGTTTGTTTGTTTGTTTGTATGATGTTTTACGTCATTTTCAACACATGTAAGGTTATATATGACGGTCGATTTTTTGTGGTGGAGGCAGACTACCCACTTTTCCTGGATAGAACCAGTACTGAACACCTCCCGTCATCCGTAAGAATCGAAACTGACTCCGATAGTAAATTACAGAATGGGATTTTCAATTTTATTTGTTGAATCTTTTAAAAATATGTTGATGAGATTCCATTCCATTTTTGGTCAAACGTGTACATTCCATTTAAAAGATATTAAATAAATGTAATTGGGGTACTTATACTATTTAATATAATGTCGCTTTTGCTTTGAGGTACAGACCTGAGTTCGCTCCCTATAGTGGAGGCAAGTCTGATTGGGGATGCTCAATTCATTTTCAGGCAATAACGATTTTCACAATTTCTTAAACCAGCATCCATTAATTAAGCATTTGTATTTGTGCACGATTCATCTTGTACCAGGGCATACACTGAAACATGACTTGGGCTAACTAGCCTGTCCTTGCCTGGCCTAAGATTAGTTGGTCCCTTGGGGCTAGTTTAGGTCAGGCCCAAGGGTTATTGCTTCAACACTGGGGTTAATGTTTGAGTATCCAAGTTCATTTATCATGTTTATGTTGTTTCTAGATGGTCAGTTCTTGGGCAAGACACTTTTCCTTAGCCTCGTCCGTCGGATGGGGACGTAAACCGGGCGGTCCCGTGTATCGGTCTATCATCCGAGCACGTTAAAGAACCATAGGAATCTATTCGATAATAAGAGTAGGGCAGGTTCCCGTATCCTTCCCCTCTCTCTGGGGCGGCTCTAAATAACCTGTACTGTGTTGATGAGCCGTTAAACAACATTCAATTCAATTCAGTGGCTCACATTAAGGTTAGCCCATGTCTCGTGGGACAATGTCAGAAATTTTGCACCTCGTGAGGGCCATTCAGAAATATTAAAGTGATGGTTATCATGTTGAAATAACACGTTTTTGTATTAAGATGGTAAAATGCAACCAGTTTATGATATAATTAAAACTTGTTTTTATTAATGTGAAATAGCAAAAAACACATGTATGAATGGAAATAAATATAATTTCTAAACAAGTAACTTAAAAACGTAATGCAACAAGAACAGACATTTAAAACATATGCCTTTCTTTGTTGATTGCATAATACCATTAAATAACAAAATCTCTATTAAAACAATACACAAAAATAATACAATTATAATACAATTGAATATGTTGAGATTATACATGTATAGCGTATCCCACTACCCACCCTACCATCCAGCAACCCACCCACAATTCCAGCCTACCAAAATGGAACAACTCAATCACCCATTCGACCACCCATCCACCTTTCCATCAACCCACTACCCATTCAATTTCATTTAACCATCCATCAACTCACCTTTCCAAAAATAGTGTGCCAATATATCGTTCCATAATTTTTGAACCATAATCATCAAATTAAACCATTGTTATAAAATAATTTGTCCTGTCACTAATTTATCAATCATGAGAGCTTTTAATCAGTTTCAAACACTAATTCACTTTATTGTTCATATTAATATGAATATATCCTAAATAGTATTGTTTTACCATTTGCACACTATTATGTTTCTTCCTTTTACACGTTTCTCATGATTAGTACCATTGACATCTCATAATCAATTCTACTTCAATGCAACCAATTATAGTTATTTAAATTTCAAATATTTTTGTGAATGGCCCTCATTGGGAAGAACATGACCTGGAACAATAACAATTAAGGTTAACAACTTTAAGTTCAGGCCACGCCAATGAGGCCAGGCTAGTTAGGCCAAGCCATGTTTCAGTGTATGCCGAGTGCCATGTGGGAATGTTGGAAGGAATCTGACAATCTCGACCCATGTTGGAGCCAGTGGAGCAGGGCGACAGAACAACTATCTGTTTATGGAGGTCGGCACAACATCAGTCTGGAATGTCATATATCAATGCTCCCCGTGGTTGTTACACCGTGTGAAGGAATGAATACACCACCTGCTGTGGTCAGTTAAATGTTTAGTAAATCATTACAGTTGAAGTTCAGAAAACTCTTATTATATATGTATGTGCGTGGTTCGTAGTGCCCTGGCACCAGTCCAGACTCTATTGTACCTACATATTTAGGGCGTCCTATAGGTTAAAAGGCGGTGGGACTATAAACACCAGAAGTACCTCCCCCACCCCACCCCACACAGACACACAGAGTGCCCTGGCATGTCTGCCAGTGTTTGTGTGTGTGTATTTCTAAGGATTATAGTCCCCCCACCTACGACGGGCGTCCTACCCGACAATTATAGGCACAATGTCTGCCAGGTTTCATAAACATCTAATTATCGTATGTTGAACATCACGTGGTATCTCTTAACCTTTTAACCTGATTCTGTGTTAATTTATGGGAACACGTTTCACCATAATTCCTCAGATAAAATCAGCATCTTTAGACAATATACCTGCGGAGATAAATAGTAGGTTTGTAAATAAATGCATGTAAATCTAGTTACCATCTGCATTATTTGCCGATGCTGTTATATTAGACATTTTCTATAGATTTTTCTGCTTAAGAGATTTTCTTTAAACTTTTTGTAAAGTAAGTATATAGACAGAAAATGCAAAAATAATGGTAGGTCACCATAATTGTTAATTTTTTAAAAAAAAATATGTAATGCTACCATCATGTCAATCTGTCCAAAAAGTTGAAAAAGTACATGAAATAGCTAAATAAGACATTTTTGAAATCTAATCATTTATTCATTGGTCACAATTCTGCTAAAATTGTATCAAAGTAAAGAACATTTAATTATAATAACATTTAAAGCTCATCTTTATTATATATTTTTTTTACAAAATCTGTTGAGACCATTACCATCATTTATGTACAATTAGCCCATAATGATACAATTTCCTTTTTTTTTGTATATTCCAATAAGAGAATTTGTTTAAACTTTCTAAGCACATAGTTTAACATATATAAAAACAAAATGAGCAATTAAAGCTTAGGTCCCCATGCATGTTTAGAAATTTGTTTTGAAAATCTACCCCTATGCTAAAAGACCAAGTTGTGTATGAAATTATATAGAAATGGTATATTTTCCTTTTTTGTTATGTTCCTAATAACAGAATGTGTTCAAACTTCCTAGGCACTTATTTGAACATATAGTAAGACAATATATGCAATTAAAATTATAGGTCACCATGCATTGAAATTTAATATTGGTTTTAGTGACATTTTTTAAAACATTAAACACTCTTAATTTTGAGATTTTTAACCATCCAATGGCAATAACTATGCAGTTACGTGGGCAATAACTATCATTTTGGCCCAGTTATACAAGAAACAATCTTAATTTTGCGATTTCTTTTTTCAATTCATGGACAATAACTATAGTGCAACTAAGGCGATCTTGGACGAAACTTGCTCGGACACATCCTATTCTGGGATATACATTTGGTTGAAATATAATAAACATCCAGCCGTCCGTTACATACTTATGGACACGGACTGATATGATAAAATGACGGACGGACGGAATGAGGGACGGAAAACGCGATTCAGAATATCCAGAAACTGGTGTTTTACAACCCAAACCGAAAACGATTTGAATATATCTGGAATGAGGTGATATACTGAATATTTAGGAAACTTTAAAACGTTCAGCGAGAATACAAATAGCATCACGACACTGAATTTACAATGAAAGTAAAGAACCGCACATCCGTACGGTGTCCTGTTAGGGCCATCTTAGCATCGAATCTTACCGTCGACCATCGACCTAGGTCGCTGGTAAGATGCGCTGGTAAGATTCGACCTTCGATGGTACGATGCGATGGTAAGATACGATGGTCGATGCTAAAATGCGATGGTTGATGGTAAGCTGCGATGATAAGATGCGATGGTCGATGGTAAGATGCGATGGTCGATGGTCCATCGCATCTTATCTTATCGCACCTAGGCCCTAACAGGACACCGTACATCCGATATAGTGTACCCTTCATTATCAGTGTTGGCGCTATGCCTACCGTTTGCATAGAGATGCCTACCGTTCGCATAGAGCTTCGCTGTTCAAGTTTGCGAAACAGTAAAAATCCTGTTTCCCGCATAGAGTTCCACGAGTACGCATAAAGCGGCCGGAGTAGCTCTATGCGAAGGGCGCTCTATGCGGTGCCACAATGCGCATCTTCGATGGTAGTTAAGCATAACCTTTAAGTTAATACCAATAACCACCATTAAACCTCAATGGCGGACACATGTTAGTGGTCTATATTGAACATCGTGTCAGCACTGCTTAATAACTGTTATATGTGTTTCACGTCACTTAAAGTAAACTAGAAGGCCTCGGCTTGGAAGTCGAGCCGCCTGAAACGTGTGACCAAAGTATTAAATCAAAGTACTGAAAGTACTGAGCGGCGTAATTTGGTCGAAGAAGATTCACTGTCTGGATCCTTTGTCATGTAGAAGAGGCATGGTTTTCAAATTTGATCAGCAGATGTATATGTTCTGTTTAGTATGTATTTCTTCTAATTACAATTTAGATCACGCTCCTGTTATTTACGTTTTTATGCGTAGGTACTTCCTGCGCCTATCGAGTACCTACGCCTATAACTATCATCTTTTTCATATTCAAAATGGCGTCACCCCATTATAGTTGAGCCCCATCTAGCCATACAGGAAATAAATCACTGTGGTATTCATGCCTGGTGTCTATGTATTCATGCCTGGTGTCTGTGGTATTCGTGCCTGGTGTCTGTGGTATTCATGCATGTTGTCTGTGGTAGTCATACCTGATGTAGGTATACATGCCTGGTGTTTGTGGTATTCATGCCTGGTGTAGTCGAAAGGAGATCTCAAATATATAATCCCTAAAAAAGATTGTGCTAAAAGGCATTTTTGTGTATGAACATTTTGAAACTGAAAGTAGAAAACATGTAAGAGGTGCCGAATAAATGCAGTTTGTTCACGGTGTCAGCAAAGATCAGACTTTTATTTTCTTATATGCCACATGACCCCTACTAATATCAGCAGTTTTCTAGAGAGGAATGCCTCATGACTTAGAATATGTCAATGAATCTTAGTTTAAACTTCATTTTGAAAAATGTCTAACTAGAAAAGTTAGAAAATATTGTACAGGAGTCATTTGGATGTGTTTTACCGTAGTTTGATATAGTGTTGTGCAGAACTAGTCTAGATCTTCTGCGACGCTTGCTTCTTTTCAAGACAAAACGTTTGTATTTACAATCAAGCGTCGAAGACGATCAAGACTAGTCCAGTACATGGTGTCAGACCAGTCAGAAAGTACTTCCAGGTCGTAGGGTGCTAAAATAGTTCTTTGAAAAAATCCAAAGTTTCTAGTTTGCATTTGTTTCCCCCAAGATTAGTTTTTATTTCATTGTTAAATCTAGCCTGAGGTTAAAGTAGTATGTCTATTGTCATGAAAAGTAAGTATTTTACTGTGTTTGTCAGGATTATTTCTTTGGAGAGTATGAGCACAGAGGTTAGGTAGAGATGTGGTTTTGACAGATGTTTATTTCAAAATACGCATAGTGTGAATGAATGACGCAAAATGTTGAAAAACTGAATCGGTGTTTTATTCCAGATATGGGACCGTTTGCTAGCCAAATGTGTTTAATACACAGAATAAAAGTGTATTTAAGCGAACGAATGTTGTTTAACTTGTGACTGATCTCCAAATAAAGCCTATATTGCATTGTGTTCAATGGGCTGATTTTCACTGGTCTGCATTGTGTTCAATGGGCTGATTTTCACTGGTCTGACACCACATGTCGCGATTATTTCTATGCTGGTTTCCCGCAATACATACTCGGTATAAACAAGACAACTAATCTGCGGCATACGCTGAAACATAGCTTGGCCTCATTAGCCTGTCCTGGCCTAAGATAAGTTGGTCCCTTGGGGCTAGTTTAGGTCAGGTCAAGGAGTCATGGGTTTAAAACTGGGGTTAATGTTTGCATATCTAAGGTCATTTATGTTATTTCTACACGGTCAGTGGCTCACATTAAGGTTAGCACCTCTCTCATGGGACAATGCAGCTGTACGGCGTATGTTAGGAATTGTACACCTTGTGAGGGTCATTCAGAAATAAAAAAATTGATAGTTATCATGTTGAATCAACACATTTTTATCTTCATATGATAAAATACAACCAGTTTATGATGTAATGGAAAACTGTTTTTATTAATGCGAAATAGATAATTGACATGGAATAATGGAAACAAATATAATTTCTAAGCAAGTAACTTCAAGCGCTTAATGCAACAATCACATGATTAAGCATTTAAAACATATCCCTTTTTGTTGTTGGCAGAATTACATTGCGTTTTATATTTTGAACTTTGAACAAGTTCCCATGAACCAAATGCATATGAAGTTGCAATCCTCTGGAACAAGCAACCACACAATACAATTATAATACACTAGCTTACAGAAATATCTGGTGTTAATAAGTTGGCTCCTTTAAATCCTTAATCTCTCCAGCTTAAAGAGACATCTCTCTAGTTTAAAGAGACACCTCTCTAGTTTAAAGAGACATCTCTCTAGCTTAAAGAGACATCTCTCTAGCTTAAAGAGATATCTCTCTAGCTTAAAGAGACAGCTCTCTAGTTTAAAAAGAAATCACTCTAGTTCAAAGAGACATCTCTTTAGTTTAAAGAGACACCTCTCTAGTTTAAAGAGACAACTCTCTAGCTTAAAGAGACATCTCTCTAGCTTAAAGGGACATCTCTCTAGCTTAGAGAGATATTTCTCTAGTTTAAAGAGTAATCACTCTAGTTTAAAGAGACATCTCTCTAATTTAAAGAGACATCTCTCTAGTTTAAAAGAGACATCTGTCTAGCTTAAAGGGACATATCTGCTCTCTAGTTTAAAGAGAAATCACTCTAGTTTAAAGAGACATCTCTCTAGTTTAAAGAGACAACTTTCTAGTTTAAAGAGACATCTTTCTAGCTTAAAGGGACATCTCTGTAGCTTAAAGAGACATCTTTCTAGTTTAAAGAGACATCTTTCTAGCTTAAAGGGACATCTCTGTAGCTTAAATGGACATTTTGTTAGTTTACAGAGACATCTCTCTAACTTAAAGAGACATTTCTCTAACTTAAAGAGACATATCTCTAGAGTTTAACGAGACATCTCCCTAGCAGCTAAATCCTTAATCTCTCCAGCTTAAAGAGACATCTCTCTAGTTTAAAGAGACACCTCTCTAGTTTAATTAAAGAGACATCTCTCTAGTTTAAAGAGACATATTTCTAGTTTAAAGAGACATCTTTCTAGCTTAAAGGGACATCTCTGTAGCTTAAATGGACATTTTGTTAGTTTACAGAGACATCTCTCTAACTTAAAGAGACATTTCTCTAACTTAAAGAGACATATCTCTAGAGTTTAACGAGACATCTCCCTAGCAGCTTAAAGAGACATCTCTCTAGTTTAAAGAGAAATCACTCTAGTTTAAAGAGATAGCTTTCTAGCTTAAAGGGATATCTCTGTAGCTTAACGAGACTGCTTTCTAGTTTACAGAGAAATCTCTCTAGCTTAAAGAGACATTTCTCTAACTTACAGAGACATATCTCTAGAGTTCAAAGAGACATCTCTCTAGCTTAAAGAGACATCAACGTCCGTCCGTTAACTTTTGCTTAAATGACGTCTTTGAATAAACCGCATAAACCGCTTGACATTAACCAAACTTCACATGAATGATCCTGAGGTCAAAGCTGTAAAATTTATACGAATTAGGTCCAAGATGGCCACCATTATATGGCCATATAAGGTCAAACAGCTTATTTTCAAGAACCACTGAACATATTTTGACAGTTTTTCTTTATTAATGATCGCCAAGAATATATAAATTGTACAAATAAGTTTCCAGGGTCAACAACTTATATAGGGAACAACTTACCGGTAAAACAGTTTTTTTCTCTGAAACCACAAGGCACATAACTCTCATATATTACATGCCTCATCAGCTTATGGTCTTCTATCAAGTTCGCTCAAATGGTGACCTTGGGGTCAAACCTGGCCCCGCCCCAGAGGTCACATGTTTTGCATAGACTTATAATCAACAGTTGCTCCCAACAAGGGTATAGACAAGTAAATGTTGCATTTTGTTGACATGTTCCTTAAAACATATTAGTTTACTGAAAATCATAAATCAGTGGTGCCATTGGTAGACCAGAGCGTAAGACCCTGTTCTAAAATAGTTTTGAAATATGGTAGTACGTGTCTGAATCTTGTAGACAAAACAAAACTCTTTTTTTCTCTCATTACTATCCACATAACATGATATCATTTTTCCCTCAACAGTTATTTAATTAAAGATTCCATAGTTTTAGAAAGTAAACAATATATGCAAAATCACTCTGAAATAAAGTTCAAATGTACAGGCTTTAGAATAATAAAGAACTCGGATTTAATAGTGGTTTGATGGATCCCAGCAATCATTCATTAGTGTAACTTGTTTACAATTCTAGGGAGCTGACCCTGATCTGACCTGACAGAACCCTTTAATGTCCCATCACCTTGAACTACATTTAGTTTTACAAGGTGATTGTAATTCGGCCAAATAGTTATATGGTTAAGCAATACGATAGCAACAGGACACGCTTTTAAATACTTAAACATTTTCTGTTTTTACGGCACTTCAAGCAAAGCACAGCTAATATTGACCTTCGTTTTTAAGGTCGACTAGTATTCAAGCTTTCATATGCTGTTTAACATTTGCCACAAACACGTTGCATAAACCGACGGTTAACATGTCTTGGTCCTGGGAAAAACTATTCAAATAAGACGCAAAGATCATTATATCCCACGTTTCAAGTTTCTGTCTTTAAAGAATCTTATTTTCAAATATGGTTCACAAAATTTACTTTTATATCTAAACAATGAAGGCCAAACTAACCAAATTTTGTAAAATGAGTTGTCACCGAAGGACCATTTTCAAAGATTGTATATATGGTAACCTTGAAATTCAGCTTTTATTAATGTCGGAATGTAAAAATGCCCATGTTTGAGGTAAAAGGACAGCTATGCTAAGATTTGATCTGATAGCGTTTTCGCGTAATCAATGTGGTTGGGGAAAACAAATATAAAGCGAAATTAAAAAGATCATATCAACCAACATCCGTTGATATAAGTTGCTATCATAATTATAAAGCATTTGAATGTGAACTCCGCCTCTATTAAAATACCACCTGCTCTTAGACTATACACCATTTCCCAAGTGTATTGTTGTTGTTTATTGAAAATGCACCTGTATTCAGAGAACAACTTTGCTTGTCCCATTAGTGGTCTCTTAATAAATATTTGACTAAAATTCATTTCATCTGCCCATCTATATACATCAATCATTATATCCATGATATAATCCCATTACATATACAATAAAAAGTCTGTATTACCAACCCTTTAGGTAAATATGCAATCAAATACTATATAGAGTCTATTACTCTACACACCCTACCATCCAGAAGCCCATTCACATATCCACCCTTCCAAAATGGAACCATTCACCCTTTCAACCATCCATCCATCCATCTACCTATCCATTAACACACTACTTAGTCAATTTTATTTACCATCCATCCACCATCTCACCCTTCCAAAATCATTGAACCAACATATCTTTAACTTCTTCATTGAATCTGACATTATCATTTCATTAATATATTGTTGTATATCCTGCCATTCATTTATCAATCACTCAATCGTATTATCAATTTCAAACATTAATTTATTTTATTATTCATATCATCCTTATATATTATTGCTTTCCTATTTGCACAAGTTTATGTTCCTTCCTTCTACACGTTTCTCATGATTAAAAGCATTGACATATCATAATCAATGCTAATTCAATCAAATAACAGGATGAATTATAGTTATCTGAAGTTTAGACCTTTGTGAATGCCCCTCATTGTGAAGTTGGTCAATCAAACCTGACTAAGGACATGACCTAGAACAATAACAATTAAGGTAAACAAGTTTTAGGCCAGGGCAAGCCAGGCCAGGCCAATGAGGCCGGGCTAGTTATGCCAAGCCATGTTTCAGTGTATGCCCTAATCTGCTGCTGGCGCTGACTGACTGAATATAATATAATCATGTACATTTGACGTACCGAAATAACATTCCGCCGTGGTCTAGAGGTCAGTATAGCTGACCCAAATGCACGCTTTGAGGTGTGTGTGTGTGTGTGTGTGTGTGTGTGTGTGGAGCTCACTATGTCCAACATTAATCTTGTTTCCACGTTTCTTAAATTATTAGGATTTTCTTTTCCCTTTGCGAGGGCTGGCGTGTCTCAGTGAATAGCGCTTTGGACTTGTAACTTTATTAGACATGTAAGATATAATTAAACAAATACTGCACATCACATTTTAGTTAAGCATAATCTCACGTGTGTTTTTTTCCATTAAATAACTTCCTTTAAATTAATGTTCACAGTCCCTCCAGCAATTAAACCAAAAGGATACCCTAATGGTATAGTCACAATACAGTCTGTGGACGTTCTACTTCAGTAATACCTAATAAGTGTACATGTATCTGCTGCATTCTGCATTTTCTCTGTACTGTTTGATTCTGCGGCGACCGACTTGATGCTGTGCATCAATTTTTCTCGTACTGAATTACTAAAGTAAAGTCGAGTACCTAACAATAAAAAATAGATTGTTAACGTATTCCCCATTTCGGAATGAGGCAGATGAATTAAATTTAACGACGATCGAGGTTCGAAAACTTGCTTCAACATTTTGACTGATCCTTTTTTTTCTTTAAATCGGGCGATTTCGTTCAGTATTCGGTTTAATATGATTCTTTGATTTATTAACAATTGATAGGTGATTCTTTTCACTTCGAAATTATACGGAATGATAAAAGTAATTATTATAATGATAGCCATTGTCAAATCTAGAACGAAAATCCAAGATGGCGGACCCGTCGTAAAATCTGTATACCTCAATGCAATTTTCTACAATATGGAGAAATAACTGTTTGCCACCAGTGTCAATAACTCATAATAGTATACAATTATGGACTTTTCAGCTGTTATACATGATGTGATATGCACCAAAAAAATCATTATTGACCGAGGCGATAGCCGAGGTCAATAATGATTTTTTGGTACATATCAACATCATGTATAACAGCTGAAAAGTCCATAACTGTTTTATTATATAACCCTCAATTTACAATTATATAAAACAGGTCAATATCAAAAAAACAATTATATAAAACAGGTCAATATCAAAAAAACAGGTCAATATCAAAAAAACAGGTCAATATCGCTAGATATTTTTTCTAAAAAATTACTTTTTAGCCAATGAAAACGCGTCTATTTATAGGTTATATAATAATAGTTAATATGGTTTTATATATAAAAAATAACAGTAACACACACCCGTCCGTTATGTCCACAATGAAGGAATTAAAACTTGTTGTACCTGGTTGTTATGCTATTTTGATGGTGGGGTTACTGGAAATCGCTTTAAAATGTACACGCATTTCAGATCAAATTCATTGAAGATCTTTTTTCTCAGTTTATATTCTGTTTTGCATTTCATTTCTATTTATACTTAGAGGTTTCATGACACCCTTTAAAATGTATACTGTGATACATTTGTTACTTTAATCAGTTGTATGAACTTAATGGTTGATTAAAAAAAAATAAAAAATTAAAAGAAATATTTGTAAAAACAATAGGTATATGTCGCTTCTGTATGGAGTTACCTCTCCTTCGCGAACATTTCGGTCTATAGGTGCATGGCTTTCCTTTAAAGTCGGTATGCGGCGTGATATACCCTCCTACGTTGGTTAGCTGATCGGCTACTTTTAGCTGCTCTGAATATAACAACAACAAAAAACAACGACTAGATAAACATGAAGTGTAAATGACAAAATGTTGGTGCGGCTCACTCAGTGCCATGCAGAGTTATTGCCCTTGATATTACTAAAAAATGTTTATGGGGTGGGGGTATTTATCACCTTCAGTGATAATCTAGTTATAGGAATAATATAAAGCCGCTTCTTTGTGTATAGTATGAATATTACGTGCCATTATACACCCACTGATCAAATTTGAAAATTGTATCTTTTATGGTTTTGAAGATAATATTGTTGAATGAAAAAAAAAGTTTTACATTTTGACTAACGTACGGACGTAGGCCATTGTGCCGACTATGTCTCGTTTTCGCTAAAAGGAATCGATTAAAACCATGAATATGTATAATACCTCTTTGAAACTCCGGCTATATTAATAATTTATCAAGTAGTTAATAATATTTGCCACATACACAACCAAAGCTTTAACTATGTGTAATTTCTTAGGTGATTCGAGCCTAACTATTGTTGCAGACATTTAGAACCAATGTTATACAATCTAGAGCTAACTCAGTTATAATTGAACTCAGGCTTTGTCGACATCTTCGCGTATAAAATGTTAATAAGAAAAAACATATCCAATTCCGTTAAGTTACTTGGCATGTTGTTTATAAACATTGATTAACGTTTCAAGCATATGGCAACAACCAGGACTCGGGCAGACGTTATCCAGGAAATGCTGAGTCATTGAGAAAAACTAAAGTGAAAACATGCGCAATTAAACAGAATTTCGACGTGCTTCCTTTTGTCTGTTAGCAGTATACTTCCGACTGTCAACGGAATACTTCCGCCTGACTGTGAGTAAATACAGTTCTTTCTGATTGTCGGAAGTACACTTCTTTCTGATTGTCGGCAGTACACTTTCTTCCTGACTGTCGGCAGTACACTTCTTCCTGACTGTCGGCAGTACACTTCTTCCTGACGCAGTACACTTCTTCCTGACTGTCGGCAGTACACTTCTTCCTGACTGTCGGCAGTACACATTTTCCTTACTATCGGCGGTACACTTCTTCCTGATTGTCGGCAATACATTTCTTTCTTGACTGTCGGCAGTACACTTCTTCCTTACTATCGGCGGTACACTTCTTCCTGACTGTCGGCGGTACACACTTTTTCCTAATTGTCGGCAGTACACTTCTTCCTGATTGTCGGCGGTACACTTCTTCCTGACTGTCGGCGGTACACACTTTTTCCTGACTGTCGGCAGTACACTTCTTCCTGACTGTCGGCAGTACACTTCTTCCTGACTGTCAGCAGTACACAATTTCTCCGGACTGTCGGCAGTACACTTCTTTCTTACTGTCGGCAGTACACTTCTTCCTGATTGTCGGCAGTACATTTCTTCCTGACTGTCAGCGGAACACTTCTTCCTGACTGTCACCAGTACACTTCTTTCTGACTGACGGCAGCACACTTCTTCCTGACTGTCGGCAGTGCACTTCTTCCTGACAGTCAGTGGTACACACTTCTTCCAGACTGTCGGCAGTACACTTATTCCTGACTGTCAGCGGTACACACTTCTTTTTGACTGTCGGCAGTACATTTCTTCCTTACTGTCGGCAGTACACATTTTTCTGACTGTCGGCAGTACACTTCTTCCTGATTGTCAGCGGTACACACTTCTTACTGACTGTCGGCAGTACACTTCTTTATTCTGTCGGCATTACACATCTTCCCGACTGTCGGCATTACCCTTCTTACTGACTTCGGCAGTACACCTCTTCCTGACTGTCGGCAGTATACGCTTCCTGACCGTCGGCGGTACACTTCTTCCTGGCTGTCGGCAGTACACTGCTGTCTCAATGGCGGCAGTATACTTCTTCCTGACTGTCGGTAGTACACATCTTCCTGGCTGTCGGCAGTACACTTCTTCCTTCTACACATCTTCCCGACTGTCGGCAGTACACTTCTTCCAGACTGTAGGTGGTACACACTTCTTCCTGACTGTCGGTACACTTCTTCCTGACTGTCGGCGGTACACTTCTTCCTGACTGTCGGCGGTACATTTCTTCATAACTGTCGGTGAATAAGGACGACATTCCGTTGTGAGACCATGGACATTCCATTGTGAGATCAAGGGGATAAGGACGACATTTCACTGTAAGACCATGGACATTCCATTGTTAGATCATTGAGATAAGGACGACATTCCATTGTTAGATCATGGACATTCCATTGCGATATCATGGGATAAGGACAGAGACAGTCCATTGTGAAACCATGGACATTCCATTGTGAGATCATGGTGATAGGACGAAGACATTCCAATACATAAACAAGTCAATCAATTACTGCAAGTCTTTGTTTTCTTTTATTTGTATTTAATTTGAAAAACAAACAAACAAACAAATGTTGATCAGGAAAGATATTGTACCGAAGAAAGTACATACATGTATATACGTGGGTAAGCAAAGCCCTGTGATTAATGAAAACGGATGTCAAAATCATGGATACCAGTTGTCGTGGGAACTTAAATAGACGTTATAAATTCAATACATGCTTTTAAAATGTAAAAGTATTTACCGCAAAGACGTTTCTTAATTGAAAGTCATCGACCTTAGAGTTCGTTTTCAAGTGAAGGAAATTGCTCGTGTAATGAGAAGTGCACGCATCCACTTGTAGTCACATACCATCCATGAATCTGATGATTGTATCTAAAACAACGATTGAAACATTCACGATCTCCTGACAGTTATTTCATTAGGCGGCAGCCACTCTCTGTTTACACCTATGTCAAGATAACATCTGCTTCTGCAAACTCTTTCTATTCTTGATCATTCTTGTTCGTTCGTGATAACGTCAGTGTGGTTCTCCGCTTCGGATACATACATACAAACATACACGCATATACTGTGTTCAGGTGGTTTTGTATTTTCTGAAATATGTGAGTGCTGTGTTTCATAAGTTTTCAAGATGTGATGGCGATACATAATTAAAAAAATGTTTGTGTGAAATATATTGGGGTGGTGGAGGAGGATTTCTAATTTCGGAAACCACAACCTTGTGAATTGGACCAGGTTTATGATAATGTTTACTTGGTTTTCAGCAGCTACAGATCGTGTCTGTTGTACTTGATTTCAGCAGCTACAGACCGGGTCACCATGCGTCTGACTGTTGTATTCGTTTTTCAGCAGCTACACACCGGGTCATCATGCGTCTGACGGTTGTACTTGTTAGCTCTACTGATCATCTACTGATCAGAGATCAGCAGAGCTTATGCCGTGGTGCGGCGTCCGTCGTCCGTCTGGTTTATCCTAGCAAATATTCATGTTGATGTGAAATCCAAGATGGCCGCCAAATCTAAAAATAGATTTTTAAAAAACAAGTTTGTAGCGACTACTTCTTGAAAACTCTAAGTGATATTGATATGGGACTTTTTCTAAAATGATCAGCATGACTTGAAGTTGGTCCTTGTCGAAAATCGTTTTGATTCGACGTTAAACATGGCTGCCAGCGGCCATCTTTGTTTAAATAGAGTTATTTAGTAAACACCTTGTAGCAACTACTCCTCTGAAACTACTCGACGGATGTCCATGAAACTTCACAGGAATGTTGCTCTTGATGTATAAATGATCCTAGCAACATTTCAGGTTGGTCAGGAAATTCAAGATGGCCGCCACAGCTAAAACTAGATTTTCAAAACACAAGTTTGTAACGAGTACTTCTTGAAAACTATAAGTGATATTGATATGGGACTTTTTCTAAAATGATCAGTATGGAATGTTGTTGATCCTTATCGAAAATCGTTTTGATTCGATGTTAAACATGGCTGTCAGCGGCCATCTTTCTTTACATAGAGTTATCTAGTAAAAACTTTTAGCGACTACTCCTCTGTAACTACTCAACGGATTTGCATGAAACTTCACAGGCATGTTGCTCTTGAAGTCTAATTGATCCTAGCAAAAATTCAAGATGGCCACCATGGCTAAAAATAGATTTTCAAAATACAAGTTTGTAGCGACTACTTCTTGAAACTATAAGTGATATTGATATGAGACTTTTTCTAAAATGATCAGTATGACATGTCGTTGATCCTTGTCAAAAATTATTTTGATTCGACGTTAAACATGGCCGCCAGCGGCTATCTTTGTTTACATAGTGTTATATAATGAAACATTGGAGCGACTACTCCTCTGAAACTACTTGACGGATGTTCATGAAACTTCACAGGAATGCTGATCTAGCTATCAAAAACTTATCAGTAGAGCTTCAAGGTCATTGACCTCTTGTTGTTTTTTCAGCATCTACAGACGGGGTCACCATGCGTCTGACTGTAGTTTTCATTTTTCAGCAGCTACACACCGGGTCATCATGCGTCTGACTGTTGTACTTGTTTTTTTTCAGCATCTACAGATGGGGTCACCATGCGTCTGACTGTTGTTTTCATTTTTCAGCAGCTACACACCGGGTCATCATGCGTCTGACGGTTGTACTTGTTTTTTTCAGCATCTACAGACGTCATGGGGTCACCATGCGTCTGACTGTTGTTTTTGTTTTTCAGCAGCTACAGACGGGGTCACCATGCGTCTGACTGTTGTATTTGTTTTTCAGCAGCTACAGACGGGGTCACCATGCGTCTGACTGTTGTATTTGTTTTTTTCAGCAGCTACAGACCGGGTCACCATGCGTCTGACTGTTGTATTTGTTTTTCAGCAGCTACAGACCGGGTCACCATGCGTCTGACTGTTGTATTTGTTTTTCAGCTGCTACAGACGGGGTCACCATGCGTCTGACTGTTGTATTTGTTTTTCAGCAGCTACAGACCGGGTCACCATGCGTCTGACTGTTGTATTTGTTTTTCAGCAGCTACAGACGGGGTCACCATGCGTCTGACTGTTGTATTTGTTTTTCAGCAGCTACAGACGGGGTCACCATGCGTCTGACTGTTGTATTTGTTTTTCAGCAGCTACAGACGGGGTCACCATGCGTCTGACTGTTGTATTTGTTTTTCAGCAGCTACAGACCGGGTCACCATGCGTCTGATTGTTGTATTTGTTTTTCAGCAGCTACAGACGGGGTCTCCATGCGTCTGACTGTTGTATTTGTTTTTCAGCAGCTACAGACGGGGTCACCATGCGTCTGATTGTTGTATTTGTTTTTCAGCAGCTACAGACGGGGTCACCATGCGTCTGACTGTTGTATTTGTTTTTCAGCAGCTACAGACCGGGTCACCATGCGTCTGATTGTTGTATTTGTTTTTCAGCAGCTACAGACCGGGTCATCATGCGTCTGATTGTGCTACTTCTTCTGTGTTTGGTGGTCACCACTGTGTTCGCCAAGGTAAGTCCATTGGCATGCTCCTACTACTACTACTACTACTAGCATTCGGTCGTCTCTATTAAATGTTTCAAGTTAAGACGTAATTATGAGTTATTTTAATGACTTTAAAAAACTCGATGTATATTTAATAGGCAATTAAAGATCTCTGAAGATATGTTTCCAGTCATGACTCGAAGTAAACAAGTTTTAAGTGCAGCTCACAAACTCATGTCTGCAGCTCCCAGCCACACCACTTATATAACAACTTTTATACAGGTTCATAGAACGATTTAACTGTAAGCAGATGGTGGATTCTTTCTAGAACACGCAATCATTTTGCTATACCGAACAGGCCACTCAGAGGTCATGCTGATGCATATACGCGTCTTCTGCAGAAATGGGAAACTTTCAGGAAAACACCTGTACCATATTAAATCCGTATGAGATACCAACTACATTATCGTTCACAACACAAGTTTACTATTTATATTGTGTATTAACAATTCAAAAATAAATAGTCCCAATAAGATGCATTTGTAACAGACGCGCTAAATAAGGAATGAATACACATTTTAATAATTGAAAACACTTTGTATGAATCGTATTCCTGTCAGATGCAGCCATGTTTATATGTTGTTGACAGGAAAGATCTAAAAAAAAAGATCGTTCCCGCAATAAGGATAAAAACCGTGAACGAGAGGAAGCTATATTGGCAGCGACAGAGGTTCGGCATGCGTATTGTGTTGTGTGCTTACGTTGTATTGCTTACATTCATTTATTAAACTTCATTTATTATTTTAAGTGTGCATATTGCAGTTATTTCATCAGAATCGGACGGACGCATGTGTGTTACATTTCATTACGATGGTCTTTGATGATGATCATGTGGATGTGGTTGCTCGAAGAAGCTTTCGTATTTTCTAAACTGAAACTATATGTTGTGTGAATATGTGTAAATGTGTTAGTCAAAATGGTAGACACAACGGCCTGAGTTTTCACTTTCCGAAAAGTGTTGTCCTTTGCCAGCTGGCTGATTTTGGGACCATTGTATCTTGCAGGCCCGTAGCTACACTGGGGCACACTGAGGCACACCGAGGCAGTTTCCTCGGTAGAATCATACTGTACATATAAACAACTTTAACATCGATAAATAATCAATCATCGACAAAAATATTGTCTGGGAAATGCACTGAAACGCAGGAAACGCATGTAGAAAAGAAATCGCATGTGTACGAGGATGGGGGTTGGTTGGTTGGTTGGGTGTGTGTGCATGCCACCAGACCTCCATATAAAAGGATTTGCTTCGGGCCAGTCCTGTTGCCGATTAAAACGGGAAAAGTTACACTTTTTTAAAATATATTTTTAACCATATCCACATATCTTGTATCTATTTTCATGTTTTGGCCAAAATCCTTTCACCTTAATTTCAATAGCGTTGGTACTTGCCGTACTGCCAGTACTACTGGTAAAAGTGTGCATTGCAATTGCTGCCAAGTAAATCGGAAATGATATGCACAGGAAATTGCATGGGTTTTTTATTATTACCTTCCGTTATTATAATTATTTATAAATAATTATAATAACAGAAAGTAGTAATCACAAGACACAATTTCCTGTGTTTACATCTAGCTTATTAGCTTTAGAGCATACGTTGTACTTAGTCATGTTTTTTTTCTAGAATTAAAGCTTGTAAAAAATAGTAATCGCATGATGCCATCATACTGTTTTGTGAAATATGTGAATCATTTCTCTACACTGTTAACTGATACAGAAATGTTAGCGAAATGCTCCTCCTAGACTCAGCTGGACGTTCTCTGTGGGAGTCTGGCTCGGGAAGATGCGGCGATAATAACCACTAACACGATCACAGCGGGGCTAAAACAGTCCGACTTCTCATGACACTAATACGAGTGGCGTCTCTAAGCAACATGTTGTTAATGTCATTGGATAGCTCCAAGTTGTACTAAGCCTTTCGTTTTCCTTGTTTAATGTATTTTTGCTTTATTCTAATATAACAGTTATTGGCAGTGATTCAGTCGCACTTTCAATAACATGACTGTTTGGCTGGTTGTTTTTCTTGGCATGTCTTTATCAAATTGCTTTCGATACAGTTTCCAGTCAGTATAGATTACGATAAAGTGTGTATAATTTATAAAACATTATCGAGTGAACTTTTAAACTTATATTGCAAGAAGTTAGACTTACCATTTTCATTATAAACAGTAGCATTATGATCCTGTATATTTGTTTGTTCATTGTTTTTCATTCCTTAGTTATTAAAATGTCTTAAAATTCGATATAATCCCTGAAAATATTCAAATCACAAAATGACATACTTGTATATACGTGTATATAGAAATAGCATGAGACAAGTTGTGTTGACTAATTTCAGGGTGGAGTGGAGCAGGACGAGCGTGATGACGAGTATAACACTGTAGAAGTTCAGCAGACACGACCAGAAAAGGAAGGAATGAAAAGTACGATTATGAGACCCATTTAGGGCAAATGGGGTGGGGTGGGACCGTATGACATATGAAAAAAACATTTGCCTCCTATGGCATATGGAAACAATAATGTGTCTATATGGGGGAAAATAAAATATGTCAATATTGAAAAAATAGGCAAATTAAAAAAAACTTATGGCATATGGAAAATAATATTTTGGCTATATGGCATATGGAAAAAAAGTTTGATGATATAGTTTTTCTCGCATCTGGCAACCGTCTGCTGATTTTACAGGTGTGGATGGTTATTGTGTGTGCTGATGTTCAGAGCCAATGGACTGTGAAAGCACACCTGGGACGAAAATTGAAATATAGAGCCCTGAAGCACAGAGCACACAAGAGTCAAGCACGTCATCAATTCGACAAGTGTCTGTCGTTTATACCAGGGTCATTATAACGAGCCTGTGTATACATACGTCCGTTGTCGTCATTCATCTGTTAACGTTTGCCTCGTTTAGAAGAAAGGGCCTTCGTTTTTCATCCGATCTTTTTTCAAACCTGGCCAGATTGTTGGTATCAATGACAGCTCCACATCTAATTATCGGACCTGTAACACCACAGAGTAGAATGCCCTTGAATTTCTTAAATATGCTGTCTTACCACGTTGAGGGCATTCGTTTATCATCCGATATTTTTCCAAGCTTGGCCAGATTGTTGATATCAATGAAGCTCGGACAAGTTCAATTGAATTGGGTTTTAAGGCACCCCAACACATAAAATATATGGCGCCTAACAGGAATGAACGTGCCAGGCCCATCCTCAATTTACATCAAGATAAAATATGGAGAGTGGGCCTAGAACCTTTTTACTTGCAGAACTGCAGAATTGCTGCAAATTCTATAGTACACACTCCATTTACGATGGAGCCGCGCTTCCACGTTTGCACATGCGGTGTCATGATATAAACCTTGAATGACAGTGTGTTTGTGAGATCGCAGTGGTTGTATTCTACTCCGGCAACCACAGTGGGGACCGGACAAGTCCAGTTCAATCTGATTAGTAACATTAGAGTTTTGGCCCTTGATATATTGAAAACTTTGCTAAATATGAATAGCTACTTCATTGTCATCTGATCTTTACTAAACTTGTTCAGAATGTTAATAGTAATAAAAGCTGAGACAAGTATGAAAAACAGCCATGTTTGACTCGTATCTACCCCACCCCACCACTAACCAACCACACACACACACCACTATTGTTATTATTTTAAATATCTTATTTTATTAAGTTATCTCGGTCGGAGTAGGAAGTAGAGACTGTATTCATGAACTACCCATGTCAGGTTAGAAATACCAGAGTTATGGCCCATGATTTATTGAAAAATTGCTATATTTCGCTTTGTTAAATATGTTGCTGCTTCAGTTTTCATCTGATATTTACCAGTTTCAGAATGTTAACAATAATGAAAAGTTGGATAAGTATGACAAACAGCGACCTGACTATTCCATTTCTCCTATTCCTATCCTCACCCTCTACGACCTGCCTACCCCACACCACCCAGAATTGTTTTCGTCATATTTTATGAAGTTATCTCAGTTATAGAAGAAAGTAGGCTAAATAAAACAAAAACTTGCCATATCAGACTAGAAACAGCAGCTTGAATTGGAATTATTGTATTACGTTCGTTCCAGCCATCAACAGGCAAAGTTTAAAACAGATGTATAATGTTTCTAAACCTACTGAAATCTGACAAATATAGACTATGAATGGCTTTAACTAGCCAAGCCAAAACCCAAAATTGGACTGATGACTGTCGAATTACGGTAAGCTTATACTTAATCTCGGGTATTTTAAATACCCTTTAATAAACCTATACTTGTTATCGGCACATATACATTATTTTATGACCTGAACTCATGGATAGGGTTTGGATAAACGATTTTATAGTGTAATTTTGCCGTTGTTTGGCAGGTTCGTGCCTCTAGCTCCTTCGATCTTTTCCAAACTTGTTAAGAATACCATTTTTAATAAAAGCTCAAAAAAGTTTGAAACAGTCATATCTTACACCTCTTCTTCGCCTTGCCAATCTTTTAGATCATGCAAACTTAGTTATTCACTTGATTTCGACAAATTTACAGACTTTGTAAGAAGATATGTTTATCAAATGGAGACAAGCATTGCACAAACTTATGGACACGAATACAGCAATTGGAGCGATATGGCCCCCGTAGGCCTCTTGTTTAAATAAGAATGCAATATAGTGTCAGTTATAGAAGTTGTGGCGGGACTCAAAGGGAAACCGGTTTGAAACATTCAAAGTTAGTTTGTCAATTTTGAATATTTTTTTTTAAAGAGTTCAAAACAGTGTACGTGTGAAACTCAAAATTGAAAATGATGTTAAAATGTCTCCACATAGCTCAGGCCTAAAAAGAAAGTTTATTAGTATGTATGTGCACATAGTAATGCTGTTCTGCATCTTCAAATCAAGTATGGATAATACAGCAGTGCAATTTAATCTAATGAAATGCAGCAACGAATGCAACACAAACAAAACAGAATAGTAGAATATGGAGAGCAGTGAAATAAAATGCAGTTGGAGGTTATAAGCATATACATGTCAAAGCACTCTTCAAAACTGTGCAGTTACAATAACCGCTCCTATGCCTACAGGAACATCATATTATGCAATATAGGAGATTATAGTTCACCATAATGACATAATGGAATGCCTGTTAATTGAAATACGAAGTTTGAGTAATTAAGATCAGAGACAGATATTCACGCATATCCCATATCAGATTGAGTAATACATTCGGGAATGGTACTGGTATTTCAACCTACGTATTTCCGTAGTGATTCAATTTGGTATATTCTATAACGGAACACTTTCATTAAATGTCAAACGTTTTACTGAGACTAAAGAAAATTACATTCTTATATTGTGTACAAAACCTTTGTATTATATTTCAGACCCGTGCAACATGAAGAAGTGTGGGCGTGGTGAGGTGTGCGTGCTGGATGAAGGATCTGCCCTCTGTGTCTGTCAGACATGTGACCAGGAAGAGCCGTCAGTCTACAAGGTATCCGTTAATTAATGAAAGTTCGTGTAATTATGAAACATGGGAAGATCAGTATCCGCTAAATATTGAAAGTTCATGTAAATATGAAACCTCGAAAGATAAGGTTCCTGATTTGAAATTGTTTCTGGCTACACATATTACTTGTGTAATTAATGGTTCGCTCAGTTCGTCAAAATGTCAAAGATGGTATTGCGATAGTGAATATTACGGTACGCTTGTGGGTGTAATGAAGAGGTAATTTAATGGGGACGAAGGCATACAGCCCATCACGTATGACAAATACAGCATAATGATACATATTATTTAAAGCAAAAAAATTACTGCAAATGAACATGTTACTTTTAACATAATGCATTGTCGCACTTGAGTATATTTCACTTCTTTTGAATATAGTTGCTGCGATTTTCTTTCATATAAATCAGTAAATTATCATATTTATAAATGTTCCATATATGGTAATTTAGAACTATGATGTCATAGTTCTCAAAATGGCGGCTTCTGTATCTATTTTATCCAATTTTGATAATTTGTCAAGTTTTTTATTTTATTTTTTCTCCCAATAATAACGCTTGTTTGACTTGTTTGCACTAAAGTTTTCAGACACACAATGTTGTTTTCCAGAATGTTTCCTGTATTCGTACACTTGAAACAGTTGGTGTGATACTGTATCATTTCAGGTGTGCAGCACGAAGAATGTCACCTATGACACAGAATGTCACCTGGACATGGACCACTGTCTATGTAAACGTGGACAGCCAGGATGTATTGATTCTGGGCTCAACAAAGTCAGACTGGACTACTATAGTGCTTGTAAAGGTATGTAACCGTGGTCAGATTTTGGGGTGTAGTCAGACTGGACTACTATGGTGCTTGTAAAGGTATGTAACCGTGGTCAGCTTCTGGGGTGTAGTCAGACTGGACTACTATGGTGCTTGTAAAGGTATGTAACCGTGGTCAGCTTCTGGGGTGTAGTCAGACTGGACTACTATGGTGCTTGTAAAGGTATGTAACCGTGGTCAGATTCTGGGGTGTACAGTCAGACTGGACTACTATGGTGCTTGTAAAGGTATGTAACCGTGGTCAGCTTCTGGGGTGTAGTCAGACTGGACTACTATGGTGCTTGTAAAGGTATGTAACCGTGGTCAGATTCTGGGGTGTACAGTCAGACTGGACTACTATGGTGCTTGTAAAGGTATGTAACCGTGGTCAGCTTCTGGTGTGTAGTCAGACTGGACTACTATGGTGCTTGTAAAGGTATGTAACCGTGGTCAGCTTCTGGGGTGTAGTCAGACTGGACTACTATGGTGCTTGTAAAGGTATGTAACCGTGGTCAGATTCTGTGGTGGACATACTGGACTGCAATGGTGCTTGTAAAGGTATGTAACGGTGGTCAGCTTCTGTGGTGGACATACTGGACTGCTATGGTGCTTGTAAAGGTATGTAACCGAGGTCAGCTTCTGTGGTGGACATACTGGACTGCTATGGTGCTTGTAAAGGTATGTAACCGTGGTCAGCTTCTGTGGTGGAATTACTGGACTGCTATGGTGCTTGTAAAGGTATGTAACCGTGGTCAGCTTCTGTGGTGGAATTACTGGACTGCTATGGTGCTTGTAAAGGTATGTAACCGTGGTCAGCTTCTGTGGTGGACATACTGGACTGCTATGGTGCTTGTAAAGGTATGTAACCGTGGTCAGCTGGGATGTACTGATTCTGGGGTGGACATACTGGACTGCTATGGTGCTTGTAAAGGTATGTAAACTGTGGTCAGCTTCTATGGTGGACATACCGGACTGCTATGGTGCTTGTAAAGGTATGTAACCGTGGTCAGCTGGGATGTACTGATTCTGGGGTGGACATACTGGACTGCTATGGTGCTTGTAAAGGTATGTAAACTGTGGTCAGCTTCTATGGTGGACATACCGGACTGCTATGGTGCTTGTAAAGGTATGTAACCGTGGTCAGCTGGGATGTACTGATTCCGGGGTGTACAGTCAGACTGGACTACTATGGTACTTGTAAAGGTATGTAAACGTGGGCAGCTGGAATGTACTGATTCAGTCAGACTGGACTACTATGGTGGTTGTAAATGTTTGTAAAACGTGGACAGCCAGGTTGTACTGATTCTAGGGTGGACAGACTGGACTACTATGGTGCTTGTAAAGGTATGTAAAACGTGGACAGCCAGGATGTACCGATTCTGGGGTGGACAGACTGGACTACTATGGTGCTTGTAAAGGTATGTAAAACGTGGACATCCAGGATGTACTGATTCTGGGGTGTACAGTCAGACTTGACTACTATGGTGCTTGTAAAGGTATGTAAACATGGGCAGCTGGGATGTACTGATTCTGGGGTGTACAGTCAGACTTGACTACTATGGTGCTTGTAAAGGTATGTAAACGTGGGCAACTGGGATGTACTGATTCTGGGGTGGGAGAAAGACAGACTGGACTACTACGGAGCTTGCAAAGGTCGCATACAAGCTAAAATTATTTCAGTTTGTCTTTTATTCTGCCATAGTAGATACGGGCTGGAGGGGGATCAAAAGGGCCCCAAGACACTCTTTTGATTAACATGGAGAAAGTGACAAAAAATCTATATTCTGCCATGCATCGATACTGTATTGTATATTATCTATTGCAGAGTTGACAGAATGCCCCACTGAGGAGTTTAACAACTTCCCAGGCAGGATGAGGGAGTGGCTGTTCACCGTTATGAGGGATCTGGTAATTTACACAATAAATACTTGATTAGATTTTTGTTTTTAAATAAATAAACAAAACGTTAAAGGCAAAAAACTTTTTTTGATGAAATTGTGTAGGCTTATAGAGGAAAAACATTTCTTGGCGCCGACGCGCTAGTTTTTCGCTGTAAGAACAAATTGTAAATATCGATTTTATCAAAAGGCTAAAAACTTCAAAATTTCATTGAATTTTCTGAACATTTGGTGATTTGTAAATGCCTAGAAATAGTGCTTTTAATAAAAACACAATAGGCAAAACAACTAAACGTGTAACAACCAAAACTCTGGTTAATTGTTTATGTGTGTTATCATTGTAAATTGACAGTTGAATGCATAGTCATTTTGACTCTGCTCAAACTGTTTGTTTACGGTTTTTGTGAGTTATGTTTTTACGTAAATATTCCTCTGCCATTGGTTGGCACATCCACAGCTGCCCATGAAAATTCTGTGAAAACTGTTTTCTGCAGTTTTTCATTTCCATAGAGACATTATATCTTATGTTTTTGATTTCCAAACAGCACGGACTCTAAAATTGTCTTTTCCAAAGGGAGGTAATTTCTGTAGCATTCATGTTTACTTCCCAGAGAAAAAATGGATTACTCTATATTGTTGAGAAAATACTTTTGCTCTTCTTCGTTTATATTTTTGCTACAGTGAGAATTTAAACATATATTCACTGAGCTGTGTATAAAATTAAAAGAAACTGTGTTGTTTTATCACTTATATGAATTATTGTTTCTCGTTTTTCACAAATAAATCTGTTACGGTTAATCATCCCAACACAACACATATCTTCTACATACCTAACCCTTCAAGCTAAACCCAGTATTGTTAGATTAACCAGTACATACAAAATATTCCTTCCTTAACCCGCTAAGCATTACTATTACAGCCTTTGCGTCCATTGTACAATGTCCAGCTACTGATCAGTCATTTCCCCCAAAACACCCCTTTTTCACATAAATGGAATGGTCTTCATTCAAAGAAAGAACAGTCCATTATATATATGCAACGGGTTAAGGATTAAAAAAAAAATCTTGACGCATAGTGGATTTTGAATGCAGAGATCATGGATTCGATTAAAGCCTCAGTTGTGCTGCTTAGTTTTTGGCAAGACACTTCCCCTAGTCTCGTCCTTTGGATGGGGACATAAACCAGGCCCAGTATTCACAAAAATCCAATGTTCAAGCTCAAAACTCAAATATATATCTTTTAGCTAAAGCTTTTTTCAATGAGTGTTTTTCATTACGAAACGTTCAGGACAGCTGTAATTGCTTATCTTGATTTGTGTAAAGTTTGAAGTAATCGCGTAACCATTAAGTAATTGCATAACCATTAAGTAATCACGTAACAATTAAGTAATCGCATAACCATTAAGTAATCGCGTAACCATTAAGTAAGATTTTTAAAATTTTATAGCCGAGCTCGAGCTTGAGATTTTGACTCAAAAGTTTCGAGAATATGGGGCCAGGTGGTTTGTATGGTGTTTTACGTCATTTTCAACACATTTAAGGTTATATATGACGGTCATTTTTTTGTGGTGAAGGCAGACCACCCACTTTTCCTGGGTAGAACCGGTACTGTACACCTCCCGTCATCCATAAGAATCCACACTTCCTCACCTACAACTGTGTATTGGAGTCTGTCCATTTTGAGCATGTTAAAGAACCATAGGAATCCATTCAAAAGTGTAACACATGGTTTATACTCTCCCCTTTTCTAGGGTGGCTCTAAATAACCTTATACAATCTGTTGATAAAACATTAAACAACAATTCTACCTCTAAAACAGGAGATGGTGTATACTTAAAGGGAATCTAGCAACACAGCCAAACATGTTATTGAGAGTTCTGAAACAAATATCAAAATCATGATGATAAACAAAAAAGATACGACTATTTGAAGGTTGTTCTAAAACGGATTTGGGAGCGGCCATTTTGAGAAATATGACTTCATAGTTCCAAATTACTATATAATTATGGAATATTGATAAATATCATTCAAAGCAAAGAAAATCTCTGCAAATGAATGCAAAATCCTTTACTGGTCATATAAAGCATTACTGTCATCAAGTATATATATTTTTCATACAGTTTGTGTCATTTTTTTTACTATAAATCAATAGATATTCATATTTATAATATTCCATAAATGGTCATTCTTTGTTGATCATTCGATTTTGGTAATTCTTTCACCCTTGTCCAAGTTTTTCAAAACTTTCAATAATATCGATTGTTAGACTCGGTCACTACATTCCCTTTAATTCTTGTTTTCTTTGTCTAATTATTACCAAACTGATACATTATATTTCAGGCCAACCGTTCAGAGCTGGACGAGTACTTGGACCTACTGGAGAATGCAAACAATGACAACACACATGCAGACGCTGTCCTCTGGAAATTCTGCGACCTTGACATTCACCCCAATGACAGGTATATACCACTTATTACAAACTTATCTGCTGCCTTATTCATAATTTTCCATTACAGAGATGTTGAGATTTTATCTTATTTTCAGTAGGTGTTAACATTTGTGTTACTAGTACTCGGTTTTTATCCTTAGGTTCTATTGTAAAATAAAAATCTTTGGCAGAGTAAAAGACGATAATTTTCAACATTTTGAGATACATATATTGAATCAATTTGCATAAATGTGCATGAAATGTGCAGGGTTTTGAAAGAATCACACTGTACATACCTTAATTTTAACAGTAAACTTGGTTGAACATCAATGATAAACACCGAGTTTATCACCTACCAGAATGTTTTGGTATGTCTTATTTCTGGTCACTGATCGGTCAGTTTTTATTCAAAATTATGAATATGATAAAATAACGGGGAACTAAATAAAATTTCTAAAGATCTTATTGTTATAGATTATGAAACCTGAAATACAGTATCTATATAATTTGAACTAATTCCACCATTTTACATTCTGTTGCTGTATTTATAAAAGCCAAAATTTACATTTGTTTTTCACAAATTTACAGATCCTAGTTAGTAAATATAGCTCTTTATAATTACATAGCAGAGATCTCCACTTGTTGTTTGTGACATTTCAGGCACGTGACCCGTCGTGAACTGATGTACATTATTGCCTCCATCAAGCCAATGGAACATTGCCTGGTTCCCTTCCTCAACAAGTGTGACAGTGATAATGATAACACCATCAGTCTGATAGAGTGGGGTACCTGTCTGGGGATTGGTCATGGTAAGTGATACACAAGTCTATATTGTCTCTGACAACACAGCTGGTATAGCGTTTCATCAGCATAACCTCATATCTAACCACATAGTAAGATATATGTACCATACAACATTTATACAATGTTAATAACCACAGTGCTGTAACCAAACCAACATACATTGCATGAACTGTATTGCTGGTACTCAGTTTTCAGACCAAGATACTGCATGAACTGTTTTGCTGGTACTCAGTTTTCAGACCAACAGATATTGCATGAACTGTGTTGCTGGTACTCAGTTTTCAGACCAAGATACTGCATGAACTGTATTGCTGGTACTCAGTTTTCAGACCAACAGATATTGCATGAACTGTGTTGCTGGTACTCAGTTTTCAGACCAAGACATTGCATGAACTGTGTTGCTGGTACTCAGCTTTCAGACCAAGACATTGCATGAACTGTGTTCAGACCATTGTATAAATTGTGTTGCCCTTTCTCAGTGTGGAGACCATTGTATTAAATATATTGACGGTACTCTGTGCATTTAATGTTATCCCTAAATTATTGCTCAAATTGAAACGACAGAAAAACTAAAGACCTGGCCTGGAATTCATCAACCGTTCTTCGGGCTATTCTTACACTAGAGCTCAAATACTCAAATTTCGTTCGTAAATATTCCATGACTTTCAAATGAAGTTGCCATTTATTAGTATTTATCAAATTTATTCATAGCATAAGCTGCTGTGCTCATTTATCCTTTAAACTTACAGAAATATTTGTCATTGAAATTTATACTTGGGCTTAAGTCTAAGAATATTCTCAAGAATATTTGGTAAAGTGAAGGCCTGGTCAGACATTTTGATACAACATTTAATCTTGCTGTCCTTTGTTTCAGATTCTATTGAGGACAAATGTAAGACTGTCCATGAGAGGAGAGGTTAGGTCACATGACAGTCATGTGACATCCAGGCAACACTGTACACTGATGATGGGTGATCTACCTGTGTATGGTGACATTTTATTAATACATACTAAGGATTAAAACTAACTGAGACACAAGTCGCCCAAGATCACTGATATATAGTTTACATGTAGCCAGCCATGAGGTGTTACAGTGTTCCTGATCGAGTCTTCCACCACGTGCCAAAGTTGTGCTATGCTATTGTTAATATTTCATGCTTTCATTTTTCCATTTTTCTTTGGATCTCGTTTTTTTAAATGTATATCAAGCTACTGTACTGCTAGTAGACAATCCATACTATCTCTATATGTACTAATTATCCACTAGGATGAAAGCAAACTTTATATTGAAATGTTTGAAATGTGTGAGTTACAGTTACTTTCTATAAAAAAACTGGCTTAAAGGGACACATGGCAATCTTGGAAGTTTTTACCAAGAATTAAAATGACCATCTTGATTTATTAATACAGTATGGTACCATTTTGATTTATTAATACAGTACGGTACCATTTTGACTTTAAAACTGCTTGCACATAATCAAAAAAAAAATTAGTTTCTTCTTCGTTTTCCTAACAGGTGTTTAAATATATTATTTGTGAAACATAATGAACAGTTAGTAATTTTTAAAGACAATTTTCTCCCAACTATTCTAATAATTGATATCAATGATAAAAAAAAATGCATGGCAAATTTAAAACAAATCAAGATTGCCATGTGTATCTTTAATACATGTTTTTCAGCAACAATTTTCAAAGGGGAAAGATTTTAATAATTCTTTTTGGGATGCACATTCTGAAAAGCTGACAACTCTTCACACTACTAATGTGAATCATGTGATATATATATGTATGTTGTTAAACATTAGCAGATGCAATACACAAATGTGTTAATACAAGGCATATGTGTAACACTTGTATTGTTATGTCTTTTATCGTAATATGCTGTGTTAAGATGTGTGAGTCGGATGTGAGTTTTATATCTCATTCTGTAACAAATGCTTTATGCTTTTATGTATCTTTGATTGGTTAAATTTTTATTTAATCTGTGCATAAAATCAACAAACAGAAATCTTTTGGAAATGTTTTGTATCAATGTATTTTAAAAAATGCAGGCAAAACTATTGGTTTGTTCCATTTTAATACTTTACTGTCATTAGATAAGTTATCTACACATTATATTGATAGCAAATTTATAACATGATGGCAAACAATTTAAAAGCAATAAAACATGGTAACAAAAGAAAGATTTTATTATATTGATTTTCTATACCATACATACAATACTTGTGTAAAGGTTGTTGACACATGTTAGAAGAATTACTACAACAGAATAAGACTGGGCTGGTCCCTCAAACACTGTCTACAGAGTGCTATACAACACATGACAGTTGGCTGCGCCAGTGATGCACCCTAGGGTTATATATGTAGTTCTGCACCTATCTGAGTGAATGGTGATGACAGGCATACCAGGGGGATTAGACATCAGTGATGACAGCGGGATAGGGAATTAGACAGAACCCCAAACCAACATGGAGATATTTGATATCGAGTATATTAGTAGACCCTGAGGAATTATACATGAATACTGCTCCAAGGGGTGGGATTTAGACAGTCAATTTGTTTTGTTCATTTGCCTTAATTCCCCCCGTGTATTCCCTGCCACTGCCTCCACCTCTCCCACCCCAACTCCAGGTGGGGGAATTGAAATGAATTGGGTTTTAAAATGAAAGATTATATGGCGCCTAACAGGAATGAATGTGTCAGGCTCATCCTCTATTTACATCAAGATAAAATATTGTGAATGGGCCTCGAACCGTCTAACCTGCAAAACTGCAAATTCTATAGTAGACACTCCATTTACGATGGAGCCACGTTTGCATACGCAGTGTCATGATAAAGACCTTGAATAAGCATTCTAACCCAGCACGGGGCCCAGATGGGGGAAAACATTGATAGATGCATTATATACATAGTATTGTACAAGGTACCCATTAGCCAAGTTTGATACTAAATTATAGGAAAATTTTCTCCAATAAAAATGATTCTAGACAATAACGTAAACTATAACATGACCTTGTTCGTGATATGTAACTATCAATCAGAATCCACAAATAAACAATGTATACATGTAGGATTGGATCATAAATAAAAATACAAGAAAAAACTCATCTCTGATTATTATTTCTCGTTGTACCAAACAAACATGGTAAACTGACAATATACTAGAAAACCACAGGTCTTGTCGAACTGTTAAAAAGACAAATAAAAACAAAAAAACACAAGTAAAAAATTGAGCAAATAGTTAACTTTTGGATAATATATACAATGCTCAAGCTAACAAAATATATGATGAAATATTTAAATGTAAAATTGCGTCGTCTCACTAAGACTCACTGTTGTATGTGATATGTAGAGGCCTCCACTAGAGGGTATCATTGGTCACTACTACTGTGTATGTTGATGAACACTATAATGGTAGAAGCAATTCAGGGAAACACGGATTGAAGCATAAATTCTGACACACTTATAGTTTCATTATTACAGTGGTTAAAACAGTCTTGCAGGTTGTTGCTTTTCTATTAATACATCCATCCACTTGCATGGACTCTTCCGTTGTCATAAATAGTGTATATACCCATGTGATATATCAGAAAAAGTTAATAAATAAATATTTGATGTCCGAATTTACCTCTTCTCCCAATTTTACAGACGGGCTAAACTCTGACAAGCTATGTATGTTTTACACAAGCTTTATTAACGATACACCGATTTAAATCTTAATAAATGCAATGTTAAGAATACACATACAAAGTCTGTGGATTTCTATCATCTGTTCGAGTTCCATATTGGGCTCTCTTGAGATTACCCTTTTGATCAAAACTTCAAGTTATGTTCTTTTCCTGATGAAACGTCATGGAACCCATCTGCCACTTGACAGGAAATGATACATTTGGGATCTCTTTACCATTACCCCTATACACAATATAGCCAGTTGGTCCAAGACAAACGGAACAGTCACAAACATGATGCACTTGAGAAAACCTGTCTGAATTGCATCTAATGCATGGATTGTAGGATCAGAATCTGTTTATCCTCGCGACATGTATGTATGAATGGCACTAAATAAATAACCAAGCTTTCCAGTTTGTTCCTGTTATGAACAATTTACTGGTAAATAGAAATATTTTGTCATCATTTTATCAAAATTGCAATCACAAGCCTAAACTAGAAAGCCACGGCCTAATGTCCAGCCCTCTTGTGACGAGGGCAGATTTTTTATCCTACATTTTTCATTTAAAGTAGGTCACAGTAACCAGAAATTCTGTATGTGATGTTGGCTCCATATAATGAACATTCTGGTGGAGTTTGGTGAAAAGTCTGCAAGTAACACTGAAGATATTAAGAAATGAAAATAGAATGGATGGACACCCATACACCCGGATGACACTGTGATGCTATGTCGAGATCAGTAAATGGGTTCGACAAAGACAGGCCAGGTAGAGTGATAGTGTGTGTACAACTTAATAAGAACATTCAAATAGCATGACACTGGACTCATTACTGCATATAGAAAATATATAGAAACTGACAATAGGAACCATAATCTTAGGACACTCATTGTCGTTCACTGGACACGGAAATATAACACAAATATATCTAAGTTCTTTTATAAGGGATACACCGTAATCTTCAGTTTTATATCAAGCATTCAAAATAACATCTCAATTTATTAAATGTATTAATCCTGCCTCATTTGACTTTTAAAACTGCTTGCAGATATTAAAATAAAAATTTCAGCTTTCAATTTTCTTCATTACTCTACCACATGTTTAAATATATTATTGGTGCAATAGTTAGTAATCTGTAAAAACAATTTGCTTTGAAGTTTGAACTATTTTAATAATTAATATTAATGCTTGAACAAATGCAAGTTATGTCGTAAAACCAACGGAATGCCGCATGCTTTAAACAAATCAAGATTGCTGTGTGTCCCTTTTAACATTGTAGAAAATATAAAAAATATCTATCAAAATTACAATCCAAACTAATGGCACTAACTAATGAATAGCACTGTAAACAACATTTCTGCAATACTCAACACTGCTAAAACATTTCTAAGTTGACTGTTACACATTACGTGGTCCGAGAATTAACTTTCATACCCCATCCAACCCCTTCTAAAAGAAGAGAAAACGGGGTTGGCTGGGGTATGAAATAAAACCTTAATTTCAGCTTAAAAAGTTTGCATATTGTAAAATTAAACTTTTAATAGAGTATTTTAAACAGGTTATCATATTTTTTCACTAAAAAATGTTTTTTTTTATGTTTTATTGTCGAAATATTCGTTTTTAAATGATGCTTATATAAGCTTTCCCACCGCTTAATGGAATTAAGTCGAGACCACGTAATGACCGTTGTATCGTAAAACAAGAAAGATGTAGAAAAGTTAAATCTTTAAAACAAATATAAATATTGATCTACTACAACTGCGTCTCACAACAAACATGATGCTCACTGAATACACATTTGAACTCACTGTCCATGTAAACTGGCCCAACTTCACATTACCTTCAGACTGTGACGAGACTACGTGCAAGTAATAGTGCCATTAATGGGCAGCAAATATATCCTAACCATGATAAACAATGTGTCATATAGCCATCATGGGAGTATATTTTACAACAAAATATTCTTTTTTTTGTTGTCTAATGACTTTGTAATAAAACACTATTTCTAGATTATCTCAGCAGTTGTTTCCCTTCATCTTATTTCTGTGATGTGTAACATTTTTTATGTAGAAATACTGTTCTTAAATGCTCAAGACTCATCCAGTGGAATCACATACATTGTCCATACATACAATACTCATTTTTCTGTGGAATTTACTCCGTTTTAGGTCTTGGTGTTAATTTTGACTTGAGTTCACTCAGCACCTGTACAGCGGCGACTAGGATGAGGGACACGATGACAACGTATGATATTCTATACATGGTTACCATGGCAAACACCAGCATCTGTATAACCATCACATGGATAATCATGGCAACAATGGGGAATGTAGACCTGAAACACATGGAAGTATATTTACAATACTGCCGAACGTAGGTCTGAAATACATGGAAGTATATTTACAATACCTCGGAATGTAGACCTGAAACATATGGGAGTATATTTACAATACTGCCGAATGTAGGTCTGAAATACATGGGAGTATATTTACAATACCTTGGATTGTAGACCTGAAACTCATGGGAGTATATTTACAATACCTTGGATTGTAGACCTGAAACACATGGGAGTATATTTACAATACCTTGGATTGTAGACCTGAAACACATGGGAGTACAGGTATTGACAATACCACAGAATGTAGACCTGCAACACAATACGTGGAATGTAAATCTGGAACACATGGGAGTATATTTACAATGAAGCAATTACAGCAGCCTCTAATTTGTGAAGTTTTAACACAGTATTATACTTAAATCTAATGCTAGAATTTCCAAAAGCATGCACGTCCCATAAGTAAGAAAGACCCTTGCAAACACCATATATAAAACATAATGAGCCACATAGCTACAAACAGCCGCCATATGTGTAGTTGGCTGTGTAATGGGCTACCTTGAAAAAAAAAAAAAGTTACCTTATTTGTAGTTTGATTATGTAATGGGCCACCTAGATACCACATTTGTAGTTTGGTTGTGTAGATGGCTACCTGGTTACCAAGTTTTATACCAATTATTTCAGTTCATGATGCAGTATCCGTAATACCATTTTTTTGGGTAAAAGCGGTATTACCGTTTTCAGCCATATGCTATCACTCATAGACCAGATACATCGTTTTAGCGCACCGTTTTAGCGCACCACGCTGAAATCTGGCAAAGAGTTCAGAAGAGACTAATCTGGACAAAGTTTCTGTATTAAAACATTTAAAGGGCCATAACATGGCCAAGAAAAAATCATTCAACCGAAATATGGGGATGATATGCACAACTAGGCTTGATACTGATCATCCTTGTCAAGTTTCGTCTATATCCAGCCAGGGGTTCAAGTTTCGTCTATATCCTGCCAGGGGTTATGGAGAACTAGCCCGGAAAAGAAATCCTTTAAAGGGCCATAACTCTGCCAAATATCTGTAAACCAAAACACGACGAAGACAACTAGGCTTGGTGCTGATCATCCCTGCAAAGTTTCATTGAAATCCGGCGACGGTTTCAGAAGAACTAGTCCAGGCAAAGTTTGTGTATTAAAACATTTAAAGGGCCATAACTCTGCCAAAAATCATTCAATCGCAACATGCTGAAGATATGCACAACTAGACCTGGAACTGATCATCCCTAAAAAGTTTCAGAGGCACTACCTATATCTACGCAATTTTTAATGTAAAATATTAAATACTCAATATTACTGCATTTATATGTATACAAAGCTATTTTATGAGTATTCTAAAAAGAAACATGGTTCGTATCCCAGTTCTGTAAATTATTAATTATGATCAAAACAATATCTTGAATAAAATGCTGCCCAGCCGTTTATTCCTGCCGGAGAACTACGAGTTTTTACGATTTTCTCGAAACTATTAGGCGCAGTTCCGATAGCAAACAAATCGATCGGAACTCTTCGCTAATCGGACGAGGTAGTTCCGATTTTAAACGAATAAGATCGGAAAATCTCCGCAATCGGCTTGTCTAAAACAATTACGAATACAATTTCAAAAATCCGATCTTTTCAATCCTGTTTTTCCCCAGCAAAACGCATATTACATTGGGTGAAATTATTGCCATTTACCTTTTTCATAATCCTCTTTATAATTAAGTAAAGTTTATATCAATTCAATGGTGGACAAAAAGATATAGGTAGAGCCTCTTTAAATCCGGCCAGGGGTACAGGAGAAGTAGATCAGACTAAGTTTGCATATTAAAACTTTTGAAGGGCCATAATTGTGCCAAAAGCCATTCATCCGAAACACGGCAATGATTTGCATAACTAGACATGGAATTGATTATCCCTAAAAAGTTTCGTTTAAATCCGGCCATAGGTTCAGGAGAACTAGTCAGAACAAAGTTTGTGTATTAAAACCTTTAAAGGGCTATAACTCCACCAAGAATCATTCAACTGGAACACTGTGATGATTTGCACAACAAGACATGGATTTGATCATCCCTAAAAAGTTTCGTTTAATCCGGCCAGGGGTTCAGGAGAACGTCAGAACAAAGTTTGTGTATTAAAAGCTTTAAAGGGCTACAACTCTACCAAAATCATTCAACTGGAACATGGTGACTATGTACAACTAGGCTTGGTACTGATCATTCCTGCAAAGTTTCAATGAAATCCGGCCAAATGAAGGCCCTTTCGTCTTAATGAGGCCATAATATATATATTGTTTTCGAACCTGTCCGAGCTGTCTTTGATATTAACAATCTGGTAAAGTTTCGTAAAGATCGGATGAAAGATGAAGGCCCTATTGAATTAACGAGGCAAAATATAGCATTTTTAACTAAATCAAGGGCCATAACTCCACCGTTACTGGTCCGATCTAGCTGGTTTTCGAAACTGTCCGAGCTTTCATTGATATAAATAATCTGGTAAAGTTTCGTAAAGATCGGATGAAAGATGAAGGCCCTATCGCCTTAACAAGGCAAAATATAGAATTTTTAACAAAATAAAGGGCCATAACTCCGCTGTTACTGGTCCGATCTGGCTGGTTTTAGAACTTGTCCGAGGTGTCGTTGATATTAACAATCTGATAAAGTTTCGTAAAGATCGGATGAAAGATGAAGGCTCTATCGTATTAACAAGGCAAAATATAGGATTTTTAACTAAATCAATGGCCATAACTCCACTGTAACTAGTCCAATCTGGCTGGTTTTCGAATATGCCCAGGCTGTTATTGATATTAACAATCTGATAACGTTTCGTAAAGATCACATGAAAAATGACGGCACTATCATATTAACGAGGCAAAATATAGCATTTTTAACTAAATCCAGGGCCATAACTTCGCTGTTACTAGTCCGATCTAGCTCGTTTACGAACTTGTTCGAGCTTTCACTTATATAAACAATCTGGTAAAGTTTGGTAAAGATTGGATGAAAGATGAAGGACCTATCATATTAACAAGGCAAAATATAGGATTTTTACCTAAATCAAGGGCAATAACTCAGCTGTTAATGGTCCGAACTAGCTGGTTTTCGAAATTTTTCTAGCTTTCATTCATATTAACAATCTGTGTAAGTTTGGTAAAGATCAAATAATAAAGGAAGGTGCTAGAGTGTTCACAAGGTTTAATATGGCATTTTTCAGTAAAACAAGGACCATAACTACGGTGAAATTATCCCTATCTGGCCTGTTTCCGAACTTGTCTGACCTTTCATTGATATAAAGCGCTGGCAAAGTTTCGTAAAGATCCGAATAATATTGAAGGCCCTAGAGTGTTCACAAGGCAGGAAATAGCATTTTTCAGAAAAAAGAAGGGTAATAACTCTGGTGTTACTGATCCGATTTGGCTGGTTTTCAAACTTGTCCGAGCTTTCATTGATATTAAAAATCTATGCAAGTTTGGTAAAGTTCAAATAATAAATGAAGGTGCTAGATTGTTCACAAGGCAGAAAATAGCATTTTCCAGGAAAAACAAAGGCCATAACTCCGGTGTTACTGATCCGATTTGGCTGGTTTTCGAACTTGTCTGAGCTTTCACTGATATTAACAATCTGTGCAAGTTTGGTAAAGATCAAATAATAAATGAAGGTGGTAGAGTGTTCACAAGGCTTTAATATGGCATTTTTCAGCAAAGCAAGGGCCAGTATAGTGTTCACAAGGCAAACGAATTTGTCTGAGCTTTCATTGATATTAACAATCTGTGCAAGTTTGGTAAAGATCAAATAATAAATGAAGGTGCTAGAGTGTTCACAAGGCTTTAATATGGCATTTTTCAGCAAAACAAGGGCCATAACGCTGGTGAAATTAATATGATATGTCCAAGCTTCCATTGATATAAAGACACTGGCAAAGTTTCGCAAAGATTCGATTAATAATGAAGGTCCTAGAGTGTTCAAAAGGCAAAAGTTAACGGACGACAGACATTGTAGATGGACGCCGGACGGACGCCGGACAAATGTACTTGCCCTAGGCTATTCCCAATTTTAATTTTCTTGGAGCACTGTTGTGGCCACTACTCCCCTGAAACTACTGGACAGATTTTTCATGAAATTTCACAGGAATGTTGCTCTTGATTTCTAGTAATACATGTCAGCCAGAAATTCAAGACGGCCACCACAATTTCTTGCCGTCCCCAAAAGTCATGTTATTGATTTGGAACCTTAAACCAAAATGACTGGCATGCCATGTAGTTGGTCCTAACCAAAATTCATTTCGATTTGATGTCAAACATGGCAGTCAGCGCCCATCTTTGTTTATAAAGAGTTATATAGGAAAAACTTCTGGCGACTTCCATGAAATTTTACAAGAATGTTGCTCTTGCTGTCTCGTAGGTCCTAGCAAAAACACCATCAAGATTTTTATTCAAAATGGCTGCGACAGCTACAACTATATTTTACACAATACAAGTGTGTGGCGACTACATTTCAAAAACCATAAGTAACACTGCTTTGGAACCATTACTAAAATGACTGGCATGACATGTAGTTGGTCCTACACAAAATTCATTTCGATTCGATGTCAAACATCTTCATTTACATAGAGTTATATAGGAAACACTTGTGCCACTTTATAGGAATGTTGCTCTTGATGTCTAGTTGGTCCAAAGTAAAAATCAGTTCGGCCGGAAATTCAAAATGATAAGGACGCCTCGGCTTGAGAAATGTATAACATATAATAAAGAATCACTTCGCCAATAACAATCATAAACAAGAAATATCACTATTAGTGATAAATGCCCCCGAAGTGTCCTTTGACCTCTAAGTATGACCTTGACCTTGGAGCCATGGACCTGGATTTTCTGCATGACACGTCGTTTGGTTGTGGTGATCACTTGTGCCAAGTTGTTTGAAAATCCGTCCAGGCTAGTAAAAGTTATTGACCAGACACAATTTGACTTTGACCTCTAAGTGTGACCTTGACCTTGGGGCCACAGACCTGGATTTTGTGCGCGACACATCGTCTTGTTGTGGTGAGCATTTGTGCCAAGTTATTTGAAAATCCGTCCATGAATGCCAGAGTTATTGACCGGACACAATTTGACTTTTGACCTCCAAGTGTGACCTTTATCTTGAAGACCTGGGTTTTGCGCGCGACACATCGTCTTGTTATGATGATCGGTTGTGCCAAGTTATTTAAAAATCCCTGCTGTGGTTGCCACGTTACGGTCCGGACACGAAATTGCATACCTGTTTTTGACCTATAAACTTCAAGTGTAACCTTGACCTTTGAGGTACGGATTTGGGCTTTGCGCGACACATCGTCTTGTTATGGTGATCACTTGTGCCAAGTTATTTAAAAATCCCTGCAGGGGTTGTGACGTTACAGTCCGAATACATAATCGCGTACCTGTTTTTGACCTATGAACTTCAAGTGTGACCTTGACCTTTGAGGTACGGACCTGGGTTTTACGCGTGGCACATCGTCTTGTTATGGTGTTCACTTGTGCCAAGTTAATCAAAAATCCATGCAGGGGTTTTGAAGGTACAGTCCGGACACGAAAACGGGAATGATGGACAGACAGACAGAATCTGGACGGACGGACGGACAGACGGTATGATTACTATATGCCCCGGCATAAAAATCATACAATCTGTAATCTTAACTATAGGAACATCTCAAAACCATTTGCTTACTAATGTTTTCACCATTCAGTACGCAGTACTTTGATTATACATATGACTATGCATTTACCAATGGGAGGGAAATCTGTCTAAAATATCAACTCAAAGTGTGCCATAGTAACCTCCCTTAATGGTAATAAACTTTCCTACGACGATGTGGTCTCCTTAATGGTATACAAAGTAACTCCTTGTTTTGTACTTGACAAGACAATATGTGTTGTTGCACATTTGTAGTAAATCTCAACTTGTTTTGTTTACTCCAACATTTAGACCACAGTGTCATCATCGTTATTTTTGTCTTACAGCCATACAGCGTGATCTGTAGATAAATGAACAAGAGACAAATTCTGCCCAGATTGTCCTGCTGCAAGAGTGAGTGCTCAGTACATGACAATACTTGAGTGTTCGGTACATGACAATGCTTCAAAGGTTCTACAATTTGTGATGAAATATACAAATTAAACTATACGTTACCTTCCAGACAGAGGTGTGTTACAAAGTAGAAGACAAAGGAATGTTACAGAAGCGATGGTGCCTGTGAGTCTACTAGGATCTTTGTCCAGAAACTGGACTGTCTGCGACACTCTGTAAAAATAAATTGGCACATGTTAATAAAAATATCAAGTTCCTCTGAAATATTTAATAAAATCATGAATCATCAGGCATACCGCATGATTCTATGTTTTTACATTAAAGGGACACTGTCCGTAAGTAAGCAGATATTGAGCATAACCAAATAACTGTCTGACTTTTATTTAGTGAAATATATACATGAAAACATGAGCATAGACACTAAGAAGTCTGTAGTAATACATTCGTGAGTTTGAAAAAAAAGAAGCTTAATTTATTATTTGTAAATAAAGTGGGACCCACCTTATTTACCTTTTCTGCGATCACGTGACTTCCATTAGCGTATTAGGTTTTGACCATAGTATTTAGAGCGTAATATGTATAGCCCGCTTAGCTCAGTTGGGAGCTAGGTCGTCCACTTTACATTCACTATTATTACCGAGAGTGTAATTTTAGTTTGGGCTGCGAGTTCAAACGCCCGAAATGGTTTCTCTTTTTTTTATACCGCGATTGAATTCCGTCAAACAATCCTGCTTTAATTAGTAAATATTCAGTAATGTTTGGTGTGTAATGTGTGCGAACATAATTAGTGTGTGTTTTATAAGCTAAAAGTTACGGACAGTGTCCCTTTAAGACAAACTAGATCTGGAAAGGCACACAGACACTTTTACACCACTTGAAATGAATCCGTTCACTTACAATGAGGCAAATTGTGTTATTAACCCACACGCATTCATTTTAATTCTAAGTATGACTCATCGTGCCAATCAAATTGCCAAGAAGTTTAAATCACTGGCCAGTGCATCCACCTTCTTTATGCAGTTTGAATACTTCACCCCAGGTGCCATCATATTGACAGGTGATCAGAAAAGAACTCCAGAAAAGCACAATGCTTGTTAACCCTTAACCCCCTACATATATATAATGGACTGCTCTTTCTTTGAATTAAGACCATTCCATTTATGTGACAAAGGAGTGTTTTGGGGGAAATGACTGATCAGCAACCAGACATTGTAAACCCTGATCAGCCTGCGAGTTACTGATCTGGGTTTACAATGGACGCAAAGGCTATTATAGTTGTGCTTACCGGGTTAAGGATTAAGTTCCTTTCCTTAAAGAAATTTGCATTTGGATTGACAGGATCACTGACTTAACTGGGTCATACTTTGTTCGACCAATGAAATCTCATGTACCTTTTTCATTGCCAAAAGCATGACGTAATAATCAATTCTGGGCCAGGGGATGTTCATGGCATGGTTAAGTAAATGCATTAATTTCCAGTGTGTATTATGCAGAATAAATCAGTTTCTTGCAAATTTATTTTTGTTCAAACATTGAAATGATGCAATGAAAAATACAGAGAGAATTATGAAAATATTAACACTTTTGTAGTGTAAATGAAATGTTGTCCATATAAAATTCAAGCATAATTATAATTTGGTATTACCCTAAATGTACCAACAAATTGCAACAAATATGTATTTTTTTATTAGGGTTATATCAATGACCAGAAGTGTATTGAATTTTGAAATGTTTTTGGACTTTTGGATACAATGTTGAAGATGTTATTGATTTCTTTGATTTTTTTAAAAAAGTGGAAGGGTGGCGTCTTCTATTAGGGAAAACACTCGCTATTAGGTGAAATACGGTATCTCTCTACATGATGGAAATCTCCGATTAAAGGTAGCACTACTTACTGTATACTTTTGCCAAAGACTATCAGAGGTGGAGCGTTCAAAATGAGTAGCCACATCCACAGCATAAACACTGTCATGAAAAAGTTGTACCTAGATTGTGTCGCAATATCCTTTACTTGACGATTTAAATAACTTAACCGCAATAACTGAAAATATACGAAATAAATAGGTCAAAGGTTGGTAGTACTAGACAAATGCATAGGAGGGACAATAAATATTTCATGGCTGCACATGCAACTGTAATCTTTGATTGGTTCTACGACACGGTACTAGTCGTAAGGGCTATTCCATTAAAACATGCATGGGACCCCAGGAAGGCACTTTTGAAACTGAACACCAACCCATAGATGCAAAATTTCAGAAAATATAGTTCACCAGCAGATATTGATTAAATTGCCTTCCTGGGGTCCCAGGTATGTTTTAATGGAACAGCCCTAAATAATAAGAATATCTATTTACTGACCACTACATTTTCCAAAAGGATATATATATATATAGAATCTTACATGAGTACTCATTCATTATTGAATTGATTAAATTGGCAAAATGATATAATGCGAGGCTCTTGCATTTTGCCTGTTGCTTTAACACGGGAAACCAACATAAACCGTGGGAATTGGATCATAGTCATTATCGATATTTTTTTGACAGAGTGTACTGGGCTCATTGCAAACTTATGTAACTAGTGGTACTTGTATATCGAAAATACAGAATGGTGTTATTCCACTCCCACACCGTAAGTTATATGATAAATAGAGATATCTACATGACTGGACCAAAACTAGCTATTTCTATGCAGGCCCAAGAAGGCCTGTGGACTCTATTGGTATAGTGGTCACAAGGCTTAAGGCTGTGTGGTTTCAGAGAATAAATTTAAAGTTTTCCCCTATACAATTGCATATAAAACTGTGAATGCTGGAACACAGAGCAACATTTAACCCCAGAGTCTTCATTTGAACTTAGCTAAATGTGATAAACTTATGCTTCATGCATAATAGCTGACTGCATTCCAATGGCTTGTGAATGAATATATTGTATTCCAATTGTGTTATGAACTGTATTCCGATAAACTGTGTAATGTAGACCATATTCCAGTGAATTGTGAAATGTATATGTATAGTATTCCAATTACATGTGTGATGAACAGTATTTCAATGGCTTGTGTAAAACACTTAGATGAATGGCCACCCTTTTTGTAGTATTATCAATTAACTAATGTAACTCTTAAACATCATATGAACATTTCTGGATAGTCCCGAAGAGAAACATATATTTAAAACCGCTACTAAGTTGTATGTAAAAATAAGTATTATTTGCATGACGTAGATACTACTTTTACCACTGCGTGATTGCACGGGGAAATGAGGTAAATCTGAATTGTATAGCTGCACAACTATGCCAGATAACTGATCAATACATTTACCTGTGGACTAATTTACCTGTTTAAAGTTTTCTATGTCATCAAATAAAATCTTATTCCCAATTTTCACAGATAATGCAATGTGTCAATTGTAAATATCTGTTGTTGTGTATCGATTTAGATTTAAATAAACATAAACATGTTCATGAAACTAAACATGGCCGGGGAACTTCAAGATGTAAAATGAACTTGGCAATGACTTACTTGTATAAGAGCTATAATATAGCATATAAAAATAGCGACGGATCCACACATGGTGGCAGCAATCCCTACCCCTACTATACACACCAACACAGCCACGAACTGTGCTAGTCTGAAGACGAAATGAGGTAACCTGAAAAGGTAAACATCAATAAACAAATGAATAATAATAGTAATGCACTGTTTATAATTTGTAAACTATAATCGGCAATTTTCATGTAAATAAAATGAATGACAGTATATCACTCATAAAGGGGCGTCCGTGGCCGAGTGGTTAGAGTCTCTGACTTGCAATCACTTGCCCCTCACCGCTGTAGGTTCGATCCCTCAGGGGCCTAGGAATCTTTATGTGAGGAAGCTATCCAGCTGGCTTGCGGAACGTCGGTGGTTCTACCCAGGTGCCCGCCCGTGCACGAAAATTGCCCGGAGGGGCACCTGGGGTCTTCCTCCACCAGTGGAAGCTGGAAAGTCGCCATATGACCTTAGCTGTTGGTGCGACTATAAAATCCAATTCAATTCAATTCATATCACTCATAAAAGAGCAATCTTAGCATGGTTATTTCTCAATTGACAATTATTTTTTTTTTAAATTTACTGAGATGCTTCAATGTACTTGGCCGTAGTACAGGTATACTTGGCCGTAGTACAGGTAACCTTGCAGAGGACTGTATTTAACCAAATCCTGTCATATTAAATATATGATCTATAAATCAGATCACAGATAATGAGAATACCAATAATAACTGGTATAAGTTTAAAACAAATATTCACACGCTGCTGTAGTGTCATTCATTGTACGTACCTGTATTAAAAAGACCACTAAAGGGTAGAGCAAACTTAGTCTTTGAACAGGGGGTCTTTCATACAGTTGCATTTTAATTTAAAAAATACAATTGGGAACTGAAACGGTTGTTTTTTAAAGCATGTGGTCGCTTAATAGAGGTGGTCTCTTCAGCAGGTTTGACTGTATTGAACAGGTGTTACAGTTTAGGAGTAGAATCCTTCTTGGTTGATATACATTCTTACTTCAGTGGGCTTTTTTGGCAGTTTTTATAGCAGTTATTGGGTCATATTACGAATGCCAAAACATACATATTTTTCCTAATTTTGAGAAAAAATTCCCAATTGACAGAAAAAAAGAGCAAATGATAAGTATCGAGTACACAGCTTTAAAACGCCTCTGTTGACCTTGGTGTACTGTAAACATTATTAAAGATACAATTCTGACATGCTTTACTGTATTTTTACCCAATTTTAAGAAAAATTGCACTAAAATTCCCAACTGTGACGGCATGGGTTATGCTCCCAAAAAATAAAAAAAATAATTCTTACCAGCCAAACACGAGTCCCAGCACTACACTCTGCAACTGTATAACAAGGCTGAGAACCACTGCCTGGAATGTGGTCACACCAAAGGTCAACAGGTACAGTATGAGCTGTGCCCCTGCAAATGAGATCCCCTGCTTCTCCAGGAACGCTATATCGGGAGTTGGGATCGGGACATTCTCAAGGTAGCCCCTTAACACCTTGGTTCTGCAAAGGATTGATAGAATATCTCTATTAGATATATATATATATGTGTTTATCAAACAGTTTTATGTTAATCAGACAGTTATATGTTTATCAGACAATATGTTTGTCAGACAGTTACACATTTATCAGACAGTTTTATATTTACTTATATGTTTATCAGAGAGTTATATGTTTATCAGAGAGTTATATGTTTATCAGACAATATGTTTATCAGACAGTTACATATTTATCAGACAGTTTTATATTTACTTATATGTTTATCAGAGAGTTATATGTTTATCAGACAGTTATATGTTTATCAGACATTTAAAATTAGACATAATTTAAAGAACAACTGTAGACTTTTGACCCCTAGTGTGACCCTTTTGACAAATACCTGTGTGTTTTGGCAACACACTGTCATCAGGAACTTGTACTCTCTGTAAATTATCATGAAAATCCCTCAACTGGCTCAAAAGTTATGCACTGCAACATGAAACTATCCACTTTTGACAGTGAACCCTCAGTGTAACCTTGTTGACTGGGATCTGCAGGTTTCAGCAACACACTGTCATGAGGAACTTATACTATCGATAAAATATCATCAAAATCCTTTTACTGGTTCAAACGTTATTAACTGAAACATGAAAAATACCCACTTCTGACATTTGATCCCGTAGTATGACCATGACCTCCTTAAAGATAGGGACCACACACTTTCTACATTTGACCACTCAATGTGAATTGACAAATAGGGACCACCAAGTTTTTTACCTTTGATCACTGAATGTGACCTTGACCTTGAAAAATAGGGGCCACTCATTTTCTCACTTTGACTCTTCAGTGTGACCTTGACATTGACAATAGGGACCACTGACTCACTTTTTATCTTTGACCTCTCAGTGTGACCTATTTACAATCCTGTGGTTTGATATTCCGTATATCATAAACACAGTAAAAACATCTCTTTATCAACAACAGTTTGGGGTACATGTTTCATCTAAAGCTTTTGTTTTAGCAGGAATGATTTAAATAGGTCTATAAATTATATAATGTCTAGATAAAAGCCTTTGTTTGTGTTTGTTTGACCAACGCAATCATTTTTTCAAGTCAATTAATAATGCCAATATCGTAACCTCATTCCTATAAAGGTTAGATTTTTTTCACCCAGCATTTCCTCATTCCATTTTCACCAGAAATTAAAACACATCAATCCTGCTTTTTTCACAGCTTATACTTTAATACAATAATAAATTACCACTTTATCACAGGGAAAAACTAGTGATTACATGAATGCTGGTTGCAAATCTAAATTCTAAAATCTAAATTATCAGACCCACCCTGTAGCGATCACTTAAAACTTAATAAAGAAGCTTAGGTTTCCCAAATCCTGTTTACTCAAAGTGAGAACTTATGGTGTAAATTATTTCTACTGTCAGCATGAGAGAAACAGTAAATCACAGACTCGAGTGTGCTGGGTTATTCATGAAGAGACTGTCATATTTGTAGATGGATTAACAGTGATTTGTAATTGGCAATATTGGTGCTAGAGATCTCTCACAGATCTATACAAACAAATCATTCAGAGATTACATGGCTTCTCATCCCAGATCATTAAATGTAGTAATATGTGTTCATATTGCAATCATTTGTCAAGCTTTTCAGAAGGCAACACATTTAATTTCATATTTTCCTCTGACAAAAATAGGTAAAAATTAAATTTATACATTTGAACACTTATTCCTCTAAATTTCTTGAAACCATTTTTAAGTTAGAAAGATCCTCGAACTCTTAACAATGAGCATGCCTTATATACTGAAGCGAAAGAGAAACGCAATTTCCGTTATATATTGTATATATGCACACTTAATTCCACATAATATTCCAAAGAAATCCCCAGATGTTTTCTAAAATAAATATTGCAGTTAGATAGAGAAAGAACACAACTGTGATGTTGTAGACGTTTTATTCACAGTACACTTTATAACAACAAATTCATAAATGTTGAAGTTCCTATTTGAAAAATTGAGCCATTTCAGTACTGTATTTAACCTAAAGAGTTTGCAATATTTTTCACATGCTTGAGCCAAACGCGTACTCTGTCAATATGGAACTTTGACGGCAAATACTATTTGCTGTGTTATGTGTTTTTTTAGTCTTTTTTTTTCAAAAGGAAAGGTCTTACATAGCCATGTACCATTCGATTAATAGCAGCATATTGTACATACAATATAATTATAGCAGAAATTCCCGAGATTTGCGTTTCTGTTTCGTTTCAGTATATTATAAGAGGAGCTTAGATTCCTAAATTCCTACTATGAAGTTGTTCTTTGATGGCTCATCAGTACATTTTTAGGTTATTTCAAGCTGCCACAGAGACAGTGGGGAAGAAAACATAGAAGGAATCGATGGATCCTGCGATACTCTTGCCATCAAACAGATTCCTTAACATGCTCAGAGAATAGATTCTGATACAATGAGACCAATTAATGTCTCCATCTGACAGATCAGCCTTGTCTAAGGTTACACCCAAGTAACCAAGTGGTAGCATTCTTATTATGCTGTTTGTTTAAAATTGTAATTATTAGAACATGCTAGGCCCTATAATTATGACGGTCGATTTTTTTTGTGGTAGAGGCAGACCACCCCATATTTCCTGGGTAGAACCAGTACTGCATACCTCCCACCATCTGTAAGAATCGACACTTTCTCACTCGACAATTTGAACTCCCAGTGGGATTTGAACCCGCAGCAGTGAAACGTGAGAAGATTTAGACGCAGCGTCTTTTCTATCGAAGCCGCGGAGGCACTACTCCTACAATGAGCCTCAGTGTTACCATACTGAGCTGATTACAGCTGGGTGGATATGACTGAATTTTTGTAAATGTCTCCAAGCGTGGTAATAAAATCCTGACAATATTTAGTATTTTAAAGACAAAACACGCTAAACACGACTTTTATTACTCTGATAGTATTTAATTCATATTTTAAAGGGACACTGCCCGTAGGTAAATTGTATATTGAGCATAAGCAAATAACTGTCTGATTTTTATTCAGTGAAATTTATACATGTAAATATGAGCATAGACACAAATAAGGGTGAAGTACGGTAATAAATTTGCTAATGAGAAAAACAAATAAAACAAGAAAATCGGTAGAACCGATGGATGCTCCCCAAAATGTATCCTCAACTTATCATATGGCCTTGTATCACCCAGCAGTTTTCAATTTGCAGTTCCATTAGTAGTTTATGCTCCGGATAAAAAATCTAAGTATAAAATTACAAAAGGCAATAACTCTAATTTGAATGATGACAGAGTTACGATTCTTGCACTTTGTACTTTCTCTCATTACCCTCTATCATTGTGTGAAGTTTTATTGTAGTTCCATCAGCAGTTTTCAAGATATGCTCCGGACAAAAGTGTGACGGACAGACAAAAATTCTAAGTATAAAATTACAAAGGGCAATAACTCTAATTTGAATGAAGACAGAGTTAGATTCTTGCACTCTGGGCTTCCTCTCATTGCCCTCTATAATTGTGTGAAGTTTCATTGTAGTCCCACCAGTAGTTTCAAGATATGCTCCGGACAAAAGTGTGACGGACGGACAAAAATTCTACGTATAAAATTGCAAAGGGCAATAACTCTAATTTGAATGAGACAGAGTTATGGTTCTTGCACTTTGCACTTCTTCGCATTGCCCTCTATCATTGTGTGAAGTTTCATTGCAGTCCCATCAGTAGTTTTTAAGATATCATCCGGACAAAAGTGTGGTCGATGGACAAAGCGGCGCCGCAAATTTCCGGAGCATAAAAACCTTTATTGTTTGTAAACATTGATGGGACTACTATATTTGCATTTTTGTTGTTCAGGTTATATCCATTAGTGCATTAGGTTTTGACTTGCATCATACAACTGTCCCATTTAACTCAGTGGGGAGCATGTCCCGCAAGAATAATTTTAGTGTGGGCTTAGAGTACCACTATTGAATCCCGTCAAAAGAGCTTGTTTCTATTTAGTAACTATTAAATAATGATAGTTGTGTAATTTTTGTCTACGTAAATATTTTGTATTTTATAAGATAAAAGTTAGAACTAATGCAGCTTTCAAACAAAACAATTGTTTTTAACAAAATTGTCAATAAGATTCTTTTTAAGAAGTATCTTTCAATAACACGACCCTTAAATAATATTCACAAACAGATCCATAAAATTGAGGGTAATACGTTGTAAATACACAAGATATAGATAAGAAATTCAGGAACTTATTGATAAGGTCTTTATTTTGCAATTATTCATTTTATGTACCCTCCTACACTAAAATGAAATAAGGAAAATTGTTTTGAATTGAACATTTTAGTCCCTTTTTCTTTCAGACAAAAACTAAAATATAAATTAGTTCTGAAAAAAAAAAAGTTTTTTTTTTTTTTATGTATGTATTTATTCCTTCTCCTATGATACTTCTCTTTATCACATAACTTACGGTGTGGGAGTGGAATAACACCATTCTATATTTTCCATATATCACCAGTTATATAAGTATATATATGCAAATAAGCCTAGTATGCACTGTAAAAAAAAATCGATAATGACTATGATCCAATTCCCACGGTTTATGTCGGTTTCGCGTGTTAAAGTGACATGCAAAATGCAATAAAAGTCGATATATGAGTTATGTGATAAATAGAATCTAACATTCGTTCTCATTCATTACTGAATTTATTAAATTCGTTAGCAAAAATAATATAATGCTCGGCAAGAGCCTCATTATATCATTTTGGCAACTCGTTTAATAAATTCAATAATGAATGAGAACTCATGTAAGATCCTCTCTGTCTTGATGATTTTTAAAACAAGTAGTACAACGAGAACTATCACAGAAGGGGATGGATACCCCCGCTTAAATTTTAAGTAAAATAAAGGGTCATAATTCTGTAATAAATTAGGCAATCATCAATGGGTGATGTAGAGGGTTATAAGGTTATCTGCAGTCATGTTTATATGAAATTTGGGAACAACCCATTCAAAAGTGTTTCAGGAATTTCAAGTTATGAAAATGTGTTTCGGGACGCGACGTGACGGGACAAACGTGTGTTCCGTGACGGGACGTTACAGACAACGTGATTCCTATATAGCCCTCTCTTCACTTTGTGAAAGCGAGGGTATAAAAATAAAGGTTTAATGATACAAGAGTAATATTACATAAAAAGATATTTCATAAAAAAATACTCGATATGAACGACACTTTATATATAGAATGTGCTATATGGTAAAACAACTTTGTAAGAAATTTTTCGTTTCTAAGACATAAATATTATAAAATAAGAGCACTAAATGGTTGTGTTTTAGTGTAAATGGCTAGTTTATCGCTGCTTAATCCATATAAATATGACTCTCCCAATTTCTTTATAACATTGATACCTGTTGTATATCTCACACATCTCACGTTATAAGATTGTTGTTAAACCTTACATGGGTTTGAACTTTTTAAGTAAAATGTTTGTAACTTGTTATTAAGTAAGTGAGAGGAAATGCTATTCACAAGGCCATCCTTAAAAATGGTTTGGTTTGCTGTGCTCCGACCCAAAAAGTTTTAGGTAGGTAGGTGAATATTATTAAAAAAAAATCCAAAGACATTAAAAAACATAAGAAATTAAAGGAAAAATACTATTAAAATAGCAACAACAAAACAAAAAAAAAGTCAGTAGGTCCAGCACAGCAAACCAACAATTTTTTACGGATGGCCCTGGATGACTTTGTTTGATCCTGTTCATGAATTCACAAGTCTAATACGTGAACTACGAGAAAAGAAACTGTTTCATGTTTTGCAACCCGATTTGAGTGTGAAGTGTTGTGTTTTTTTACGCAATGAGCTTTGACTTTTGTGTATGGAAAAAAATGCCGATATTTAGCCTTACTGATATATAGCTCCATACAGAGATACAGATAAAGCACACAGGCTCCGTTCAGGAATGCAAGTAATTTCTAAAATCAGGCCCTGAACAGGCCCTCATCAATGAAAAAAACACACACCATGAAGAAATTAAATTGAGTTTACAAAGCTCAGTGCAATAAAATTAAAATGATATTTTATTGAAGGAAATTATTTTTTTTACAAGGTTTATGTATTAGCCATATCTGGTTTCTGTTAATCGTGGGTTTTACAATAATCCAGCATATTCCACGGTCTTATTCCTTTAATGGGATACATGGCAATCTAGATCATTTCAAAACTTATTGCGTCCCATTAGCTTGTCTATGTAACTTGCATATTTGCAAATCATTGTTAATAATTAATATAATTATTTAAATATTTCAGTAAGTAAACTGTTTTTGATTATTAACTGTTGGTTATATTACACCAATAATACATTTACACATTGTTAAAATGATGAAGAAAACTTGGAATTTTATTTGCTTATTTGCAAGCAGGTTTAAAGTCAAAATGATACAGGACATACATGTGATATTTTCAGGACCTCTGTCTGGGAGTTTAGTGATTTTTTAAAGGGAGATTCATGCAAAAATCTGGGAGTTTTTTTAATATTAAATATTAGAGTGCGCGTGGTATTTTTTTACCCAGATATTATAAATGAATGCCATAAAATACAGTTTTCTCAGGTAAGATGTGTCAAAATGATAGGCCTACATGTGACAATAAACAAGTCTTGATCATCTCCACTCTTGCTTATTCTTAAGACAAACGTTTGTATTTAAAATCAAGCATCTTAATGATTAAGACCAAGAAACAAGTTTGGGCTTTTGAAATACAAATTGCAAACTGTTTTGAGATCGTTTTTACGGGAGTTTTTCACACAATTCCATGGGGACTGGAGGAGGGTTAAAATTCCATGAGATTCTATCTCACGCCGTGAGGTATCACATGTTTGACAGGATTAATAAATATGTGCTAATTTTAATGCTCGATATATATTTCAAGATTGCCTTGTATGCCTTTAAAGCCCAAATACCCATGCTAATATGACTGACGTGTTAATGTCCAAGGCTCCAGATAAGTTCTCCTGTCAAAAGATATTTCCCCTTAATAAATCTGCAATTGTGATTTTGATTTTTTTACTTTGTAAATGTTATAGTTTTGTTACTGTTGACTGAAAAAACATACCTTTTTATACTAGTATTGCAACATTGTAATGCTGATTTTCGCTCTTATTTATTTGTTCAATGCGGATTTTCTAATTTTGTTTAATACTGAAATACCAACCAAACCCCAAAAATTGCTTATCTGGAGCTCTGGTTCAACTTAATGGAAACATACAAATCCAATCAATCATCAATCATCAATCATCAATCATCAATCATCAATCATCAATCATCAATATCGAAATCATGTCTTCATTTCAACTTTAGTACTTTGATTACAAAACATGTTGATGGATAATCTTTGATCCGGATAAACATTTCTACGTCACCCACAGTAATGGAAACAGGATAATCCCTAATCTACATTCGCTGACAGTTCCAAAGCTTTTGTTACTCAGTTCAATCAGTGACCAGGTCAGATCTATATTAAATGTAGAATTAACTGACAAAACAGCGGGTCGGTTATCTCATTTATTACACTTTCTTCCATATCATCATTTACCCTAGGATTTATTTTCAATGTGCAGATAAATAATCAAATAAATCAAAGTCCAACATGCAATACCACAGTATTACTTTTACAGATATGTGGCAGGTTATGCCACAGTGGCTTATTTATTATCTTCATGTTATCATCCGTGGATTACCAAGAAAGACTGGTGCTGTGGGCATCAATAAACAAGAGGTCAATGACCTTGAAGCTCTACTGATAGATCAGCATTCCTGTGAAGTCTCATGAAAATCTGTCAAGTAGTTCAGAGGAGTACTCGCTAACGTTTTTACTATATAACTCTATGTAAAGAAAGATGGCCACTGGCAGCCATGTTTAATGTCAAATCAAAATAATTTTTTCAACAAGGACCAACATCATGTCATGCTGATCATTTTAGAAAAAGTCCCATATCAATATCACTTATAGTTTTCAAGAAGTAGTTGCTTCAAATTTGTTTTTTAAAAATCCATTTTTAGCCATGGCAGCCATCTTGAATTTCCGGTCAACCTGAAATTATTCTAGGATCAACTAGACATCAAGAGCAACATTTCTATTAAGTTTCATGAAAATCCTTCAAGTAGTCCCAGAGCAGTAGTCGCCACAAGTTTTTCCTATATAACTCTATGTAAACAAAGATGGCCACTGGCGGCCATGTTTGACATCGAATCAAAATGAATCTTGGTTAAGACCAAGTACATGTCGCACCAGTCATTTTGGTAAAGGTTCCAATTCAATATCACTTACTGTTTTTGAGAAGTAGTCGCTGCAAAGTCGCATTTTGAATATTTTTAGCAGTAGCGGCCATCTTGAATTTCCTAACGACCTAACATTTTGCTAGAATCAACTAGACATCAAGAGCAACATTCTTGTCAAGTTCCATGAAATTCTATCAAGTAGTTTCAGGAGTAGTCGCCACATGTTTTTCCTATATAACTCTTTGTAAACAAAGATGGCCACTGGTTGGCCACTGGTGGCCATGCTTGATATCCAATCAAAATGACGTTTGGTTAGGATCAACTACATGTCGTGCCAGTCATTTTGGTAAAGATTCCAAATCAATATCACTTACGGGTTTTGAGAAGTAGTCGCCACAAAATCACTTTTTAAAATCTATTTTTAGCAGTGGCGGCTATCTTGATTTTCCAACTGACCTGAATTTTTGCTAGTATCAACTAGACATCAAGAGCAACATACCTGTGAAGTCGCCACAAGTTTTTCCTATATAACTCTATGTAAACAAAGACGGCCACTGGTGGTTATGTTTGACATCCAATCAAAATTAACTTTGGTTAGGACCAACTACATGTCGTGGCAGTCATTTTGGTAAAGGTTCCAAATCAATATCACTTACGATTTTTGAGAAGTATTCACGACATAATCACATTTTTTAAAATCTATTTTTAGCCATGGTGGCCATCTTGAATTTCCGGCCAACCTGAATTTTTGCTAGTATCAACTAGACATCAAGAGCAACATTCCTGTGAAGTTTCATGAAAATCCGTCAAGTAGTTTTGGAGGAGTAGTCGCCACAAGAAAAAAGTTTATGACGCACCACGACATAAGCTCTGCTGATCTTTGATAAAGAGCTAAAAAACTAGAACTACCACTAAAGGTGAATAATACTCCTGTAAACATGTACACCACGAGGATATGTGCATCTCCACTCATACTGATGCTTCTCATAAAGTTTGGTGAAAATCCATATGGGAGTCAAGGAGAAATAGTGCAGAAAATAATTTTCTGGGAAAATATTCAAGGAACCAGAACTCTATCAAAAATCATTGAACTGGAACTCCATGATGATATTTTGCACATCTCCATTTCATACTGATGCTTCTCACAAAGTCTGTTGAAAATCCATCAAGGGGCAGAGCAGAGCTAACAACCAGGAATGGTCAATCTTATTAAAATCATATCCTAAGGATCTGACAACACTGCCATGGAGGTCACGTCAGATCGACCTTTCATCTAATCAATATTCATGAGAAGATCAACTAAATTCAACCAATAAAATCGTGCTTTTCATATACACTTCAGATGACGTTCAAGTGAACTGAACAAACGAAAATGCACATAAAACACATAGATGTATATCCGAATAAAGATAAAGTCTTCGTGTGTTATTGCTGTGGATTGCACGATAAATTCAAAGAAATGTACTAAATGGGATGTTTTACATCAAGAATACAAACAAAATGTGTCATGTGTTTTGAAAATATATATTCCATCGTAATTATTAAGACATTACATATTCTAAATAGTAAGTCATAGTACATCTGGTCCGCTTAGCTCAGTTGATAGCAAAGTCGACTACTGACTCGCAAGTGTAATTTTAGTGTGGGTTCAATCCCACGAATCGGTACATACTGTTGTATCGCTATTGAATTCCGTCAATCTTGTTGTTTGTTTTTTCCAGTAAATATTTAATAATGGTTGGTGTGTTATGTTTGTCAACGCAATTATTTTGTGTTTTATAAGCTAAAAGTTACGGACATCGTCTCTTTCAATACCAAGCATAGACTGTTCCACAGCATTTTACTGAAACGCAACATGCGCAGTGAAGCAGTCCTATACCGAGCAATTTAGTAGGCTGAATTTTGATTGGCAAATCGTAAGGTCAATCTGACGAGACCCCCAATGCAGTGTTGTCAGACCCTTATTAGTGCAGTGCAGAGCATCGTAGCATGATAAAGGGTCTGATTTTAATGAGATTGAGAAATGGTTAGAGTGCACTATTACTTACTGTAAAAAGAACTGTATGAGCAAACGGTACAACCAGGAATGGTTAGACTGCACTATTACTGTAACAAAAACTGTATGAGCAGAGTAAACGGTACAACCACGAATTGTTAGACTGTAATATTACTTATTGTAACAAGAACTGTATGAGCAGAGCAAACGGTACAAACACGAATGGTAAGACTGCACTATTACTTGCTGTAACAAGAACTGTGTGAGCAGAGCAAACGGTACAACCACGAATTGTTAGACTGTAATATTACTTATTGTAACAAGAACTGTATGAGCAGAGCAAACGGTACAAACACGAATGGTTAGACTGCACTATTACTTACCGTAACAAGAACTGTATGAGCAGAGCAAACGGTACAAACACGAAATTGTTAGACTGTAATATTACTTATTGTAACAAGAACTGTATGAGCAGAGCAAACGGTACAAACACGAATGGTTAGACTGCACTATTACTTGCTGTAACAAGAACTGTGTGAGCAGAGCAAACGGTACAACCACGAATTGTTAGACTGTAATATTACTTATTGTAACAAGAACTGTATGAGCAGAGCAAACGGTACAAACACGAATGGTAAGACTGCACTATTACTTGCTGTAACAAGAACTGTGTGAGCAGAGCAAACGGTACAACCACGAATTGTTAGACTGTAATATTACTTATTGTAACAAGAACTGTATGAGCAGAGCAAACGGTACAAACACGAATGGTTAGACTGCACTATTACTTGCTGTAACAAGAACTGTATGAGCAGAGCAAACGGTACAACTAGGAATGGTTAGACTGCACTATTACTTACCGTAACAAGAACTGTGTGAGCAGAGCAAACGGTACAACTAGGTATGGTTTCACCGCCCCTATAGAGTCTAGAACACTTGGGCAAACCCCATCTGAAATTAAGAGAATTATTAACCATATTCTTTTTCCGTATCAATATGTGGACAATTTCCTACCAAGAGTGACAATTTAACTAACATTTTCTTGTAAATTAGAAGCATACAAGTATTGCTATGCAATGTAACAATGTCCCCTACCGGTCATTGTGTGATAATTTTATTTTTTTTGGAGGATAATTAATTTTCTCCTTTGATAAAGTGACACATGAACATGTAAATGCACCATGTAACATAACAGCAATGTAATGAATTACTGCATTAGGTAGGATGCTAAATAATGCCCAATTAACTGTCTGAACAATATGAGACTAAACATAACTTTTCATATAAGCTACCTACCGATAAAAGTAACTTCAGTTAGGAATGAGATATTGGAATGAAACTTTATGGGTAGCTATCTTATATGAAAAGGGGCTTGGGATTGCATTTGGGGTCACTGGGGTCAAAGTCCAGGTCACTGCAACTAAAAATAGAAAAATGTTTTTTTGCTCAATAACTTAAGTTAGGAATGAGATATTGGAATGAAGCTTTATGGGTAGATAGCTTATATGAAAAGGAAGCTTGGGATTGTATTTGGGTCTGGGTTCAGGTCACTGGTACTAAAAATAGAAAAACGGTTTCCGCTCTATAACTTCAGTTACGAATGAGATATTGGAATGAAACTTTATGGGTAGGTAGCTATTGAGCAGAAACCGTTTTTTCTATTTTTAGTAACAATGACCCAGTGAACCAAAATACAATCCCAAGCTTCCTTTTCATATAACCTACCTACCCATAAAGTTTCATTCCAATATCTCATTCCTAACTGAAGTTACTGAGCAGAAACGAAGTGTGACAGACTGACGGACAGACAGACGGGGTGCAATCCTATAGTCCCTCCGGTCTACGACCGGTAAGGGACTAATAAGAGAAGTACCAGATAATTTGATCGAATTTCTAGACGTTTTTTTTTTAAAGAAACTCTTTGGTTAAAATGTGAAACTGTATAAGGATTATCACATCACAGAATCTATTCAATAATAAGAGTAGGGCAAGGTTCCCGGATTCCTATGTATCCTTCCCCTCTATCTGGGGCGGCTCTAAATAATCTATACTATGCTGATGAGCCGTTAAACAACATTCAATTCCATTCAGTTAGTTATGTCATGTGTGATTATGTATTACAGTTTGAGTATGTAATGATGAGAAACTGTTACAGTATAAACCAATACAATAACTATCTACATGTATCCATCAATGAAGTATGAGTATGAATTGAAGTGTTGTTTAACGGCTTATCTAACATGCTTTATGCAAATACAATGGAAGTTGTGAGAATGTGTTTGTATTATGTTCAATCTCTTGAAAATGTGTGTATAAAATACATAAAAATCCATGTCAGATAAATAATAAAATATTTCCAGCGGGTTTATATTGTGCGAGATCAAAACCTGGTGGTTGGGACTTGAAACATATCGAAACCGCGGGCCTATGGCCCTTGGTATCGATGGTCTTCAAGTCCCGCCCACCCGGTATTGATCTGGGACAATATAAACCCGCTGGAAATATTTTAAATCTTAAATCAACACAATGTTTAGGTTATTTCGAGCATTATAGAGAGGAGAGGAATGATACATTTGTTACTTAGCCCAACTCTTACTATCAAACAGATTCCCAAGGTTCTCTGATACACTACTACTCTGATACACTACTACTCTGATGCTGATACACCACTACTCTGATACACCACTACTCTGACACACCACTACTCTGACACATCACTACTCTGATACAACACTACTCTGATACAACACTACTCTGACACACCACTACTCTGATACACCACTACTCTGATACACCACTACTCTGATACACTACTACTCTGATACACCACTACTCTGGTACACCACTACTCTGGTACATTACTACTCTGGTACACCACTACTCTGGTACACTACTACTCTGATTACTACTCTGATACACCACTACTCTGATACACCTCTACTCTGACACACCACTACTCTGATACACCACTACTCTGATACACCACTACTCTGATACACTACAACTCTGATACACCACTACTCTGGTACACCACTACTCTGGTACATTACTACTCTGGTACACCACTACTCTATTACACTACTACTCTGATTACTACTCTGATACACCACTACTCTGATACACCACTACTCTGATACACTACTACTCTGATACACCACTACTCTGGTACACCACTACTCTGGTACACTACTACTCTGATACACCACTACTCTGATACACCACTACTCTGATTACTACTCTGATACACCACTACTCTGATTACTACTCTGGTACACCACCACTCTGATTACTACTCTGATACACTACTACTCTGATTACTACTCTGATACACCACTACTCTGATTACTACTCTGATACACCACTACTCTGATTACTACTCTGATACACCACTACTCTGATTACTACTCTGATACACCACTACTCTGATTACTACTCTGACACACCACTACTCTAATACACCACTACTCTGATACACCACTACTCTGATACACTACTACTCTAATACACCACTACTCTGGTACACCACTACTCTGGTACATTACTACTCTGGTACACCACTACTCTGGTACACTACTACTCTGATTACTACTCTGATACACCACTACTCTGATACACCACTACTCTGATACACCACTACTCTGACACACCACTACTCTGATACACCACTACTCTGATTCACCACTACTCTGATACACTACTACTCTGATACACCACTACTCTGGTACACCACTACTCTGGTACACTACTACTCTGATTCACCTCTACTCTGATACACTACTACTCTGATACACCACTACTCTGGTACACCACTACTCTGGTACACTACTACTCTGATACACCACTACTCTGATACACCACTACTCTGATTACTACTCTGATACACCACTACTCTGATTACTACTCTGGTACACCACTACTCTGATTACTACTCTGATACACTACTACTCTGATTACTACTCTGATACACCACTACTCTGATACACTACTACTCTGATACACCACTACTCTGGTACACCACTACTCTGGTACATTACTACTCTGGTACACCACTACTCTGGTACACTACTACTCTGATTACTACTCTGATACACCACTACTCTGATTACTACTCTGATACAACACTACTCTGATACACCACTACTCTGACACACCACTACTCTGATACACCACTACTCTGATTCACCACCACTCTGATACACTACTACTCTGATACACCACTACTCTGGTACACCACTACTCTGGTACACTACTACTCTGATACACCACTACTCTGATACACCACTACTCTGATTAGTACTCTGATACACCACTACTCTGATTACTACTCTGGTACACCACTACTCTGATACACTACTACTCTGATTACTACTCTGATACACCACTACTCTGATTAATACTCTGATACACCACTACTCTGATTACTACTCTGATACACCACTACTCTGATTACTACTCTGATACACCACTACTCTGATTACTACTCTGATACACCACTACTCTGATACACCTACTACTCTGATACTACTCTGATACACTACTACTCTGATTACTACTCTGATACACCTACTACTCTGATAGACCACTACTCTGATACACCACTACTCTGATACACTACTACTTTGATACACTACTTCTCTGATACACTACTACTCTGATACACAAGATGGTTTCCTTATGGACATGGCTACATATGAAATTAGCTTCTTAGGTTTAATTTATTTTTTGATATATTATATTAATGCAAAGTTCTAAGTTTTTTCTTATAACACCAATCTATGCTTTCTCTAATGTAAGGGGTTAACTCGGCGGGGATTATTTTTATTTACACTGTTCTGTTGTTTAGGGATGACGACAGGGTCAGAGTGAGGTTCGGTGCACCCTTGAACTGGTTTAAACTCCCCGGTGGTCCCTTTTGCCACTGACCGTTCCAAGGCGGTATCCCTGTTGTCAACCCTTATATGTTTGTGATGTGCTTTTATACTGAATGTGTTTGTGATGTACTTTTTGAATCACCTTTGCATTGTAATACTTGTTGGAGTGACTGTATTCTGTGAATGCTACTCTTCCTGTTGGACTTATAACCTTTTCTTAGGCAAGTGTCTAGTGTACGGACACACGGATGTAACCCAGCGATGCCAATAACACTCAAACCCATGATCTCCGCATGATCTCCGTGATTCGGAGTAAAATGTGCACTGGGCCACTGAAACAACCCCTTTGAGACAAGAGTTGCGCGAAACATGGTCTCGCCTAAAGTGACATGTCCAACATACATGTTTCAAGCGATCTTCATCTTGACAAAATCGAGGGTTTATAGTAATTGTTAACAAGGTCAAGCACTGTTGTCAGCATTCAGTAGGGTAGCATTCTTAGTTTTCCACCAATGGAGTTAAATGAAAATATTGTTGGATGGACAGATATTACCATTCCAAAGACCGGATTTTGAATTTGCAATCTTGCCCAAAAACAGTCTACATGTGTGTGGTAATTAATTGAATGTTAACATGCCTCAAATTTTGAATGTTGATGCATCTATTAATAGTTCAGTTAACACCACTGTGGCATGTAATAAAAATCCTGGACTAAAACAAAAAGTTCATCATTTATAAAGGTCCTGCATTATTATCAGGATTCAAACATTTAAAACTGGATGTGACTTCAACCGTATTTTTTACTACAAATTGATTAGGCAAAGTCTATAATGAACATTATGCAAAGTGCATACTCTATGGACTTAAAGATTTGTTGTAAATTATAATTAGCGCCAGTTACAGGGCTTATGCCATGGTCTTTTGTCCATCGTCCGTCCGTCGTCCGTTAACTTTTTGATGTCAACACTCTAGCACCTTCAATTTTCATCCGATCTTTACCAAACTTTATCAGATTATTAATATCAATGGAAGCTCAAACGAGTTCGAAAACCTGCCAGATCGTACCAGTAACACCAGAGTTATTACCCTTGAATTAACGAAAATTATTATATTTTGTATTGTCAACACTCTAGCACCTTCAATTTTCATCCGATCTTTACCAAACTTTATCAGATTATTAATATCAATGGAAGCTCAGACGAGTTCGAAAACCTGCCAGATCGGACCAGTAACACCAGAGTTATTACCCTTGAATTAACAAAAATTACTATATTTTGTCTTGTCAACACTCTAGCGCCTCCAGTTTTCATCCGATCTTTACCAAACGTTATCATATTATTAATATCAATGACAGCTCGGACAAGTTCAAAAACCAGCCATAGGACGAGTAACACCGGAGTTATTGCCCTTGAATTAATGAAAATTGCTATATTTTGTCTTGTCAAGATTCTAGCACCTCCATTTTTCATCCATTCTTTACTTTATAGTATATAATATGTTGATGCCGATCATCCCGCCAACATTAGCGGCGCCTATGTCTCCCATTTTTTCAAAAGACAAAAATCAACTTACGCAGACATATTTTATCAGACATAATATTTTATTTGCTTCTTTATCAAATTATGGCTCGGAGATCCATTTACCTACCTCTAGCCAGTGTTCGTAGTTGATATGCCAGGGCAATCAGCAGGTTGGCCACACAGAAAGTGGGCATCAAGACAATGTAGAACCTTACAAACTGGAAACAGAAGAAATACAGAACATCTGGTCAGTAATACACAGAACAGGCAAAACAAAGTCCACACCCTATTGTGGCCAAGCAGATAGAGCTACATATACCATATATACTGGGCAACATATATAAGGGAGAAAAAACTATTTAAAGGGGCTTTATGTGGGGGTCCCACTTTATGACAAATAATGATATCTTCTATTCTCAAGAACCAAAACATAATAAAGGAGCCTAAAAATGACCCCTTATTAATCGTTCTGCATTGAAATATGTACTATCCTACGTTACACACCAGAGTTAACTAGAACACTCTATTAAATCATTTTAGAATTATTTTTATTATTAGAATTTTGTGTTTCTGGATTTCAAGAACCTCATTATTCAATGTCAAGTAAAAGCTCAATGAGTTCTGAGAATGTAATGAGTTTTAAATTAACTGGTTTCATTGGTCTAATTTTTATCACTGAACCAATCAGAATGCTTCATTCATATTTTCATTTGGTTGTTTCTATCACGACATCACTTTCTGGTATTATTTCATCAGGCCATGCTATTATGATGCAACTCAGTGAGTTCTGAGAATTGACTGAGAGTTTAAATTGCTATGAGAACAGATTAAGTTTGTATCTCTCAATGAGTAATGAGTTTCTTGAAACCAAGAATTAAAATTCGGAGAGCATCAGTAAATTGGAGAAACAAAAACTTATTAAAAAAGTCGGATTATTTTCATCCAATGATTTCAACACGACGAGATGAACTTAGCAATATTTCTCTTCCATCTATTACGGCGGCGTGGGAGAAAAGCACTAAGCAAGCATTATAAATAACAAAAGCAATGTTTTTAGCGCTGCACATCTAAAAGGTAACTGTAATAAATATTAACACAAAATTTTAATATTGACATAACATTATCACAGTAAATTATAACCATACATATCAAAGAAATCGGCATGATAATAAACACCGGTTTACGGGGCTAGAGGCACTTAGTGCCTTTTATTATACTAAAATGTTCATATTGCAACCATTTATGATAAACTGCTGTTTTCCTAAGAAACTAATAAATACAATGAACATTTAAAGTTCAAATAAAACCGTAATAATGTAAAAATTTAGCATACTAACAGTAAATATAGACAAACAAACAAAAAGAACTGTACAGTAGAAAAAAGAAAAGTTCAGTCAATATTTTCATTTGTTCTTTAGATATCTGGGTGTATCATGTTTCAATTCTTGATTACCTACTTCAAAATTGCTCTTAGCATGATCAATAGTTTCGATTAATGGAGTATGGGATGAGCTATATATCATTAATGAAGTAACTTCTTTAATCTGTCACAGGTAATATCGGGCAGGCATGATACTTTCCTTAATGAAGTCTGCAGAGTTATACCATTAATCATGGCATTACCCACTTTAATGAAGTAGCATGAAGTAGCATGATCAATAGTTTCGATTAATGGAGTATGGGATGAGCTATATACCATTAATGAAATAACTTCTTTAATCTGTCACAGGTAATATTGGGCAGGCATGATACTCTTGGTTAATGAAGTATGCGACGAGTTATACCATTAACCCTTAACCCGCTAAATATATATAATGGACTGTTCTTTCTTTGAATTAAGACCATCCCATTTATGTGATAAAGGGGTGTTTTGGTGAAAATGATGGATCAGATGCCAGACATTGTAAACCCTGTTTCAGCCTGCGAGTTACTCGCAGGCTGCTCTGGGTTTACAATGGACACAAAGGCTATTATAGTTGTGCTTAGCGGGTAGCGGGTTAATGAAGTAACATCTTTACTTGGTAACAGGAACTATAGGGCTGGCAAGATCACTTCTATTAATGGAGTATGAGAAGAGTACCATTAACAAAGTAAAGTATTTACTTAGAGGTAATAGATGGCCGGCATAATTCATCAAAAGAGTTAGACCATTTTTCGTATTAATGACTCAGTTATATGTATTAAATATAGGAGCAGCATGATCACTTTGATTAATGGAGTATGGCAGAGTTATAGCATTACTGTATTAATGACTCAGTTATATGTATTAAATATAGGAGCAGCATGATCACTTTGATTAATGGAGTATGGCAGAGTTATACCATTACTGAAGTAACATCTTTTTCATTACAGATACCATGCATAGGACCTTAGATGAGCTCATTTTATTCAACAAGTTGGCAAAAGTGATGATGCGATAACAATAAATAATAAGAATAATAAACAAGAGTGTCCACTGGACACAAAATACGCCCGTCGAAAGAGAATCATTAATTTTGAAACTGTGATAACAGACGGATGAACAGACAATGTTAAGACATAATACAAACTCCGTTGTTACCAGGGCGATTGGTCTGGTTTTCGAACTTGACTGAGTTTCATCAAGATTGAAAAACAAATATTCGAAGTTATTGAGCGTACATCATCAAAATTGTCAATTTTCAATAATTAAAGGGCCATAACTCCGTTGTAAGAGGGACGATCTGGCTGGTCTCCAAACTTGACCTAGATATTATGCACATACACATTATTCCAAAGTTTCATAAAGATTGAACAACAAATACTCAAGTTATGGAGTGAATATTGTCTATTTTCAATAATTAAAGGGCCATAACTCCATTGTTACCGGGCCGATTTTCAATAATTAAAAGGCCATAACTTCGTTGTTACCAGGGCGATTGGGCTGGTTAATAAACTTGATCAAGATATTATGCCCATAAACATTCTTTCCGAGTTTCATAATGATTGGATAATAATTGTTTGAGTAAGAGAGCGGACATCGTTAAAATTGTCAATTTTCAATAATTAAAGGGCCATAACTCCGTTGTTACAGGGGTGATTAGGCTGGGTTTCGAACTTGACCGAGATATAATGCCGATAAACATTATTTCTAGGTTTTATAATGATTGGATAATATTTGTTTCAGTTAGACAGCAGACATTGTTAAAATTGTCAATTTTCAATAATTAAAGGGTCATAACTCAGTTGTGACAGGTGCGATTAGGCTGGTTTTTGAACTTGACTGAGATATAATGCCCATAAACATTATTCCTAGGTTTCATAATGATTGGATAATATTTCTTTGAGTTAGAGAGCAGAAATCGTTAACATTGTAAATTTTCAATAATTAAAGGGCCATAACTCCGTTGTTACCGGGGCGATTGGGCTGGTTTTCGATCTTGACCGAGATATTATGCCCATAAACATTATTCCTAGGTTTCATAATGATTGGATAATATGTTTGAGTTAGAGAGCGGACATCGCAAAACTTAACAGACAGACGGACGGACGGACAATGCCATGACAAATATGTCCAGTCTTATGACGAGCGTATAAAAATAAGTACGACAGCAAGAGTCTAATTATCATGTACTTTACAAATTGACTGTAATTGCATAGTTTTGCATAAACAATTTGTATAGTAACTTGTACCACGGTGGTTTACTGAAAATACAGAATTGTGTTGTATCACTCAGAGGCCGTTCACTTGTCATGTAAAGTTATAGGTGTTCATGGTTCTTCATGTAACCTCAGCATCTTAAAATATCAATTTAGTATTAAAAAATGTCCGCAACAGATAATTATTTGATAAACCAAATCCAGGTTGAGTAATATAATATATATATATAACAAGAGCTGTCGGAGAACAGCGCAGCTCGACTATTCGATTTTTCAGAGAATAATACATTTATAGCTAGTATATACCAT